>OY856415.1:484100023-484520023 GCA_963693085.1 Alisma plantago-aquatica
CAAAGTGCACGCAATAAAGTCTGAACTGGGGTTTATGTCCAAACAAGATGCAATCCAGTCCAAATTGGGCGCAATCAAGTCCAAACTACGCGTAATCAAGTCCAAATTGGGCGTAGCCAAGTTCGAACTACACGCAATCAAGTCCAGATTGGGCGCAATCAAGTCCAAACTGGACGTTCAAGTCTGAGCAAAGCTAAATCAAGTCCAAATTGGATACAATCAAGTCTGAACTTGATACAATTAAGTTCGAACTGGGTGCATTCAAGTCCAAACTGATCAAACAGTTGTCGTCAAGATGATGATGATGGTGGTGGTGCACTGACAAGTAGGCGCATTACAACACTAGCTAGATGCAATCATGTTCAAACTAGATGCATTCAAGTCCAAATTGGGTGCAATCAAGTTTGGATTGAGTTCAAGTCTGAACTGGGTGTATTCAAGTCTGAAATTAACATATTGGATTGATTGTGTGTGCAATACATGTCAAACTAGATGTAATACATGCACTTTACTCCTCCATGATATTCCCTCCTCACTCATTTTATTCCATTTTTAATTCTCTCCTCACTCCTCAAAATACCCCTTTTCCCTATATTTTTATAAATTTTAAAAATATATTAATATGAATTTTGTTGAAGAGTAACTCATTACGTTTCAAAAGTTATAAGCAAAACAAAAAAACATTGTAAAAAAATAAAATCGTTGTTTAAAAAGGAGAGAGAGAGTGTGTGTGGGAGAGCAAAAGGAGGGGGGCCACACCGGTTGACAATGGGCAATTTCAGCAGCGCGTGAAATAAATACAAAAATGCCTCCAGGACGCGCAGTGGGGGCTAACTCACGTTTTTACGAGGCATAGGGGGCGGTTTTCCCAGTGGCGTGGCCACATTTTGGGTGGTTTTTGTCTCTGACGTCTCGGGACCAGGCGCATGGAGTGGCAGCAGACCGTTCTGTACATCTATTGTAATTAAGAAGTGATTTGATTGCTGTGAAGTTACAATAAATGCCATAAAGGACACAATTCAGGGGAAACGAATGAGGGTTCCATTTTGGAGGGAAAAATAACCCAATGATCGCTATTGGAGGGAAAAAAGAACCCAGCGGTTGCTGAAAATGTAATGGTTGATGACCCAAGATGATGGATTTTTTGCAACAAAATGGGCGGACTTTCATTGCCTTTAATTCTCCATTATTGCAATGATTGATACATTTAAGAATGAAACTCTGATTGATGCATTGTTTAACACATTTGAGAGGGAAAATTGAATTTTTTTGCCCCAAAATCCAACGCCTTTCATTCCCCATTAATGCATTGATTGACACATTTAAGAGGGAAACTAAGATTGTTGCATTGTTTGACACATTTGAGAGGGAAAATTGGATTTTTTGCAACAAAATCCAACACCTTTCATTCCCAATTAATGCATTGATTGACACATTTAAGAGGGAAACTCAGATTGTTGTGTTGTTTGCCACATTTGAGAGGAAAATTTGGATTTTAGAGACCATTAAATCGTCCCACCCACACCTAATTGTTCTTCTTCCTCATTTAAATCCTCTTTGTCGTTCTTCCTCGCCACCTAGTTGTTCTTCTTGCATTTATTACTTCATTTATTCTTGGTGATTAGAAATGGAGTTTGAAATAGGGAGAATGAGACATGGAAGATTGGTTGGGTGCTATTACTTTTGCAAAAATACATCTTCTTGCAATATAAACACTTTATCATCTCAAACATCTTTTAAATTGATTTTTTAAGTAGATATTGAACTTAGAAGTAATTATGAAGAAAATTATTCTTCTGAGGAAACAAATGACATCAGTGATGGAGAATCTAGAAAATAATTACAAGAGGAAAATGTAGCTACAGAAGAATTTAATGATGAATCTAAAGAATATTTATAAGAGAAAGATGTAGTTGAAGAAGAACATGACGTACAACAAGAATATCCTACTAATCAAGGTTAGTTATCAAGAACTGATTAGCACAATTCTATAATGCTCATTAGCATTTATTACATGCACTCTGCAATGCTCATTAGCGATGAATACTAAATGGTCATCGTTAAGTATGTAGTATTAAGTAGGAGCGAAAAGCATGAACTATGCGCAATGAATAATAACTTTTGCACAATGAAACACAAAACTAGGCGCATCAACACAGTTGTGGGTGTAGTAAATACAAAACGGGCGCAATGAAACACGAGCCTTTCAAAGGGAAAATGAACACACCTTAGGCGCATTCTTCCTCATTAAGTGAACTACAATAAACACTGAATGAACATGCACTAGGGGAATGAGCTCACTTGTGGGGGCAGTAGTTCACTAAATGGATGCATTAGTACAACAAGTGGGTGATTTAACAACTTTATTCATGCGTTAGTACACTAAGTAGGTGCAATAGTACACTAAGTGGGAACAATAGTACACCAAGTGTGCGTAATAGTACACTAAGTGGGTGCAATAGTACACTAAGTGGGAACCACTTAGTGGGCGCTTTACAACCCTTTGTGGCAATACTATACTAAGTGGGTGCAATACTACACTAAGTAGGCACAATGGAGAACAAACTATGAGGATTACCAACTTTGTGGGCGCATTAGTACGCTATGTGGGCACAGGAGTACACTAAGTGGGTGCATTAGTGCAACAAGTGGGCATTTTAACAAGTGGGCACTCACACTGTTATTGTTGTTTGAATACTAAATGTTGTTTTTTCTCTTTTGTGGTAGATCCCAGCATTCCTATTGTTGGAATGATTTTTGCTAGTCTTGGTGAAGTGAAATATTTTATAAAAAGTTTTGTTTATTTCCCATGGCTTTGGTGTTAGGGTTCATAGTTCTGGTAAGAATAGAACGGGCAAAATATCTAGGCTAAAGATGGTTTGTGTAAATAAGGGGAAACTATATAGAGTACTAATAGTATGGCTCAGAGGTTAGTGCTAGAGTGAACTGTCCTGCTCACATTGTTATCCATCTGAAGAACGGGTTATATATGATTGACCACTATAATGATGACCACAACGATGTTATGCTTGGAGCAGATCATGTGCAATTTTTACCATCCATGAGGACCGTTTCTATGATGCAACAGAGAAGGCTTCTAATTAATTACCAGGCCAATATATCCACATCTCAGACAATGGCTGCACTTGCTATTGAAGCTATTGGAGTAACCAATCTAACATTTACAGAGAGGGACGCAAGGAATCTATTATCCCGATCTAGGAGAATAAAGCTCGAAAAAGGTGATTCCAAAGAAATGTAGGAGTACTTCACAAAAATTCTGTGTGCCCATCATAACTTCTTCTACATGAATGATGTGGATGATTGTGGTGTTTTAAAGAATGTTTTCTGGGATGATTCTAGAGCAAGATCTACCTACAAGTATTTTGGGAATGTTGTATCATTTGATAGTAAATATCTCACTGACAAATACAAGATTCCATTTTCTCCTTTTGTGGGTGTCAACCATCATGGTTAAACAATCTTGCTTGGTTGTGGACTTTTATGTGAAGAGACAACGCAAATTTATGTATGGTTATTCAAAACTTGGTTGTCATACATGGGAGGTAATGAAAACAACTCCAATTCAGTTATAGATCACGCAAAACTTTTTCAATTCTGCTTGTGTATATTACCACTTAAATTTCCAGGTGTCCCTCCTAAAGGCATAATAACAGACCAAGCTCAATCCATTATTAATGCTATTGTCGAAGTGTTTCCCACTGCCAAGCATAGATTGTGTAACATCCCTGATCTGGGTTATGAATTAACCCTAGATGTTTTGCCTAATAAGGTTTATTAGATTCTTAATCTTATCTTGGGAAAAGTAATTAGGGCTCATGAGAAACTTATGTTTCAATTTTGGTCCTGTTTGAACAATGTTGAAGCAATGTTTGCTTATTTTGGACTAAAGTGCAAATTACCCAAGTTGAGGGGTCAACTTGAAAATGTTGCATGATAAGATGTTCCTATGATGTTGAGACATCATAAGAATGAATATTATGTAGTGGTATGGTTTTCACAAGCTTGGGCATCAAATTTAAACTTGTAAAGCAATGTTGTGCATTAAAACCTAGTTTTGGTGTAAAGTGCAATTTACCCAAAACCTAGGGTTCAACATGCAAATTACCACTTCAATAAGGTCCCTAATGTTTCTTGGCATCATGTAGAGCAAAGAAAATGAGAGGGGTATCTCATTTGAATTAAGTTGGAGGAGAGTGAATCTTGATATTAAAATAATCAAGATTTAATCTTAAGTGAAACCCTAATTCAATTTAGGGCAAAAATGAATGTATTAATTAAAGGGCCTTCAACCGAAATGTTATTGGTTGATTTTGAATAAGGGTGGACGTTCTTTTTCCAAGATAAGGAATGAAAATATCTAAAGGAGGTGAAACTCCACTCACCTTATTATAAAGGAAAGTAACTTCCACTCACATATGGGATATTAATATAATAAGCATTAAGATGCTTAATTTGTTTTTCTTTAAATCATGGATAATTGAGAGGAAGATGAGGCAAAAAATATATCCTCGTATCCAAGGAATTGAGGGGGAAGAGGTGGCATCATTTTTGGGATTAAATGCATTTTAATAAGGCATTTGCTCTCTCATCAATTTCCTTATAAAAGTGCCCTTTCCAAGCCAAAACAAAGGATTTTTCGGATTCTTTCTTTCCCCTTGCTTGCAAAACCGACCAAGGAGATAGGGAGGAGCAGGAGGACGACCCCCAACCTGTTGGTAAGCCCTTGACCTTCGTTATCCTTGATTCCATGGTGGAAATCGAAAATAAATCATTGATTTCTTTTTATTTCGATCTCCTCTTCAACCCTAGCCAACTTTTACAATCAAAATCTTGAGGACGAGCCTAAGGCGAGTTGCAAAAGCTTCATCCACCATTGTTGGCATTATCTTGAAGCTTTGGAGCTCATTTGGAGGCGGGTTTTATAACTTGAAACCCTAACTTTGTTATTGCATTCAATTCTCCATCAAATAATGATCATTTCTCTATTTACAATAATTGATTTGGTTGATTGATGCAATTTCCATGTAAATCACAGCAGGTTTTGTGGGTTTATAGCTTTATGATGATGACATGATCATAAGCAAGCACCTCACCAAATATCAAAGCCAAACGGTTTTAATTAGTTGCTCATGCGATTTCACCAAAACCGTTTGAGAGCAAACTGTTTGAAACCGTTTGGGGGAAAAGGGTGTCAAAACCCTTTGAGGGAGTTGACCAATGGTTTACCGTTTTATATTCCTGTTCATAATTATGTTATTTGATAACTCACCAAATTTGATGGGTTAACTCCCAAGGAATCGTGAGTTGAAGGCTAATCAATTAGGGAAACCTAATTGGATTAAGTGCTGATTTGCAATCCGAATAACTTGACTTTTTGGGCAAACGGTTTCAAAACCGTTTGAGATGGTTGACCAAGGGTTGACCGTTTAATATTACTGTTCATAATCATGTTGGTTGATGACTCACCAAATTTGATGGATTAAATCCAAAGGAATCGTGAGTTGACGGCTAATCAATTAGGTAAACCTAATTGAATTAAGTGCTGATTTTCAATCTGATTTAACTTGACTTTTTGGGGAAACGGTTTCAAAACCGTTTGAGATGGTTGACCAAGGGTTGACCGTTTGATATTACTGTTCCTAATCATGTTGGTTGATGACTCACCAAATTTTATGGATTAATGCCAAAGGAATCATGAGTTGAAGGCTAATCAATTAGGTAAACCTAATTGAATTAAGTGCTGATTTTCAATCTGATTTAACTTGACTTTTTGGGAAAATGGTTTCAAAACCGTTTGAGTGAGTTGAACAAGGGTTGACCGTTTGAGATTACTGATCCGAATTATGTTTTTTAATGACTCACCAAATTTGAGGGGTTAATTCCAAAGGAATCATAAGTTGAAGGCTAATCAATTAGGCAAACCCTAATTGGAATTAGTGCTGAAATTCCAATGAGTTGATTTGAGATTTTGGGTTGATTAGCCCAAACGGTTTCAAAACCATTTGGGGATAACCCACACGGTTTCAAAACCGTTTGGGGGTCACCGAAGACCGTTTGGAGGTCTAGGGTCAAGTATGTATATGTGTTTTAAGATCCAAAGATGTGGTATGAACCCTAATCGGCTAAGTGCTGATTTTGCAAGTGATTGAGATGATGTTTTGGGTTGATTGGCCCAAACGGTTTCAAAACCGTTTGGGGATCACCCAAACGGTTTCAAGACCGTTTGGGGATCACCCAAGACCGTTTGGAGGTCTAGGGTTGAGTATGGTTAGGTGTTTTAAGGTCCAAAGGTACTAAATCATATTGCAATTAAGTGTTGATTTGTTGATCAACTCGATAGACCAATCCTTGATGAAATTTCACTAGAATCCAAGGTTTGGATGAGCCAAACGGTTTCAAGACCGTTTGGATCTCATCCAAATGGTTTCAAAACCGTTTGGTGGTCACCCAAGACCGTTTGGAGGTCTAGGGTTGAGTATGGTTAGGTGTTTGAAGGTCTAAAGATACCAAGTTGATTTGCAATCAAATGCTGATTTGGTGATCAATCCAATGATCCAAACTTTAATTGGTTGACTTGGATTATGATGTGGACATGGTAAAACGTTCTCAAAACCGTTTGGACATCACCCAAACGACCTCAAGACCGTTTGGGGTCAGGTCATGCTCAATTTGGATGATGGTTCAATAGTTTCAAAGTAACCAATCTTGCATTTATCAGTGTTGTTGGATCATCGATTCCAAACCCTAATCCAATTGATTCAAACCCTAATTGATGATCAATTGAGGGTCAATTGAGGGTCAAATCAGTTGAAGGTTGACCTATTTAACTCAATTTAAGTATGAGTATAGGTCCAATTGATGATTGGTTCCATGAATTCACTGATTGAAGAAATCAACATTGGAAACCCTAATTCAATTGGATACCTTATGTAATGGAGATACAATGTGATTGAATCCATGAGAATTTAAGATGATGAATGTTCTATTGATCCAATGATGATTAGTAATGATAATAAATGAAGGTACAAAGTTTGAAACCCTAATAGTACTTAAGTGATTAGTGCCAATTAAGGGATGAATCCCTAATTGTTTATAGGGTCAATGACTTGATACACTATGTTAATCATAGTTGTATGTACTTGATTGAAGGGTTGATGTGACCTAATCAAGTTGAAAGGATGAAATAATATAATTCATATATATAAATATGATTCATGTGGTGATCCTCTGTAGCACGACCGTGCAAGGTAGCACGTCCGTGGTAGCTTCCCTTTGTACGGCCGTTCTTAGTTACACGGCCGTGGTACTCTATGCTTGACTTAGAGTTATTTTGAAAAGGACCTGACATGGTCTTTTTGTTAATTCATAACTTAAGGATGAATCTATAGTATTGGCAATGGCTGCATATTCCAAGTGAGTGATTAATGATCACTACTTTACATGATAAATGTGATGAACTAATGTATAAAGTATTAGGATGGGTAATACCCTAATACAAGCTAAGTATATGAACTCAAGTAAGATTAAGGTGTTGAGGGAAGTGATACATCAAGATATGATAGATATCATATCCAACACCCCAAATACTGGTATACCTTGTTGTGTCATAAGTTCAATATAATTGGATGAATGATACATGAGATGTGTGATGGAAATCCTAATCCTGGTAAAGGAATAAGGGTGATACCCTTAAATAAATAGTATATTTGTTTCTACATGGTGTTGATAGATAATTGATGTACTTCTATCATATGTGCTAACCATGCAGGTATCATGAGGTGATGGGCATAGCCAGGTATGAGCTATGATATGTTATTAATTTGAAATTTTTTATTGGGCCTTGTGTGCCATAATATACTTTGTTTCCTGGTAAAAGGTAGTAAGAGAGTTAATGGGCCTCAAGTATCATACTTGCCTTGGTCAGATGACCTAAAGGTGTTAGTTACCTAAGGAAGTGGTAACAATGCTCAGGTAATGAGCTAAGGGTTTAAATACCCAGAATCACATGGTTATGGTATTGAAATTTTGAAAGGATGAGAAATTTCTAGTGGTGAATTGAGGGATCAAGATCCCAACACTTTATGAAAAGAGTATGGCTACGGGCTACGACTCCACAATGATAATGTCAGGCTTTAGATATATGATCTAAGCCTGAAGAGAGTTAATGCAGTGGTAATGATTCGGTAGTTTGAATAGATGTTATACATGTTTTTCATATTCATTAAAGGATAAGTGACATGTTGATTCTATCAAGTTATAGTTGCAATGCTTCTGATATAGAATAATGTTCTAATCTGTTAGACATTAAAATATCTGCTGTCAAATAAATATGATTCCTCTGTTCATATTTATCTTCTTAAGTTGCAATAATAATGTTACTGGCGGAGAGTTATATCTCTCGCTGGGGCAATTTTTATAATTGTCTCACCCCCGTGGGAACTACATTTTTAGGTGGTCACGGACGAGGAGATAGAAACCCTTCAGTAAGGGAAGGACAGCAGCAGCAGTAGCAGCAGTATTAGCAGTAAAGTCTCAGGTGGAGATACTGGCTGTTATACCTTGTATTGATGTTGATAGAGTCCTATGTGTCATCTCTGTACTCTCAGGTCCTCGGAGTAGTAGTTAGTGATTTCGAGATTTGGGCACAGTGCCTCGAGATTTTTATACTGCATGTGTTTAGCTTGACAGGACAGTTGATGCTTGTAATTCTCAGAAAGAGATGATGCATGATATGTACCTTTGAAACAGAATGTAAATGTTATACTATGGCTCTTGAAGAAAAAGATTTCCAATGTGTGGATCTCTTTGCAAAAAGTTTTAAATTTTTAGTGATTTTCGCTAATCCGCTGCTTGATGAACGCTTCCGCATTAGTTAATTATATTTTTATGAGTTGTATGCCACATATTGTGTTTGTGGCACATAATGAAGAAGCTACCGTAGAAGTTTGAAAATTCCAAAGGAGCACATAAGGCTATCAAAGGATCCGTATATGACTCGATAACTACAATTGATTTTGAAACTAGTGGACTGAATTGGTAAATTTGCACAAGTTACAACAAAATAGACAGGTCCAATGGATGTACCCTATCCAGAATATGTGGGTGACATGATATGTGAAAACATCATTTTAGGCTGGAATGTCTACAACACAAAGAAGTGAATCCATCAATGCATTTTTCAAAACTTATTTTAGAGAAAGAGTGACGCTGAAAGAATCTATTGAACAATTTGAACTTGCTATAAGTGTGAAGTTCAAGAAGGAATATGAAGTATACTACAAATGTGTTCCCAAAAATCATGTACTGAAGACTACTTTTGAAATGGAACATCAACTTGGTGAATGGTACTCATTGGACATTTTCAAGAAATTTCAAACAGAGCTTCAGGGCCTCATGTACTACAACACAGTTCATAGAATGACAACTGAAGAACTTTATTTCCTTAAGGTTTTTGAGAGGAAGAGGATACAAGTTGATTCTAAAATTTTTGTGCCACAACTGAAGTCATTTCAATTGGTATATAACACATCAAAGCTCAGAGCTATTTGTCATTGTTTAATGTTTGAGTCATCGAGCATTATATGTAGACACATGTTTGTTGTGTATATGTTCCTTGGTATTGTCAAGTTGAATGAGGAATACCACTTGATTGACCGATGGAGGAAGGATGTCAAATGAATTGTAAGAAAATCGGACATTATACAATGTGTTGAATATACTAACTTTGAGGATAGGTATGGTGCCTTTGTACAACACATCTAGTCATTGGGCGAGGCAGCTGTAGTGTCTCGGGAGAAATTTGATTTGATTATGAAAGCATTGGAAAAAATAAAAAGGGACGTTGGACTATCAGATGGTGTAAGCCACAATTTCTTCTATATATAAATAAATCATAATATGATTGATCAAGTTTAACAATTTTATTAATGTTGTAACATTTGCATTATAGGTTTGGGAATCTGCTGGTGTTGATGGAATTCAAAACCCAAATTGTGGGTCAAGTTGATCGACCGCGTAAAAAGAGGTACAAGTCATATGATGAGAGAATGTCAAAATCTAAGTAGCGTTAAAACTAGTAGTGTTTAAGCTGTGAACCAGTATGTGAAGTCTACGTATTTCAAATTTTAAGTTAGTTTTTGTAACTGTCTCATGAAGTGGGCGTGTTGACGCAATGCAGTTAGTCATGAGTGGGTGCATCGAGTCATTAACTGGGTGCAGTGACAAGATTGTTCAGATATTAAGCAATATCATTCAAGTATTTTTTTTGTTAAGTGTAACTAACTGTTGTAAATTTTTATGCATGTTTAGTGAATATATTCATGACAAAATATAGTATTTTTCTTGTTTGGTTAATGTTGTGTATGTTAAGGGTCCCATGAAGTGGGAACATTGACCCATGTAGTGGGAGCATTATCCCATGTAGTAGGCACATTGATTTATGATGTCCCCGTGAAGTGGCGCATTGATGCATGTAGTGGGCACATTGGCCCATGTAGTACGCGCATTGATATATGGCGTCCCCATGAACTGGCGCATTGATGCATGTAGTGGGCGTGTTAATCCATCAGTGGGTGCATTATCTCAGGAAGTGGGCACATTATCTCAGGAATTTGGTGCATTATCTCAAGAAGTGGGTGTGTTAAGCCAAGAGTGGGCACATTAAGCCAGGAGTGGGCGCATTATCTCAGGAAGTGGGCGCATTGGCTTAGGGAGTGCATTCAGCTCAGGGAGTGGGCGCGTTAAGCCATGCGTGGGCGCATTAAGAAATGAGTGGGCGCATTAGCTCAGGAAGTGAGTGCATCAACATAGAGTTTGAAGTCATGAATTAGAAGCCTTAACTCATGAAGTGGGCACATTAATATAATTAAAAAATAAAGTGGGCACATCAACACATAGTTCCAAAATATACATGTCGTGGGAGCATCAAGACATAGTAGCGCATCAAGACATAGTTCCAAAATATACATGTCGTGGGTGCATCAACAATTACTTATAAAATATGTCCAGCATTAGGACTGAGTTACACATAAAAAATAGGCACCTAATCATTCATTTTTTGATGCGTGATTGTTCACTTTTTGACGCAACTACACTTGTCCCTCAGGATTTGTATTGTAAACATCCCTCTCAACCTATGAATATGTTCAGCAGTAGTTTCATCCCCTACAATTGGTTGTCCAACCAGTATTCCTTTGATCCAATGTAGAGTGAATAGTTCGCAATCATTGATATCAGATGGTTGTTGTGGGCTGTCCCTGTAGTATTTCACTTTCCATTCATTTGCTTCATGTCCCAAATGATGTGCGAAGAATTTGTTCAGCCACACGCCCTATAAAATGAGTTGCAAACAATGTCTTAAAAGGAGTATAAGAAAGCATACATAGTATGTGATGAGATGTGTGTTTGCTTACAATATTGCATGCCACCTTTTCATGGGCGTCCTACGGAAGATGTTGATGGCAATTCTTTTTCACACGGTATAAGCATGCACTATTATAGTGGAACATAATTTTCTATTTCATGCTAATCTCCAACAAATTCCAATGGTAACTGGAGTGAAGCACCATTATGGCTTTGTCATTTATTTTTAATTCATCCAATCACCTAGTGAAGTACATTTCTATATTACTATCATCACCTCCCTCTATTGAACGACAAGTATTGATGTGTAGTATTATGGGCATTTCACGATCAGAGCTCGTTGCATATTGTTCTTGGAAATTTTGGCACATCGACTGTATATACTATAAAAAATAAAAATATAGGAGTTGTTACAAACCTAAATGGGCACAAAAGGACTTATCTGGGCGCAATGGAAGATATATGCGCGCAATAGGACTTATATGGGTGCAATGAAATGTATATGGTCGCAATGGAAGATATATGGGCGTAATGAAAGATATATGGGCGCAATGGAAGATACATGGGCGCAATGAAAGATATATGGGTGCAATGAAAGATATATGGACACATCGACTATATATACTACAAAATATAGAATGTAGGAGTCATTACAAACCTAAATGGGTGCAATGGGACTTATATGGGTGCAATGGAAGATATATGGGCACAATGAAACACATATAGGCGCAATAGGACTTATATGGGCGCAATGAAACATATATGGTCGCAATGGAAGATATATGGGTGCAATGAAAGATATATGGGTGCAACGGAAGATATATGGGCACAATGAAAGATATCTGGGTGTAATCAAATATATATGGACATCGTCTATATATACTATAAAAAATAAAATGTAGGAGTCGTTACAAATCGAAATGGGCGCAAAATGACTTATATGGGCGCAATGGAAGATATATGGGTGCAATACGACTTATATGGGCGCCATGAAACATATATAGTCACAATGGAAGATATATGGTCATAATGAAACATATATGGGCACAATAGGACTTATATGGGTGCAATGCAACACATATGGCTGAATATGAATATGTGTACATTTCTTACTGTTTCTGAGACAAAACCTTGATATCGATAAGGCTTGGCAATAAGTCCTCCCCCAACACTCCAGTATCTCCATGCAGCCACAAGGTTTGACCAACTTTTACAGTGGATATCACCAACTTCAAAAATTGTTGGTCACTTTGATTGAGATGGTCTACTGTCGTCTTATCTATTATGGATGGTTATACATTTATCAAAAAATTGGGGGACTCAGCTAAAGACATGTCAACTGTTGTAGGAGACTTGGGGCTTGATGACAGCCTACATTCTTCTGTTAAACAAGACAAAATCTTGGATCAAGTTTTGTTAGATGATATTGGCAACAATTTTACATTTGTTAGAGGTCAATACCTTCTTTTTCACTTAAAGACAGTTCTTTAGTTGGAGATTTTGGGAAAAACTTGTAAAATTTGTGACCTGGGTTATGGCTCAACCCCATAAGTTTTGCTTAATTAAGCCATTTACAAACTTGTTCTAATATTTTGAAAAGTAATTAATGACCATTTGCGAAGTTTATTTTCAAGTTTGAGCTCATTTGCAAACTATTTGTGCATTATATGATAGTCTGAGTGTAAAGTGCAATTTATCCAAGATAAGGGGTTATATTGCAAAAGGTTACATGATAAATATACACTAATTGTTTTAAAATCATTAGAGAGATAATGATGCTAAGTGATGGCTTGTGGAAATCCTAAATTCTAAAGTGAGAACTTGCTTGAATAATGCTAAGTGCTTTGTGCATCAATTTTGGTACAAATTGTAAATTACCCAAAATATAGGGTTGATGTGCAATTATCACTTTTAGAGTTTCCCTACTCCTTCCTAGTATAATCTAGAGGAGAGAGAAAGAAGGAGACACTATGTATGAATCATCTTGGAGTAGTAGCATTCTTGGTGATGAAAAGACCAAGGAAAACGTATAGTTGAAAGCTTTACATGAGATTATCAAGTTGTAGACTTGATATAGGAGTCCCTATCATCCAAGGAGCCATAGAGGGAGTCTCCTATCGGTTTGTTGATTCTTAACAAAATCCATTATGGGCTAGGCACCTCAATAAAGCAATATATATCGATTTACAACTTTTCTTTAGAAAAGGTTGTGTTGAATTAGGAATATAATAATAATGTGAGTGGAAATAACTTGCCCTAGAAGATAACCAAAGGGCCTTGACCCTTATCCTTTGCATTATCCACAATTTTTTTTTCATGGCAAGATAAATATGGGATGCATGCAAATACATGTGTCAATCTATGCATGGCCATATGGTGCTTAGTAGCTTAAGGTAATGACACCTCTTACACTCTTGTTCATAAACCACAACTATAAATACCATTCCCTTCACCTATTAGTAGAATTTTTGGATCTCACTATCATCCTTCCCTTAGATAGCATGCACAACATCCTAGTATCATGCATAAGTTAAGGAGTGTCGAGTTTGGAGCCCTGGTATCGGCCATAGAGAAGGGATATCAGCCAAGCAAGGTGATATCAACCTAGCAAAGTGATATCAGCCACAAGTGGTGAAGATATCGTGCAAAGAGCTAAGGAGCTCAAGCATGGACTTGGATAAGTTCATCTTCAACCTTGGGAACGTGAAGACTTAGATCTTGGAGCTTGGAAGTTGTTCTAGAGGCAGTTTATATAACTTGAACCCATCTATGTTATTATTCACCTCCAATATTGTTCAACTTGTTGATCTACTTTCAATTTCAAATTCCTTTGATTAATTGATGTTCCTTTGAATTCCAATAAGTTGTTAGGACTGTTGTCCATGAATTAGGGCAGTAAGAACAAACAGTCTAGAGGTTGATGATGGTGACATCATCATGGTACAACCCGATATAGGGTTAAAGTACCTTAAACTCGATATGAAACCCAAGATGAAGGGTAACTCGATATAATGGTGAGTGAAACCACATGAACGATATGAATGATGTCTTATGGACGATAAGAGCATTACCTACATGCACCTTATACATGATATAAGGTCAAGTCCATACCTCTTGTGCGATATGGTATACTATAACCAATATGATGTGAAAACCCTAGATAAGAAAGTGCAACTGGATATGCTTTTGAATCTATACCCCTATCCTTTTGTGTAATAGATTGTTGTGAAAGAGCTCAACCTAATATCTAGTTGTCATTCAAAAAAATGATGGGACTAATTCCTTGAAAGTATAAAAAGATATGAGCATAATGGTCTACCCAACTTGGTAACCCGATATGTTACCCAACATGCAACCTGATATGTTATTCAACATGGTAATCCGATACGATAATCCAATATGGAAACCTGATATGGTGTTGTATGTATATACTACTAAAATGATATCATGATGAGGCATATACCCTATACCTGATATAGTGCACACCTTGTGCATGATATGGAACCAAATATACCCCTATACCCAATGTGAGGTCAAGCATTTAGCTCATACATGATATGACGTTAACTTGAGATGATAAGAACTAAGTGATAGCCAACCTGAGATGGACACATGTTATGGTGTTAGGGGATACACTCTAATAATGATATGATGATGTGGTTACACCACATGCCCAATATGGATACATGATATGTAACATCCCTGACCTGGGTTATGCTTAACCCTAGATGTTTTTATTAGTGAAGTTGATTATATGATTGTTCTTATCTCTTGAAAATTAATTAAGGCACAAGAGGAACTTATATCCTAATTTCAGTCCTTTCTGAATAATGTTGAAATAATGTTTTACTTACTTTGGACTAAAGTGCAAATTACCCAAGTTGAGGGGTTAAATTGCAAATACCGCATGGTGAAATATTCCTATAGTGTTGAAACATCATAAAAGTGAAAATGATGCAGAGGCATGGCTTGCAGAAGCCTGAATAACAAGAAAGATCATGTTGAGCAATGTTTGTGCATAAAAATCCAGTTTTGGTGTAATGTGCAATTTACCCAAAATCTAGGGTTCAATATGCAAACTACCACCTCAAGAGAGTCCTTAATATTTCTTTTCATCATTTAGAGAAAATAAAATGAGAGGGGCGTCTCATTTGTATCATTTTGAAGGAGAGAGAATCTTGATATTAAAATAATCAAGATTTAAGCATAATTGGAACTTTAGTTCAAATTAATGTAAAAATAAATATGTTAATTGAAGTGCCCTTCAACCAAAATGGTAATGGTTGAAATTAGATAAGTATGGATGTCCTTGTTCCTTGAAAAGACCACGAAATATCTCAAAGCAAGTGGATGACCCACTCACATTTAATAAATAAAAGTAATATCCACTAATTTTTGGATATTATTATTATAAGGGTTAAGGTGTTTAATTTGATTTTCCTTTAACTCATGTATAATGAAGAGTATTGCAAAGTAAAAGGATATGTATTCGTGGGCAAGTATTTTACGGTAGTGTGTGGCATCAATTTGGGGAGTTGAAGGAATTTTATAAACTTTCTCTCTCCTTGAAAATCCTTTATATATATCCCATTTCCCACTCAACCAAGGACTCTTTTTCGAATTTTCTTTCTTCCTTTCCTTGTACGAGCTCAAGGGGACTAAGGAGCAATAGGAGGACGAACTCCAACCTTTAGGTAGGCACCTTGATCACTTTCAACCATGATTTCATGGTGGAAATCGAAAATAAATGATGGATTTCTTCTTTTCTTCCATCAATCTTCAATTCTGGCCATTCTTTTTTCACTCAAAGCTTAAGGACGAGCTTGGGATAGTTGAAGGTGTTGCTTCCACCATTAAAGACGTGGAGGTTTAAGCTTTGAAGCTTAATTGAAGGCAGGTTATATAACTTGAACCCTTGAAAGTTATTATTGATTTCATACTTTCATCAATTACTGATTCTTTCTTCATTCTCAAAATGTTATTTAATTGATTGATGCGATCACTAGGAAAATCACAACAAGCTTCGTGGGTTTATATCTTGATGATGATGACATCATCATAAGCACACATCTCCACAAATATCCATTGCAAATGATTTCCAAATTTGAGTCCAATCGGTTTCAATAAAGTTGGCCAAACGGTTTCATCAAACCGTTTGAAACCAAATGGTTTCAAAACCGTTTGGAATGATTGCCATAGTTGACCATTTGGAGTTCATATACTGAAGTTTATGGCTAATGAACCACTTAATTTATTCGATTAGTTTCAAAGGGTTCATCAATTAAAGGTCCATCAATTATCAAACCCTAATCGGGATGAGTGTTGAATTCTCAAGTGATTGATTCAATCTTTGGGTTGACTAAACCCAAATAGTCTCAAGAGCATTTAGAGGTCACCCAAACGGTCTCAAGACCATTTGGAGGTCAACCAAGACCGTTTGAGGGTCTATGGTGGAGTATGATTTGGTGATTGAAGAGTAAGTGATTGGAAACTGATATACAATCAATAGCCTAATTGATGATTGATTCAATGAAGCAAATCTTAATTTGCATTTCACAATTTTAATGATGGTATGAGTCAAACGTTCTCAAGACTGTTTAGAGGTTATCCAAACAACCTCAATACCGTTTGAGGTGAGGTCATGTTCAAATTGAATGGTGGTCCAATGATTTCAATGCAATTAGTTTCACAACATCATCAGTTGAAGGTATATCGATTACAAACCCTAATGCAATTGGGTTTAAAACCCTAAGTGATGATCAATTGATGGGTGATTCATTAATGCAGTTGAAGGATGATACATAGGTTCAAACGATGAGTGGTTTAATGGTTCAATTGATGAGAGGATCAACCATTGAAACCCTAGAATCGATTTGATGGTTGAAACCATTTTTGGTCCATTCAGTTTTGAGGTAGTTTGGACCAAACGGTCTCAAGACCATTTTGAGACCCAAGTGATTCAAGAGTAAAACATTCATTTGGTTCCAATTATATTTTTCTTAAACGGTTTCAAAGCTAATTGGCTAAACGATTTCAAACCGTTTGAGGTCTGAGTGACCAAGACCGTTTGAGGGTCAACTATGCAAGTCGTTTGGGGTCTAGTTGGCCAAGACCATTTGGGGTCTAGATGACCAAAATCGTTTGGAGAGTAATTAACCCAAATTGTTTGAAGACCTAATTTGATCAAAGGTCAAGTATGTGTTTGATTATTAATGATGTGGATCAAGGGTGATTACATTAGTTGCAACCGTAATGTGATAGGGTGATTAGTACCCTTGAAGGGCTAATCTTTGGAGGTTATGAAAGCAAAACCTCAACCCCCTACACTAATCCTGAGTGGATGTAATAGAATAAAGAATTGACCTAATTAATTCAATTTTGAGGTACTCAACATCCTAAGAGAGGATGAGAGAGAAACTAGTGCTTGCATGTAATTATCAAGCCTCAATTTCCTCATTATGAGTAATTGTGTAATTAGGGATTGATTCATGATGATGAGATCATGAAACTCTAATTGAGAATCCTAGTGAGTCTTAACCCTAATACAGGGTGATGGAGTAACTCTAATTTAGGGTAATTTGGTAATAAACCTTAATTTAGAAAGATGCTATGTGAAACTCTAATTCAGGGTTATGATGTGTAAATCCCTAAAATAGGGCGAAGAATGTGATACAAAACCCTAATCCAGGGTGATGTTATGTAATGCTACAGTAAACCCTAATTTGGGTAAAAGGACATGATAAACCCTAATCTGATGTGAATAGTACATCCTAACCCTAAATTGGGTGATAGGATATAATAAACCCTAGTACAGGGTAATGCTATGTGAAACCCTAATATAGGGTAAAGCTATGTGTGAACTCCTAATACTGAGTAATGCTATGTGAAACCCTAATACAAGGTAATCCTATGTGTGGAACCCTAATACAGAATAATGCTATGTGAAACCCTAATACAGGGTGAAGCTATGTGAAATCCTAACACCAGAGTGATCCTAGGTGAACCTCAATTTACAGTGATGAGTAATGAATGTAATTAGAAAACCCTTGTATTGCATGGTACTAATATATAATGAATATGATTGTCATCATGAGTATTAATCATGCAAGTATGTTGAGATGATGAGCATAGCCAACTTTGAGCTATGATGCTCTGTATATTGAAAATGTTTTATAGGCCTTATAAGTCTTCATATGCTTTGATGCTTAGTGAGGGGTAATCTGAAATTAATGAGCTCTGTGTGCCATATGATGTTTTAATTATTGAAATTGTTTATGGACTTCATAATCCATAATATGCCTTGTTGCCTATTAAGGGGTAACAAGAGGTGATATGAGCTTTGTGCACTATGTGGAATGCTTGTGTAGCAAGAATCATAATTTCCTTGATCAGATGATTTGAAGGTATTAGTTACCTAATAAGTGGTAACCAGTGTTCTATGATAAACTGAGGGTTGAATACCCATGATAAAGGATTGATGATACTCTGCTTAGTGAGATCCTAGAAGGATCAGTGTTATACATGTGTTTTAATCTCTTATGGTATAAATGACAGACTGCTTTATCAAATTATAGTTGAAATGCTTTGAATAAGAATATTGCTCTAATTGGTTTAGAGATTGAACTAGCTGATGTTAAATATAAATTTCCTTTACTCAGTGTTAATCCAATAACTTCAATAATAATGTTCTTGGCAGAGAGTTATATCTCTCGTTGGGGAAATGTACAATTGTCTCACCTCCGTGGGATCCTCATTTTTAGGTTGACACGGACAAAGAGACATGAACCCTATAATCAGAGAAGAACAGCAGCAACACCAGGAATAACAGTGAATTCTTAGGTGGAGACACTGGCTATCAAGTTTTTTATATGTGTGAATAGAGTCCTATGTGTCGTCTCTGTACTCTCAGGTCCTCGGAGTCCATAGTTGGCTTTAATGAATCGATCTGAGATTTTGGTTTAGTGCCTCAATGTTCTTATGTTGTCTGTATACAGTTAAACATAACAGTTCATGTTGTAATCCTCAAGATGAGATGATACAAGATATGTACTACTGAACCAGAATGAAATCAAATTACTTTGGTCCTTTTCAAAAGAATTGTCCTTTATGGATCTCTTTGAAAATGGTTTTAATTTTTAGTGATTTTCAGTATTCCGCTGCTAACAAACGTTTTCTCTTAAGTAAATTATGTTTTTGTAATCGACGTGTCACAATTTAGTGGTATCAGAGCTCTAGGTTTGTTGAGACTACAGAGACATAGGACTAAGATGTTGAGTCTGTTCTAGTGTCTTCTAGTATCTGATAAGTGACTTCTGCTCATATAGCAGGAGAAGAAAAACTTGAAGATGTTTGGAACACACGAAGAGCACGCTGCTGATAGCAGTGTTGCTGTACTAGGAGGTGGTGCAAGAGACCAGATTAAGGAAGGGCATGTACCTAAACAGCCTCAGCTGGACCCAGCCATAATGGGGAACCCAGCCTATCATGCTATGTTTGGGCAGTTCATGGCAACCATGAAGCATATGGCGGACAGGATGCCACCACTTGTACCTAGGCCATCATCCCATAATGAGGGATATGGGGCCGGTAAGACTTTTGAGAAACTTCGTCGGGTTGGAGCCATAGATTATGCTGGTACATCTAATCCAGCAGATGTTGATTTGTGGCTGACATAGAAGGAGAAAGCTTTTAGGATCCTTGATATTCCTAAATCTGAGAAGGTAATACGTGTAGTATACCTCCTAAAAGGGAGTGTTGATCACTGGTGGATTATAGAAGAAGACAAAAGGCCAGGTGTTGAGGTTGGATGGGGAGAATTCCGATGAGAATTCATCATTAAATACTTCCCTAAAACTTACCTAGATGAGAAAATATCTCAGTTTGAGTGGATAAGGAAAGGGTCATTTAACATTAGCAAGTATGAGGCTAAGTTCATGGAACTATTACGGTTCTGTCCGCACATGGCAACTACCGATGAGGAAAGAATTCGATGTTTTGAGAAGTGGTTGAATGTCGAACTAACCACTTCTGTGTCTGCTCTAGAGAATAGGGAGAGGTTTGCTACCTTTGTAGAGTCTGTGAGACGGATAGAAAAGTCCGTAATCAAGAAATGATAGACCAGTAATAAGAAGGAATACACTCAGTCTCAAGGACAGAGATATGAAAGTTTTAAGAAGTCAAGGTTCTCTGCACCGGCAACATCATCAAGATTCAACACCCAGGTGCAATGGACGTCAAGCAAAGGTAGAGACTGTAGTATTGCTTCAAGTAGATCCCCTGACATAGAATCAACATCGATGATCGGATCTCGCAGACCCTATTTTGCGACCAGGGTCTGTTACCAATGTAGAGAATTGGGACATCTAGCAAAGGATTGTCCAGACGGGAATTCAATGGTGACTCTACCCCCAAGGCAGAGTCAGCAAGGCCCTCAGAGGAGGCAGTTTTCTAGTAACACTAGGGGACATGTACAGGTGTCCCAAGCTGGTTCATCAGCACCCAACCATCAAACACAGGATCAACAATAAACAAACCACAAGATGAGATGGGTCAGATGAAATAGTTTCATTCTGATATTCCATTTCATGATGCTATGTGATAAAAATAAGAAAGTAGTTGTTTTGAGCTTCCTTTGATTAATCCCATGAGGACATAAGGATGAGGATTTATATTTTGTTTAGTATTCTTTTAAATGTGTTATAATTTCTCTTTTTTGTGTGTAAGAGGAAGCACTAGTACATAAATGGGTTATAATGTCACTACCTATAGGGTCGGTTTTTGCAAATAACCGACCTTATATGTCTAAAAAATGCGGGCACCACTTAAGACCTCTTGGGTCACTTTTCTTAAAATAACCGACCTTGTAGTGTATCTCTATAGGGTCAGTTTTCCAAATAACTGACCTTATATGTCTATAAAAAATGTGGGCACCACTTAAGACCTCTTGGGTCTTTGCGCGGCAAAAATTTGCTTGATTTTGGCTTCGCGCTTCGATCTATAGGGTCAGTTGTTCCAAATAACCGACCTTATATGTCTACAAAAAACGCGGGTTAGACATCTTGAATCCAGTTTTCCTTCACACATGTATAAGCACCTCTAGGGTCAGTTTTTTCCTTATAACCGACCCTAAAGGGCTCCTCGGTCGACAATATTGTCGACCAATATCAATTTTGGATCAAGTTTAGTTCACGCATGTATAAGCACCTCTAACGTCAGTTTTTTACTTTTAACCGGCCCTAAAGGGCTCCTCGGTTGACAAATTCATCGACTGAGATTAATTTTGGATCCAGTTAAGTTCACGAATGTATAAGCACCTCTAGCGTCGGTTTTTTACTTTTAACCGACCCTAGAGAGCTTCTCGATCGAAAAATTTGTTGATCGATAAGGAGCCAGATTTCACGTGTATAAGCACCTCTAAGGTCAGTTTTTCCTTATAACCGACCTTACAGCTCCCTCGGTCGACAAATTTGTCGACTAATAACCTCTAGGTCGACAAATTCGTCAACTGAGAAGGAGCCAGATTTCACGTGTATAAGCACCTCTAAGGTCGGTTTTTCCTTATAACCGACCTTAGAGCTCCCTCGGTCGACGAATTTGTCGACCGATAGCATCTCGGTTGACAAATTTGTTGTAAAGAAGTGAAACCACTTCCTTACTAAAAATTTGAACAATAGAACCTCCAATCCAAACATACTCAAAAGGTATGATGGAGTGGGTGTAAAATTTTCAAATCTTTATATAATGGTAACAAAAGACCAAAGTATAGCAGCGGAAGAAAATATTTGACTATTCAATTATAAAACAAAGGGTTACAAACTTACATCATAAGGATCCATGTAGAGGAAATCTAAACCACCTCAAGATTGTCTCCAAGCTTCATCATCACAAATTAAGTCCAGGTCATCTATCTTGTCATCCAAGTCCTCCACCTAGGGTTGGAAGCATACCCCAGCAAAAGAGAAACAAAAGAGACATCAGCAAAGGCTGGTATGTGCATACTAAAAACAATTTGAGCAATATAAGGATATAGGGACATCAAAATATACAAGGCTTCCCATGTAAGAGATAAGTATCACCCAAACGGGTATCAAGTGAAAGATTACAACAAAAAGGGATACTTGCCATAAAACAAAACATATAAAAGGATTGTGCCATAAATAAATCCACTACAATGGTGGTAAGCAAAGCACAAGTAGGGAACACACCCCACAAACAATATCCTGCATGCATTGTGAGATAAACATAACACTAGAACAATATAAACACAATTGGCGGCCAAGGCTTCACATCCTTGCAAACCTGATAGAGAATGGCTCACCGCCAAACTCCCAAATATAAGATGGGTCAAGACACACATCTTGCCCTGGGTACGAGGTTCCTTGCCGTCCCAACAACACAAAACCAATGCACTTACACTACTCTAGTGGTACTGAATCACATAGCATGTTTAATGTAGAGGCAAGTAGAAATGTATAGTCAGAATGAACAATGTTGCCATCACACAATGGACAACACAAGCATATAAGCAAATCCACTTCAAAGTGGGAATATATCACCAAGTAAACTTCCACATCACAGTGGGCATACAATATCAAAAGTCCAACATGCACCAAGGCATATGAAACAAAGTCAAGAGAATATCTATGATCATAAGATCAATAACAAAGCAAAGTAGTTCACATGAACCATGATAACAAGAGATAAGAGCAATGTGTATAGGCTATTGTCCATAGGACCAAGAGAAATGATAAAGATAGGTTATTGCTCAATATAGAAATAATATGGGATGCAAGCATACATAAGAGAAAAGAATTGCTCAATATAGGAATAATAGGAGATGCAATCATACATAAGAGAGATGAATAAGAAATTGCTCAATACAGAATTAATGTGGGATGCAATCATACCTCAACTTCAGAGTCTAACAGATCCAAAGTCACTTCTAGGTCCAAGCCTAGGCTTCCAACAAACCTATTAACATATATGTGGAGTTAGGGTTAGGTTTCCATCAATTATTCAAACCCTAAAAATCACCTTTTTATTAATATGTGAATTAGATTTCCAAAACGATTCCATATTTTAGATTATATTTTCCTGAGTTCAAAACATATTTTATTATATTTTTCTGACTTATAAATATTTAGTTATGAATTTTAGAATTTAATTCATTATTAATTAGACCCATTAAAATCACATGTTTAAAACATCAGATTCAGGCGATAATACCAATACCATAAGAAAGCCCTTATTTTTCTGAATCCAACGGCTATTTATTTATATTTTTCTGATCAGTAAATATTTAGTTATGGATTTTATAAAATCGACCAATCAGAAATCCAGGAAAAGCCAACTCAGCGTTTAATAGGCTAGAAACAGAGAGAGAGCCGGCCCAGACTGACATGGCCCAATGAGAACCGGCCGGGTCAGCGGTTCAAGGGTTCGTTTGAATCGTTCCAAAGCAAAAGGATAAGAGCGCGAAAAGACATTAATACCCTTGGCTCAAAAACAGAAAAGAAAAGGACGTCGAGGGTAAAAGAGGAAATACACAGGGTATCTTCCTCTTCCTCTTGCCCGCTCCATGGATGACGATCGAGAAGCAGCAGCATCAAATGAAATTGGGGAAAACTAGATTACCGCAAATCAACCCAAAATCAAACTGTGAGCGATCTTGTGGAACTACCTGGAGTTTGTCTGAGTCCTTCGTAGGGCGTCCGACGAACCAAAGCACTAACGTGACCCTGCGGCAGCAAATAGGAACCGCCGGAGCACGCGACCCAAAACAGAGGCGACCAGGCCAAACCGACCGGTGTGGATCGTAACTGAGACCTCGACGAAGGTTTTGGGACCTCTGGGTGATGGTCCGATCGCCTGAGGTGGTGAGGAGACGCCTCGGAGCGAGAAACAGAGGCGGAAACAGAGGACCATGGCGGCGCCTCACAAATTGGGATACCGGGGTATAAATACCCAAGATATTGGGATTAGAAGGTGCGGGAAAGCAAGAGTAAGGTGAGAGCGAAGAAATCGTTGAAAAAGAGCAACAATCGAGGGAGAAATCCTCGTCTGAAAATCCACAGAAGTAACCTGTATTCCTACTCCGATCGGAGCTAGGAGACAACTGTAGAGCCGTTGGATCGCAGATCAATGGTCCAGAAGCAAGCCGAAATCGGGAAACAGGCGTGACAGGGAAAACATTATCCAAAACTTAATTCGATTAAAGTAGATATTAACATTATTTCCTTTTCTCTCTTTCCTTATTTGAGGGTGCAAACGAACTCCAAATTAGGTGAAATTTTGCACAGAGGTTAATTAAAGCATGTAGATTCCGAATATAAAATTAGATTTGCCTTTTAAGAACATTTAAGGTATCAAATAAATAAATTACTATTTTCTCTTCCCTCCTTTATTAATGGCTTTAGGATTATCCAAATTTTATGAAACTTGACACACAAGTCATATTTAATGTGTAGGATACGAATTTGCCATCAATTTTACATATTGGAGTTGTTTGCATATTTAATTAATATTTTGAAGGTTTTATCCACTTTCTCTCTCCTGATTTCACCTTTTAAGCAAACTTTCTCCAAATTGGATGAAAATTCACCCAAAGGCTATATTTATTATGTAGATTATGAATCTAAGATTATTTTCCTCTTTTGGAGTCATTTATTATATTTATTTATTAATTACACCTTTTAGGTAATTTCTCTCTCCTAAATTACCATATTATTTTGAGGTTGTCCAAATTAAATGAAAATTGACATGTAAGCTTATTTTAATGTGTAGATTACGAATTTGAAGTCTATTCTTTATTTTGAGGCTTTATTACATGGATTACATCATATGGCCCATTAGAGGCCCATTAACCATATTATGCATGTAATTAAGTTATTTATCATCTTATTATCACCAAACGAGTTATATGACATGTTAGATTACATTATTCATGAATTAGATTATTAGGATCATACTAACCTCAAACATGTTTGATCAAACCAAAAAGGACCAAAGTTCTAGGGTAGGGTTCGAGTTTTGGTATGTTACATTTGTCGACCGAGAAGGAACCAGATTTCACGTGTATAAGCACCTCTAAGGTCGGTTTTTCCTTATAACCGACCTTAGAGCTCCCTCAGTCGATAAATTTTTCGACCGATAACCTCTCGGTCGACAAATTGGTCGACCGAAAAAGAGCCATATTTCACCTCTAGGGTCAGTTTTTTCTTATAACTGACCCTAAAGAATCCTCAGTGGACAATATTGTCGACCGACATGAATTTTGGATCCAGTTTAGTACTTTTCAAGACAATATTGTCGACCCTAAAGCGTTGGGATCTCAATCCCTTGTCTCATTGTTGGGAATTCACATCCCTCAATACCACCATCATCACATTTGCTAGATCTGGGTATTCAAACCCTTAGTTCATCACTAAACATGGTTATCACTTATCAGGTAACTATTACCTTCAAGTCATCTGACCAAGGTATTCAGGATACTTGTTACACAAGCATCTCACATAACTCACTAGGCATATTCAACTTCTTGTTGTCACCTCTCACTACGCAACAAATAAAATAATGGCTCACAAGGCCCATTACCATCATAGCTCATACCTGGTTATGCTTATTATCTCATGATACTTGCATGGTTAGTATACTTGATAACAACCATATCAATTTCATATCAACATCATGCAATACAAAAATAACATCACTATTCCCTCATTAGGATTAGAGTTTCCCATCTTTATCAATTAGGGTTTCACATAACATCAACCCATATTAAGGTTTCACATAACATTATCCCATATTAGGGTTTTACACAACATCACCCTATATTAGGGTTTCACATAACATCATCCCATATTAGGGTTTCACATAACATTATCCCATATTAGTGTTTCACACGACATCACCCTATATTAGGGTTTCACATAACATCATCCCATATTAGGGTTGTATAAGCACCTTAGAGCTCCCTCGGTCGATGAATTTGTCGACTGATAATCCCTCAGTCGACATATTTTTCGTCTGAGAAGGAGCCAGATTTCACGTGTATAAGCACCTCTACGGACGGTTTTTTCCTTATAACCGACCCTAAAGTGCTCCTCGGTCGACAATATTGTCGACCGACATGAATTTTGAATCTAGTTTAGCTCACGCAAGTATAAGCACCTTTAGAGCTCTCCTCGATCGAAGAATTTGTCGACCGATAACCTTTCAATCAACAATTAGTCGACCGAGAAGGAGCCAGATTTCATGTGTATAAGCACCTCTAGGGTCAGTTTTTTCTTATAACCGACCCTAAAGGACTTCTCGGTCGACGAATTTGTCGACCGACATGAATTTTGGATCCAGTTAGTTCACGCATGTATAAGCACCTATAGCATCGGTTTTGTACTTTTAACTGATCCTAGAGCTCCCCTCTGTCGATGAATTTGTCGACCGATAACCTCTCGGTCGACAAATTTGTCGACTGAAAATGTGTTTGAGTGTTTTTAAATAACCAAACACGGGCACCGCTTATCTTTAGCGTCAGTTTGTTTATTTTAACCAACGCTATAGGTCGAGTCTCTCCTTTAAAATGGTCGAAACCTAGTCTTTCTCCCCCGCGAAACAAAATTTTCATTCTCTTTTTCTCTCCCGCGGCGTGGATACCTTTTCCTCCGCGGATACCTTCTCTACTCCTCTCCCATGAAGCCCTTGCCACCTCTCTGCGCCGCCAAAGCCTTGCCTCCTCTCCGTGAAAAGAGCTCGTCGTCGCCGCCTCTCCACACTACCACGAAGGTCGTCATCTCCGTGAAGGTCATCTCATCCTCCACGAAGTTCGTCGCCGTTTCCAAGTAAGGTAGCCACCGTTCCAAGTAAGGTCACCGTCATTTCCAAATAAGGTTCCCAAGTTCGTTGCCGGATTCGGATCCACCTTTCTTAGTCTTGGTAAGTGAGATCTGTCTCTTTTTCTTTGTTTTTCTTGTTGTTCTATCTTCCCCTCTCTTCTTCGTGGATGAATCCATGACGTTCCATGGTGGAGCTTGAGATAATGGTTGAAAACATCTTTCACTCTCTTCTTCTTACCTTTTCAACATAGGGTTTTCTTCCTTTTTGGAGAAGGAACCAGCTTGGTGAAGAGGAGTGCCCAATCTAGGGTTTCTTCCCCGTTTTTCTTCAATCTACCTTGCTGTTTGGAGTTTCTACATCATCTCTAAGGTGAGTTATATAACTTTATCCATGATTATTGTTCACTCTTACGTTACATGTACATGATTTTGCCTTAAAAATATTGATCCAAGTATAAAGATGTACCTTTACCTAGGGTGTGAGCTTGTATGATAGTTTTTTGTATCATCTTAGATGAACCCTACATCTTGTGCATGATTTTTTTGATGGAAGTGGTAATCATAGACCTTGTTTGCATATGGATAGCTTTTAATCTCTCAAAAGATTTATATTTCTAGGATTTGAAACTAATTTTTCCTCCTTATATTTCAAGCAATCTATCATTTTGTAAATTATGATGTGATTATGAATCATTTTTGTCATGAATGTGTGTTTTTAAATGGTGACAGTTGGACATCAATGCTCCCCTCTCCCAGAATATATGAATCTTCATTTCTATTTCAGTTTGAACATTTCAGTGTACCCCTCGGTTGAAAATTTTGTCGACCGAAATATTTTCGGTCGACAATTTTCTCGACCGAGGGGTCCACTGAAATGTTTATTTAAATTTTTAGTGTCGGTTATTCCAAAAAACTGACCCAGTAAACTCTTTCGGTCGACAAATTCGTCGACTGAGAAGGAGCCATATTTCACGTGTATAAGCACCTTTAAGGTCGGTTTTTCCTTATAACTGACCTTAGAGCTCCCTCGGTCGATGAATTTATCGACCGATAACCTCTCGGTTGAAAAATTCGTCGACCGAGAAGGAGTACACTGAATTGGTTATTCAATATTTAGTGTCAGTTATTCTAAAAAAACCGACGTTGTAAACTCTCTCGATCGAGAAAATTGTCGACCGACAATATTTTCGGTCGACAATGTTCTCGACCGAGTGCATTGAAGTGGTTATTCAATATTTAGTGTCGGTTATTCCAAAAAAACGACCCTATAAACTCTCTCGGTCGAGAAAATTGCCGACCGAAAATGTGTTCGGTCGACAATTTTCTCGACCGAGAGTGTTTACAGGGTCGATTTTTTTGGAATAACTGACCTTACAGGCTCCTTTTTTCTCGACTGGGTCAGATTTTTTACAACCTTTTGCGTCGGTGTTTACTCTGTAAGGTCGGTTTTTTCAGGTCAAATAAACCGACGCTATAGAGCAAAGTCTATAGCGACGGCCACTTCGGCGTCAGTTAAAAAGTGACGCTACAGGCTTAAAAAAATTGACGCTACAGACCATTCCTATACTAGTGAAGAGATATATGTGAGATACCTGGAGGAAGTCCAGGAATGTTAAATTATGTGATAGTAATGACATGAAAAGTAAAGAACATAATGATACCAAAAGTGTATACTACCTAATATCAGTATTTGTATACCATGGCCAGGTATATAATCATTGAGACTAGGGTAAGTATGGAACTCTTAGATTGTTATCTTTCTGATTACTCTGATCAAGTAGTCATTGTGAGACAATCTAGTGATCTTAATGTAACTAGAAATATGATAAGGATTGTTGACTGAACTTTCCCAATTAATAGGGAATTGCTAGGTGAACCTTCCCAATTACATAGGGATTGCTAAGTGAACTTTCCCAACTAAATAGTGAATTACTAGGTGAACTTTCCCAATCACATAGGGGAATTGCTAGGTGAACTTTCCCAATTACATAGGGATTACTAGGTGAACTTTCCCAATTACATAGGGAAATTGCTAGGTGAACCATTCCAATTACATAGGGATTGCTGAGTGAACTTTCCCAACTAAATAGGGATTGCTAGGTGAACTTTCCCAATTACATAGGGATTGTTGAGTGAACTTTTCCAACTAATGAGGGACTGCTAGGTGAACTTTCCCAATAATATATGAATTGTTATGTGAACTTTCCCAACTAAATAGGGATTGCTAAGTGAACTTTCCCAAATAAATAAAGGATTGCTAAGTGAACTTTCCCAAATAAATAAAGGATTGCTAAGTGTATTACCTCTGTTAAATATATGTTTCCTTTTTGATAAACAACCTTGGGTAATGATAGGGGTATGTTTATTTCTTTCATTATCATGACAATCGAGTAAGCATTATGACATTTTATGTATATGGATTAGAAATCATCTATTGATGGATACTTAGAAAAAGTATCAGTTTTCTTTGGACTTTGGTTCCAAGATAATGATATATGGAACAAGAAATGTCCTAAAAATAAAAGAAATGCCTTGTGTGTGTACCTTTGGTGGTAACAACAGATATATGAATATGTTAAGGATGAGATGTGTTCTCAACACAATAGATGAATGCCAGAGTAAGGATTATGGTATCTGAGAAATAATAGATGATTTATGTTGGTTACCTATATTATCCAACTGTGAAATCAATCTAGTTACATAAAATAGTACATACATCATATGTTAGGGGTTTATGCTCTGCATAAATATAAACATTGATAAGGTTGAATTAATGGAAGGAACAATTGTAATTATGGTGGAAAAGTTTATTAAGCTAAAAATATTTCCTTAGAATAACCCTGTGTGGAAGAAATTTGTGTGGATTAAAGATCTATGGTATCTCCATGACATTAAGATGTTATGTGGAGACTTTATGGTATAATAAATGAATAAAATCTGTCTCTCCTTTTTCTTGGGATTTTGGGGACGAAATCCTTATTAGGGGTTTATAATTTGTAACATCCCTGACCTGGGTTATGCTTAACCCTAGATGTTTTGCTTAGTGAAGTTGATTATATGCTTGCTCTTATCTCTTAAAAGTAACTAAGGCACAAGAGGAACTTATATCCTAATTTTAGTCCTTTCTGAATAATGTTGAAATAATGTTTTACTTACTTTGGACTAAAGTGCAAATTACCCAAGTTGAGGGGTTAAATTGCAAATAGTGCATGGTGAAATCTTCCTCTAGTGTTGAATCATTATAAAAGTGAAAATGATGCAGATGCATGGCTTGCAGAAGCCTGAATAATAAGAAAGAGCCTGTTGAGCAATGTTTGTGCATAAAAACCCAATTTTGGTGTAATGTGCAATTTACCCAAAATCTAGGGTTCAATATGCAAATTACCACCTAAAGAGAGTCCCTTATATTTCTTGGAATCTTGTAGATCAAAGAAAATGAGAGGGGTATCTCATTTGTATCATTTTGAAGGAGAGAGAATCTTGATATTAAAATAATCAAGATTTAAGCATAATTGGAACTTTACTTCAAATTAATGCAAAAATAAATATGTTAATTGAAGTTCCCTTCAACCAAAATGATAATTGTTAAAATTAGATAAATATGGATGTCCCTGTGCCTTGCAAAGGCCACGAAATATCTCAAAGCAAGTGGATAACCCACTCACATTTAATAAAGAAAAGTAATATCCACTAATTTTGGATATTATTATTATAAGGGTTAAGGTGCTTAATTTGATTTTCCTTTAATTCATGGATAATGAAGATGATTGCAAAGGAAAAGTATATGTCTTCGTGGGCAAGGAGTTGAGGGTAGTGTGTGGCATCAATTTGGGGAGTTGAAGGAATTTTATAAACTTTCTCTCCTTGAAAATCCTTTATATATATCACATTTCCCACTCAACCAAGGACTCTTTTTCGAAATTTCTTTCTTCCCTGCCTTGGAAGAGCTCAAGGGGACTAAGCAGAAATAGGAGTACGAACTCAAACCTGTAGGTAAGCTCCTTTATCACTTTCAACTATGATTTCATGGTGGAAATCGAAAATAAATGATGGATTTCTTCTTTTCTTCCATCAATCTTCAATTCTAGCCATTCTTTTTTCACTCAAAGCTTAAGGACGAGCTTGGGATAGTTGAAGGTGTTGCTTCCACCATTAAATACATGGAGGTTGAAGCTTTGAAGATCAATTGAAGGTGGGTTATATAACGTGAACCCTTGAAAGTTATTATTAATTTCATACTTTCATCAATTATTGATTCTTTCTTCATTCTCAAAATGTTATTTGATTGATTGATGCAATCACCATGAAAACCACAACAAGCTTCATGGGTTTATAGATTGATTATGATGAAATCATCATAAGCACACACCTCCACAAATATCCATTGCAAATTATTTCCAAATTTGAGTCCAATTGGTTTCAATAAAGTTGGCCAAACAATTTCATCAAACCGTTTGAAACCAAACGGTTTCAAAACCATTTGGAATTGTTGACCATAGTTGACCATTTGTAGTTCATATACTGAAGTTGATGACTAATGACCCACTTAATTTATTTGATTATTTTCAAAGGGTTCATCAATTAAAGGTCCATCAATTATCAAACCCTAATCGGGTTGAGTGCTGAATTCTCAAGTGATTGATTCAATCTTTGGGTTGACTAAACCCAAACGGTCTCAAGACCATTTGGAGGTCACCCAAACAGTCTCAAGACCGTTTGGAGGTCAACCAAGACCGTTTTAGGGTCTATGGCGGAGTATGATTTGGTGATTGAAGAGTAAGTGATTGGAAATTGATATACAATCAATAGCCTAATTGATGATTGATTCAATGATGCAAATCTTAATTTGTATTTCACAATTTTATTGATGGGATGAGTTAAACGGTCTCAAGACTGTTTGGAGGTTATTTAAATGACCTCAAGACCGTTTGAGGTCAGGTCATGTTCAAATTGAATGGTGGTCCAATGATTTCAATGCAATTAGTTTCATAACATCATCAATTGAAGGTATATCGATTACAAACCCTAATGCAATTGAGTTTAAAACCCCAAGTGATGTTCAATTGAAGGGTGAATCAATTGATGGGTGATTCATTGATGCAATTGAAGGATGATACATAGGTTTAAACGATGAGTGGTTTAATGGTTCAATTGATGTGAGGATCAACCATTGAAACCCTAGAATCGATTTGATGGTTGAAACCATTTTTGGTCCATTCGGTTTTAAGGTATTTTGGACCAAACGGTCTCAAGATCGTTTGGGTCCAAACGGTCTCAAACCGTTTGGAAACCCAAGTGATTCAAGAGTAAAACATTCATTCGGTTTCAATGCTATTTTGCTTAAACGGTTTCAAAGCTAATTGTCTAAGCAGTTTCAAACCGTTTGAGGTCTGAGTGACCAAGACCGTTTGAGGGTCAACTATGCAAGACTGTTTGGGGTCTAGTTGGTCAAGACCGTTTGGGGTCTAGATGACCAAAACCGTCTGGAGAGTAATTAACCCAAACCATTTGAAGACCTAAGTTGATCAAAGGTCAAGTATGTGTTTAATTATTAATGATGTGGATCAAGGGTGATTACATTAGTTGCAACCTTAATGTGATAGAGTGATTAGTACCCTTGAAGGGCTAATCTTTGGAGGTTATGAAAGAAAAACCTCAACCCCCTACACTAATCCTGAGTGGATGTAATAGAATAAAGAATTGACCTAATTAATTCAATTTTGAAGTACTCAACATCCTAAGAGAGGATGAGAGAGAAAGTAATGCTTGTATGTAATTATCAAGCCTCAATTTCCTCATTATGAGTAATTGTGTAATTAGGGATTGATTCATGATGATAAGATCATGAAACCCTAATTGAGAAGCCTAGTGAGTCTTAACCCTAATACAGGGTGATGGAGTAACTCTAATTCAGGGTAATTTGATAATAAACGTTAATTTGGAAAGATGTTATGTGAAACCCTAATTCAGGGTTATGATGTGTAAATCCCTAAAATAGGGTGAAGAATGTGATACAAAACCCTAATCTAGGGTGATGTTATGTAATGCTACAGTAAACCCTAATTTGGGTAAAAGGACATGATAAACCCTAATCGGATGTGAATAGTGCATCCTAACCCTAAATTGGGTGATAGGATATAAATCGTGGCATACAACTCGTAAAAACATAATTAACTAATGCAGAAGCGTTCATCAAACAGCGGATTAACGAATATCACTAAAAATTAAAACTTTTTGCAAAGAGATCCACACATAAGAAATCTTTTTCTTCAAAAGACAAAGTATAACATTTACATTCTGTTTCAAAGTACATATCTTGTACTATCTCTTCTCGAGAATTACAACATCAGCTGTCTCCAACATAAAATATAGACATCATATAGCTTCGACTGCATCAAGCCAAAATCTCGGATCGATTCATTAAAACACTAACTAAAACTCCGAGGACCTGAGAGTACAGAGACGACACATATGACTCTATATACATCTAAACATGACGTAACAGCCAATGCCTCTACCTGAGACTTCACTATTGTCCCTGCTGCTACTGTTACCCTTCACCTACTGAAGGACTCCTGTCTCCTCGTCCGCGTCCACCTAAAAATGTGGTTCCCGCGGGGGTGAGACAATTATAAAAATTGCCCCAGCGAGAGATATAACTCTCCGCCAGTAACATTGTTATTGCAACTTAAGAAGATAAATATGAATGGAAGAATCATATTTATATGGCAGCAAATATTTTAATGTCTAACAGATTAAAACATTATTCTATATCAGAAGCATTGCAACTATAACTTCATAGAATCAACATGTCACTTATCCTTTAATGAATATAAAGAACATGAATAACATCTATTCAAACCACAGAATCATTGCCACTGCATTAACTCTCTTCAGGCTTAGATCATATATCTAAAGCCTGGCATTATCATTGTGGACTCATGTCCCGTAGCTATACTTTAGCTTGTATTAGGGTATTACCCCTCCTAATACTTTATGCACTAGTACATCACATTTATCATGTAAATAAGTGAACAATAATCACTCACTTGGAGTATACAACCATTGACAATATTAAGGATTCATCCTTAAATTAGGAATTTAACACAAAGACCATGTCACGTCCTTTTCAAAACAATTCTAAATCAAGCATAGAGTACCACAGCCGTGCAACCAAAAACAGCCGTGCAAATGGGAGCCACCACGGCCGTGTTACCTTGCACGATCGTGCAAAGTGAAGCTACCACGGCCGTGCTACCTTGCACGGTCGTGCAAAGTGAAACCACCACGGTCGTGCTACCTTACACGGTCGTGGTACATGAGTTCACCTCATGAATCATATTCAAGTATGAATTCTATTCTTTCATTAGGGATTAGGGTTTCACATACCATTTCCCTTCTTTAGAATAGGGATTGCATATAGCATCACCCTTCATTAGGGTTTCATATCATGTTGCCCATAAGTAGGGTTTACTAATCATCTCCAATTAGGGTTTCTCATGAAATCACCCTCAATTAGGATTTACATCATATATTGGATCCATGCATTTGTTATGCATTATTGAATTGTACCATTAAGGGTATCTCTCACCTAATTACATTAGGTTTCCAAAAAGGTTTGATCAATTGGACCTTCAACAACATAGGGTATCCAATAGATTGATCAATGGAACCTTCAATCATTGAATTCATGGAACCAATCATCAATTGGACCTATACTCATACTTCAATTGAGTTTAATAGGTCAACCTTCAACTGATTTGACCCTCAATTGATCATAAATTAGGGTTTGAATCAATTGTATTAGGGTTTGGAATAATTGATCCTTCAACATTAATCAATGCAAGATTAGTTACATTGAAAACATTAAACCTTCATCCAATTTGGGCATGACCTGACCCCAAACGGTATTGAGGTCATTTGGATGACCTCCAAACGGTCTTGAGACCATTTTCCCATGTCCACATCATAATCCAAGTCAATCAATCAAAGTTTGAATCACTGGATTGATCACCAAATCAGCATTGAATTGTATATCAACTTGGTACCTTTAGACCTTCAAACACCTAACCATACTCAACCCTAGACCTCCAAACGGTCTTGGGTGACCACAAAACGGTTTTGAAACTGTTTGGATGAGCTCCAAACGGTTTTGAAACCATTTGGCTCATCCAACCTTTGGATTCTAGTGAAATTTCATCAAGGATTGGTCTATCGAGTTGATCAACAAATCAACACTTAATTGCAATATGATTGGGTACCTTTGGACCTTAAATTGGTCAGCTATACTTAACCCCAGACCTCCAAATGGTCTTGGGTGATCCCCAAACGGTCTTGAAACTGTTTGGGTGATCGCCAAACGGTTTTGAAACCGTTTGGGCCAATCAACCCAAAACATCATCTCAATCACTTGCAAAATCAGCACTTAGCCGATTAGGGTTCATACCACATCTTTGGATCTTCAAACACATAACCATACTTGAACCTAGACCTCCAAATGGTCTTGGGTGACCCCAAAATGGTTTTACAACGGTTTGGGCTAATCAACCCAAAATCTCAAATTAACTCATTGGAATTTCAGCACTAATTCCAATTAGGGTTTGCCTAATTGATTAGCCTTAAACTCACGATTCCTTGAGAGTTAACCCATCAAATTTTGAGGGTCATTAACCAACATTATTAGGAACAATTATACCAAACAGTCAACTCTTGGTCAACTCACTCAAATGGTTTTGAAACCGTTTTCCCAAAAAGGTCAAGTTAATCAGGTTGAAAATCAGCACTTAATCCAATTAGGTTTACCTAATTGATTAGCCTTCAACTCACGATTCCTTGGGATTTAACCCGTCAAATTTGAAGGATAATTAATCAACATTATTAGGAACAATAATCCCAAACGGTAAACCCTTGTTAAACTCACTCAAACGGTTTTAATACCGTTTGCCCAAAAAGGTCAAGTTAATCAGGTTGAAAATCAGCACTTAATCCAATTAGGATTACCTAATTGGTTAGCCTTCAACTCACGATTCCTTGGGAGTTAACCCATTAAATTTGTAGAGTTATCAACCAACACAATTATGAACAGAAATCCCAAACGGTCAACCCTTGGTCAACCATCTCAAACGGTTTTGAAACCGTTTTCTCCCAAACGGTTTGCAAACCGTTTGGTCACCAAACGGTTTGGTGAAACCGTTTGGGCCAAACTTTGAAACCGTTTGCCCAAGATATTTGGGGAGGTGTGTTCTTATGATGATGTCATCATAATCAACCTTCAAACTCACGAAATCTACTGTGATTTCCCTGGAAATTGCATCAATCAACCAAACTTAATTTCGCAAATGTAGAAATGATCACCAATTGATAATGAATTGATTTCTATAATAAAATTAAGGGTTCAAGTTATAAATCCCACCTCCAATTGAGATCCAAAGCTCCAAGCTCATGCCAACAATGGTGGATGAAGCTTTTGCAACTCCCCTTAGGCTCGTCCTCAAGCTTTTGGATGAAAAAGTTGGCTAGGGTTGAAGAGGAGATCGAAATAAGAAGAAATCAATGATTTATTTTTTATTTCCACCATGGAATCAAGGTGAAATGGATCAAGAACCTTACCTACAGGTTGGGGTTCGTATTTCTTCTCCTCCTAAGCTCCCTTGGTCAGCCAAATCAAGGAGAGAAAGAAAAGGATCGAGAAAAGCCTTTCATTTGGCTTGGAAAGGGCATTTTTGTAAGGAATTGATGAGAGAGAAAATGTATTATTAAAATGCATTTAATTCCAAAATTGGTGCCGCCTCTTCCTCCTTTCTTTCCTTGGATACGAGGCTATCTCATTGCCTCTTATTCCTCTCAGTTATCCTCAATTTAAAGAAAAGAAAAATTAAGCACCTTAGATCATATTATACTAATATTCATATGTGAGTGGGTTTTCTTTTCCTTATAATAATGGTGAGTGGAATTTCACCTCCTTAGGATATGCTCGTGCCTTTGCAAGGCTTAAGATCGTCCACACACATCTGAATCCAACCAAAATAATTTTGGTCTAAGGCCCCTTCAATTATTTTATTTATTTTTGCATTAAATTGAATTAGGGTTCCAATTAGGCTTAAATCTTAATTATTTTAATATCAAGATTCTCTCTCCTCCAAATTAATTCAAATGAGTCTCCCTCCTCATTTTATTTGCTCTAAATGATGTCAAGAAACATTAGGGACCTTATTGAAGTGGTAATTTGCATATTGAACCTTAGGTTTTGGGTAAATTGCACTTTACACCAAAACTAGGTATCAATGCACAACATTGTCAATCAAGCTCTATCTTGGTGTCCAGGCTTGTAGAAACCTTACCACTACATCATATTCATTCATATGGTGTCTAAACATCATAGGAAAATCTTATCATGTGCAATTTGCAATTTGACCCCTCAACTTGGGTAATTTGCACTTTAGTCCAAAATAAGCAAACATTGCTTCAACATTGTTCAAACATGACCAAAATTGAAACATAAGTTTCTCATGAGCCCTAATTACTTTTAACAAGATAATATTAAGGATCTATTCAACCTTATTAGTCAAAACATCTTGGGTTAATTCATAACCCAGGTCAGGGATGTTACAAATTATAAACCCCTAACAAGGATTTCGTCCCTAAAATCCCAGGAAAAAGGGGAAATAGATTATTCATTAATCATGTCCTCAAGTCTCCACATCTCATCTTAATGTTATGGAGATACTATGGATCTGTAGTTCATACAAAGTTCCTTTCATTAATTCAACCTTATCACTGTTTATGCAGAGCATAAACCCCTAACATATGATGTTCATATTATTGAAAGGAAGAAGCATAAAGAACATATTTCTATCATTATCCAAAAATATTCACCAAAAGAGAAACATATATATATAACAGAGATAATTCATTCAGCAATCCTTTATTTTTTGTTGAAAATATCCACGGAGCAAGTTCACTAAGTTTGTTGAAAATATCCACAGAGCAAGTTCACGCAGTTTGTTGAGAATATCCACGGAGCATGTTCACTAAGTTTGTTGAGAATATCCACGGAGCATGTTCACTAAGTTTGTTGAAAATATCCACGGAGCATGTTCACTAAGTTTGTTGAAAATATCCAGGGAGCATGTTCACTAAGTTTGTTGAGAATATCCACGGAGCATGTTCACTAAGTTTGTTGAGAATATCCACGGAGCATGTTCACTAAGTTTGTTGAGAATATCCATGGAGCATGTTCACTAAATTTGTTGAAAATATCCACGGAGCATGTTCACTAAGTTTGTTGAGAATATCCACGGAGCATGTTCACTAAGTTTGTTGAGAATATCCACGGAGCATGTTCACTAAGTTTGTTGAGAATATCCACGGAGCATGTTCACTAAGTTTGTTGAGAATGTCCACGGAGCATGTTCACTAAGTTTGTTGAAAATATCCAAGGAGCATGTTCACTAAGTTTGTTGACAATATCCACAGAGCATGCTCACTAAGTTTGTTGAAAATATCCACGGAGCATGTTCACTAAGTTTGTTGAGAATATCCACGGAGCATGTTCACTAAGTTTGTTGAGAATATCCACGAAGCATGTTCACTAAGTTTGTTGAAAATATCCACGGAGCATGTTCACTATGTTTGTTGAGAATATCCACGGAGCTTGTTCACTAAGTTTGTTGAAAATATCCACGGAGCATGTTCACTAATTTATTGAGAATATTTCACTTAGCTCTTCCTATTTAATTTCATTATACTCTCTAGATTATTTTAGAATGACTACTTGATCAGAGTAATAAAAAAGGTAACAATCTAAGAGTTCCATACTTGCCTTATATTCAATAACCATATACCTGACCAGGGTATACAAGTACTGAGATCAGGTAGTATGCACTTTCTTTGCTATCACATTCCTCACTTTTCATATCGTTGTACACACAGGATTTTCCATTCCTAAATTTTCTTTAGGTACCACTTCTATATCTCAACTTTCATCATACATATAAGGAAGATTATACAACATTTTAAGGAACATTGAGTAAGATATAAGTTATCATCTCCCTTGTGTCCTTATAGGACAAGTCAAAAGAATTCAAAAACAACTATTTTCATATCTTTAACACATAGAAACATGAAATGAAGTATCAGGATGAATATATTTCATCTAAGTATTACCCCTCAAGGTCGTCTACCACATTAGGTTGATTTCAACACATAGTGTCCAATTATCTCATGTTACTATTTTTGCCTTTACTTAGTGGCTACTGCCCTGGTGAACTAGGCATTTATTGCACTGGTGACACCAAAAACTTTGGCTTTTTTCTAAATATCCAGACAAATGTCTCTAAATTGTAGAGACCTTACATTAATTCATAGCTTACGGCCCCTCCTTGGGCACTACCATCACAAATGTACTGTTTGTCTAAACTTATGGCAGAGTCTACTTGCTTGCCATATGTTAATCTTTTCCACATTTCCACTGTTCTAACATGATCATATTACTCAGGAATCCTTTCAAAGCCCAAAGTTTATGCATTAAAGACTAGTAACTTAGGTTATGATATTAGTATCCAGTCTTCTATATGCATTACAGTTGTCTTATTCTGCTCTTCAAGAGCATAACATAGAATTCTCTATCCCGACTAAGTCAAGATGGAAATTCTCAGGCACTTGTTTTCCTCTTGCCTGGTCCCATGCACCCACTTCTGGTGCAACAACATTGCCCTTAGCAATGTGTTCCTCGTGTTCTCCAGTCAATTTCAAGTTCTTCTTCTCCTATGTGAGCAGAAGATACTATCAAATAAACTGGAAGACACTTAGAACAGACTTTACAACCTTAGTCCTATGTCTCTGTAGACTCAATGAACCTAGAGCTCTGATACCACTAAATTGTGGCATATAACTCATAAAAACATAATTAACTAATGCGGAAGCGTTCATCAAACAGCGGATTAACAAAAATCACTAAAAATTAAAACTTTTTGCAAAGAGATCCACACATAGAAAATCTTTTTCTTCAAAAGCCAAAGTATAACATTTACATTCAGTTTCAAAGTACATATATTGTACTATCTCTTCTCGGGATTTACAGCATCAGCTGTCTCCAACATAATATATAGACAACATATAGCTTCGAGTGCATCAAGCCAAAATCTCAGATCGATTCATTAAAACACTAACTAAAACTCCGAGGACCTGAGAGTACAAAGACAACACATAGGACTCTATATACATCTAAACATGACATAATAACCAATGCCTCCACCTGAGACTTCACTGTTGTCCCTACTGCTGCTGTTGTCCTTCACCTACTGAAGGATTTCTGTCTCCTCGTCCACGTCAACCTAAAAATGTGGTTCCCACGGGGGTGAGACAATTATAAAAATTTCCCCAACAAGAGATATAACTCTCCGCCAGTAACATTGTTATTGCAACTTAAGAAGATAAATATGAATGGAAGAATCATATTTATATGGCAGCAGATATTTTAATGTCTAACAGATTAAAACAATATTCTATATCAGAAGCATTGCAACTATAACTTGATAAAATCAACATGTCACTTATCCTTTAATGAATATAAAGAACATGAATAACATCTATTCAAACCACAGTATCATTACCACTTCATTAACTCTCTTCAGGCTTAGATCATATATCTAAAGCCTGGCATTATCATTGTGGAGACATGGCCCGTAGCCATACTATTTTCACAAAGTGTTGGGATCTTAATCCCTCAATTCACCACTGGAAAATTTCTCATCCTTTCACAATTTCAATACCATAACCATGTGATTCTGGGTATTTAACCCTTATCTTATCACCTGAGCATTGTTACCACTTCCTTAGGTGACTAACACCTTTAAGTCATCTGACCAAGGTAAGTATAATACTTGAGGCCCATTAACTCTCTTGTTACCTCTTACCAGGAAACAAGGTATATTGTTTTTGGTCCTCCGGAAACAAGGTATATTATGGCACACAAGGCTCAATAAAAAAATTCAAAATTAATAACACATCATAGCTCATACCTGGCTATGCCCATCATCTCATGATACCTGCATGGCTAGCACATTTCATAGCAGTATATCAATTATGTATCAGCACCATGCAAAAACAGTTATATCATTAATTTAAGGGTATCACCCTTATTCCTTTACCAGGATTAGGATTTCCATTACACATCTCATGTATCATTCATCCAATTATATTGAACTTAAAACACAACAAGGTATATCAGTATTTGGGGTGTTAGATATGATATCTATCATATCTTGATATATCACTTCCCTCAACACCTTTATCTTACTTAAGTTCATATACTTATCTTGTATAAGGGTATTACCCCTCCTAATACTTTATGCACTAGTCCATCACATTTATCATGTAAAGAAGTGAACAATAATCACTCACTTGGAGTATACAACCATTGCCAATATTAAGGATTCATCCTTAAATTAGGAATTTAACACAAAGACCATGTCAGGTCCTTTTCAAAACAACTCTAAATAAAGCATAGAGTACCACGGCCGTGCAACCAAAAACGGCCGTGAAAAGGGGAGCCACCACGGCCATGCTACCTTGCACGGTCATGCAAAGTGAAGCTACCACGGCCGTGCTACCTTGCACGGTCGTGCAAAGTGAAACCACCACGGTCGTGCTACCTTACACGGTCGTGGTACATGAGTTCACCTCATGAATCATATTCAAGTATGAATTCTATTTTTTCATTAGGGATTAGGGTTTCACATACCATTTCCCTTCTTTAGAATATGGATTGCATATAGCATCACCCTTCATTAGGGTTTCATATCACGTTGCCCATAATTAGGGTTTACTAATCATCTCCAATTAGGGTTTCTCATGAAATCACCCTCAATTAGGGTTTGCATCATATATTGGATCCATGCATTTGTTATGAATTATTGAATAATACCATTAAGGGTATCTCTCACCTAATTACATTAGGTTTCCAAACAGGTTTGATCAATTCGACCTTCAATAACATAGGGTATCCAACAGATTGATCAATGGAACCTTCAATCATTGAATTCATGGAACCAATCATCAATTGGACCTATACTCATACTTCAATTGAGTTTAATAGGTGAACCTTCAACTGATTTGACCCTCAATTGACCCTCAATTGATCATCAATCAGGGTTTGAATCAATTGGATTAGGATTTGGAATCATTGATCCTTCAACATTAATCAATGCAAGATTAGTTACATTGAAAACATTGAACCTTCATCCAATTTGGGCATGACCTGACCCCAAACGGTCTTGAGGTCATTTGGATGACCTCCAAACGGTCTTGAGACCGTTTTCCCATGTCCACATCATAATCCAAGTCAATCAATCAAAGTTTGAATCATGGGATTGATCACCAAATCAACATTGAATTGTATATCAGCTTGGTACCTTTAGATCTTCAAACACCTGACCATACTCAACCCTAGACCTCCAAACGGTCTTGGGTGACCACCAAACGGTTTTGAAACCGTTTGGATGAGCTCCAAACCGTTTTGAAACCGTTTGGCTCATCCAACCTTTGGATTCTAGTGAAATTTCATCAAGGATTGGTCTATCGAGTTGATCAACAAATCAGCACTTAATTGCAATATGATTTGGTACCTTTGGACCTTCAATTGGTCAACTATACTTAACCCCAGACCTCTAAATGGTCTTTGGTGATCCCCAAACGGTCTTGAAACCGTTTGGGTGATCCCCAAACGGTTTTGAATCCGTTTGTGCCAATCGACCCAAAACATCATCTCAATCACTTGCAAAATCAGCACTTAGCCGATTAGGGTTCATACTACATCTTTGGATCTTCAAACACATATCCATACTTGACCCAGTACCTCCAAACGGTCTTGGGTGACCCCAAACGGTTTTGAAACCGTTTGGGTGACCCCCAAGTAGTTTTGAAACCGTTTGAGCTAATCAACCCAAAATCTCAAATTAACTCATTGGAATTTCAGCACTAATTTCAATTAGGGTTTTCCTAATTGATTAGCCTTCAACTCACGATTCCTTGGGAGTTAACCCATAAAATTTTTAGGTTAATTAACCAACATTATTAGGAACAATAATCCCAAACGGTAAACCCTTGGTCAACTCAATCAAACGGTTTTGAAACCGTTTTCCCAAAAAGGTCAAGTTAATCAGGTTGAAAATCAGCACTTAATCCAATTAGATTTACCTAATTGATTAGCCTTCAACTCACGATTCCTTGGGCGTTAACCCATCAAATTTGAAGGGTCGTTAATCAACATTATGAGGAACAATAATTCCAAACGGTCAACCCTTGTTAAACTCACTCAAACGGTTTTAATGCCGTTTTCCCAAAAAGGTCAAGTTAATCATGTTGAAAATCAGCACTTAATCCAATTAGGTTTACCTAATTGATTAGCCTTCAACTCACGATTCCTTGGGAGTTAACCCATAAAATTTGGAGAGTTATCAACCAACATAATTATGAACAGTAATCCCAAACGGTCAACCCTTGGTCAACCATCTCAAACGGTTTTGAAACCGTTTTCTCCCAAACAGTTTGCAAACCATTTGGTCACCAAACGGTTTGGTGAAACCGTTTGGGCCAAACTTTGAAACCGTTTGTCCAATATATTTGGGGAGGTGTGTGCTTATGATGATGTCATCATCATCAACCTTCAAACTCACGAAATCTACTGTGATTTCCATTCAATCAACCAAACTTAATTTCGGAAATGTAGAAATGATCACCAATTGATAAGGAATTGATTGCAATAATAAAATTAAGGGTTCAAGTTATAAACCCGCCTCCAATTGAGCTCCAAATCTCCAAGATCATGCCAACAATGGTGTATGAATATTTTTCAACTCCCCTTAGGCTCATCCTCAAGCTTTTGGATGAAAACGTTGGCTAGGGTTGAAGAGGAGATCGAAATAAGAAGAAATCAATGATTTATTTTTGATTTCCACCATGGAATCAAGGTGAAATGGATCAAGAACCTTAGATCTATCTTAGAGAACACCGTTGCACCACGCAACTGGTCAAACAGATCATCTATCCTTGGCAGAAGATATTTTTTCTTAAGAGTCACCTTGTTAAGCTATCTATAGTCTATGCATAATCTCATAGACCCATATTTCTTTTTAACAAAAAGAACTGGAGCACCCCATGGCGAAGTACTCGGTCAGATGAAACCTTTCTCAAGCAACTCCTGTAACTGTTTCTTGAATTCTGCCATCTCAGCTGGTGCCATCCTATAAGGTGTTTGTGTTATGGGTTGTGTACCTAAAATTAGATTAATCTCAAAAATAATCTCTCAGGGTGGAGGAATATATGAAAATTCTTCAGGAAACACATCCTCGAATTCCCTGATAACAAGAACTTCAGAAAGACTAGAATTCTCTTCTCTAGTTTCTACCACATGTTCTAAGAATGCAAAGCATCCTTGTCACATCAACTTCTCTACTACCATTACTGACACTAGATAGGTTGGAAGAATCTTTCTGTCCCCTTGAAAGACCCATATCTTATCACCATCTGTGAACATAGCTTGCTTGAAACCACAATCCAAGACAACCTTATACTTCTCTAGGGTATTCATCCTAATAATTGCATCAAACCCTGCATCCCAAGTGGTATAAGATCCACCTGAATGATATGTTCCCGAGAAAGAAAAAAATACAAGGAGAGCATACCTCCCGCAACACTGCAAATTCGACTAATGTGGTTTCCAATAACAAATTATCCATTCTACGATTGACGGTCATATTTGTTGGTATGTATGCCCTGAGAGCCAATCATGGGATGATTGGTGGGATACATTAAGATTGATTTGATAAACATCAAAGGCGAGCTTCCAATTCTTTCTGGTTCAGTCATATGAGATAGTGATATAACAGATTGAATGTCTAAAGAATGACAGAACTCAATGACGTATGCTTTCAGGTTGAGGACCTGAACGATGAGATCATACGGATGCTAAGAGTTTGTACATTCTTGTTATGTCCCTAGTCGGATGTCATTGTGGAAGGTAGATAGACAGCAATGACACACAAGACTAGATTGTGGTGTTGGTTGATGACAGAATCTCATTAGTCATGATATAGAGATATCAAACCAAACACATAGGTACTTGTTAGAGAACAAGGTACCGGACAGACCCACCGTGAGTTTGACACATGGAACCATGAGATGGTAGTCACAGTCAGTACTCACAGTGATGGTGGTGAGTGTGATTCTTAGACCTGAAATCACTGCACTCAACACATGTCGTTGGGCACACTTTGACATCATCAAACACAGTCCTGAAACATGGGTTGTTATAAAGGTGATGATTGGGTGGCTTTGACACATGGGGTTTTTGAGGGGCGAGTGATAGATATGGGATTTGTCCCTCCTGAGGGAGTTTGATATCCATGGCCACTTGATGAGTAGGATTGAGAAAGGCGTGCACGCATGTGTGAATCAGTATGTGATACTGATGTCATACATATCTCTTCCAGTCTACTCTGAGATCAAGGAAGTGAATGAACATTGACAGGATGACTGTTCCATGCCTCGAGTTCATTTGGGATATCAGTGACAAAGGAATTATACATTCGCTGTAACACCATTCACGGATTGTAGGATGAAAGTTGTTCTCCAACTTTCTACTTTCACTTGGGTAGAACTGATGTGTGACTAGGCACCGCTCTTTGCTTGTGAAGTCATAAGTGTTATGGACTTTCACTGCCAACGTGAAATGGACCTGTAGGGTCACACACATAGGATTTAACCTGGAAGAGGAGTTTTGTCCACAAAGCAATGTTTAGATTGATTACTAAAGGAGTTTAGTAGTTCAATTAAACACTCAATCAGTCGATAGATCAATATCGTATGGTTCAAGGTGTTGGACGCATTGATTGGAGTATCGGATTGATTGAAATCGCAATTGACTGATTTTGCCCAACCTGTGCTCCCAACCGATCGGTTCATGTGATGAACTGGTCGGCTGAGGTTGCTGAACCGGTCGGATGGAGTATCCAGGCCGATCGGCTCATGCCCAGGTTGAAACGACCGGTTCAAGGGTTGAACCGATCGGCTCAACTGGTGCAACGGATCAGTTGGGAAAAGTCATGTCGGCAAGATTTTTCCTTTAGTTTCAAATTGCCCAATTCGATTGGGAATAATATTGGTATTCGATACCAATTGGGAAAGAAATAAGGAAAGTCTTTTTGAGCCGGATTAGGACCATGAACCGATCGGTTCAGGGCACCAACCGATCGGTTGGAGTGCCCCAAACGATCGGCTCAGGTCCAACCGATCGGCTCAATGGCCGAACCGATCGGTTCAGTTGTGAACCGATCATTTCAAGTTGCGAACCGGTTGTTTTTTTATGGAAAATTCTCGAACCCTTCTACTCCTGCATTAGTCCCGCATTGCCCGGGATGGAGAACCCTGTCCCATGACTTTCCTATATATAGGGGTATTGGGGGCTTCTCAAAACACAGCTCAGTGCAACCAGTTGCTCTGCAAGTTTTCGTTCTCTCTGGTTTTGGTAACCGTGAGAGAGCCCGAGCAAGTGCTTCCCGCAAAAGGGAGGTGCAGCAAGGGAAGGACAACTGCAGTTGCAACAGGAGGCAGGAGAGCGTGTTGGCGACTAGTACATCAACAGGAGGGTGCGACTCCTTCCACTTCCTTGTGGGACAAGGAGTGTGGAGTTCCAGGTGGTCCGTGTGGACTACTACAGAGGCGGGAGGACACTGCCGCTTAGGAGGACAACTGTCATCCGACAGTCCGGTTCGAGTAGGAGTTGTCAGTCCCGGTGCGACCAGGAGCTGCACAGACACCGTCAAAGTCCGGAGTTGAAGACCGCGCATTGTGCGAGGTATTGTCGCCGAGCAAGCCTCGGGACAAGGTATGATTCCACAAACCATCTTATCCTATTATATAGACGTTGACGTGTTTCCTCGGTATGGGTTGGGGAGAAAATTTTTTTTGTTTCCGCTGCCATCTCTGTCTCCCTTAAAACCCAACAGTGGTATCAGAGCCACGTCAGCTGTTCTATATTTTAGGAATATCGATATGATCAATTTTGGTTTGTCGCCTTTATTTATTGCATACGATGCGAATAATATCGAATTTATGCATGTCCAATCCTAAATCCACAAATCCCAAATTACATATATGATATGTATTATTAATGCACTCGATACGCGTCGCCCTTAAACGAGTTTTGTGGTGGATGTGTGTAGCGTGATTATGGCCTATAAACCCCTATCTGTGTGTGGTTGTTTGTGGATTGCTTGCATCTCGGTCTGCGCATCGATCTTCCCTCTCTTAATCCCGATGTAACTCGAAATAATTCGAGATTCTTTCCTACCTTTGTTCCCCCCGAATGTAACTCGGGGTTTCCCTTTTTAAAGCAATGTAATAAATAGGATAGATTTTTATTTCCTATTATGTCAAAGACCGGCGGACATCAAGACGACTGCTCAGACGACCGGTTCAAGGAGTGAACCGATCGGTTGACCTTCCAGACGGTCGGTTCAAGGAGTGAACCGATCGGTTGATGACCGGTTCGAGGAGCGAGACGAGCGGGTGGCGGACATGACGAGATGCACGACGACTAGGAGAACCGATCGGTTGGAGGAGCCAACCGATCGGCTGGTGGCACCCAGACGACCGGCTGGAGAGTACAGATCATTCATGTGATGAGTTGATCAACTCGGAAGGCAAGGCACAGAAGTTCATCTTGTACAGGTTGCATGTGATGTAGACCTAGATGACTGTGATTCCTCTTGGCTCGAGGAATCACATTAGGATGTCCATAATCATCGCTTTTTATCATTTTGTGCATGTTTTCTGTGGGATATAGCATGTATATGATACATACTATGTATTGTGGTGATTGGATATGTATATATATATATATAAAACCAAATCCCTCATTACAATATTAAGTTTTAGATGCCTTCCAAATGCGACACACGTGAAAAGCTTGTTCGACCAAGTGTGGGCACGCCCTAGCGTGGTGCACCGTCTACCTCGTGGAAGCGTGAAGGATGAATGTGTGGGTCTGCCTTAGCAGGGTGCATGTTCATCGTGTTTGCTTTGGTTCGGACTTAACAAGGTGATCTAGATGGGATCTAGTACCTTGAGGCATGGAGATGATCATTGCAAGGAGTTGTATATGACATCTTATCAAGAGTTGCATATGATGCAATTGGCAAAAGTTGCCTACCTGAGAGATCTATGTTGTGGGTGACAGCCCTAGCTGGTCCATGACTTAGAGGATTTCAGGATCTTGCCCACTAATGGGCTGTACGCTGCAATCTTCCGAATTGATGGTGAGGGCTATCAATTTGAAGTAAAATAGTGGGAGCGATATTTAATTAAAGGCCTAATTATATCGTCGAACTTTCAAATCAATCAAATAAGTCAAAAATGAGTTTTGGACTAAAATTGCATATTTTCCTTTTTGTAGTTCAAATGGCAACAAACAACAACAACTTTTCTTTGCGATCGGTCCTTGACAAGGACAAGCTAAATGGGACAAACTTCCACGACTGGCATGGTATCGGACATTGAGAATTGTTCTCACTCAAGAGCGTAAGCTCTATGTCCTGGATACTCCAATTCCAAAGGAACCCGCTCCTAATGCACCAAAGGCAGAAAGGGATGCTTACAAGAAGCATTCTGATGATGCCATTGATGCAAAGTGCTTGATGCTATGTTCAATGAACCATGAGTTGCAGAGGCAACATGAAAACATGGGTGTCATAGAGATGATTCTGCATCTCAGGAACATGTATGAAGATCAGGCACGGCAAGAGAGGTACAATGTTTCTAGGGCGCTGTTCAAGTGCGTCATGACAGAAGGAGATCCAGTTGGTCCTCACACACTCAAGATGATTGGGTATGTGGAGAACCTGCAAAGACTGGGATTTCCACTGAGCCAAGAGTTGGCTACTGACGTGATACTGCAATCGTTGCCAGAATCTTACAGTTAGTTTGTGATGAACTACAACATGAACAACTTTGATAGGCCACTGTCAGAGTTGTTGGGCATGTTGAGGACAGCCGAGTTACAGATGAAGAAGGACAAGCCTAAGTCCGTGATGGTGATCACGAGCAAGAAAGGCAAGTCCAAGCGCAAGGGCAAGGGCAAAGCTAAGAAAGGTTCTGAAGCTAGCCAGGAGTCTAAGCCATCTTCAGCTCTCAAGGCCAAGGGAGGCGTGACCAAGAAAGGAAATTGCCACCATTGTCAAAAGCCAGGACATTGGAAAAGGAATTGTCCTCTCTACCTGGAAGAACAAAAGAAGAAGGAGGCGACTGAAGCCTCTACTTGAAGGTGTCATGTAAATAAACTTATAACACTTTTGAGATATATGATATCAAGATGTAAAGTGTAAAGCATTCTTACTTGGGGCAAGTGTTGCCTTTATAGATAGGAATACTTTAGTTTATTTTCAGCCAATAAGGCATGTAATACAGTTATGAACTGCTATTTCATACTTGCCAATAGATAGAAACACTTTATTTTTGCATATTGTATGACAATGATGGCAATTAATAAAGAGATGTTTCAATTTATAAAGATGTGATCTTTGTAGCAATGCCTTATTTATCTTGTGATATTTGATATGCATAAGATAAGACGATACCTAAAAGTTATAGATAACTCAAACAATTTAATTAGCATTAATCATGAGAAATTCATTTCTAGTTTCCATGTGATGGATAAAACTAAACTCTTTTGGTTAGAGAACCAGTAAGGGACATGAATATCTTGGACATGATTAATCAATCTTCACTAATGTAGTGGGAGAGTGATTATCCTATTAGGCATAATACATGTGATGTATTTACATACCTATTGGAATAAATACTAATACTTCAAATGGTGTTTAGAGAAATACCAATATGAATATCTTGAAGTGTTCAAGATTATCATAAATGAAGTACAAATTTGGTAAAGTATTAATTCTTGATGAGATCAATGAATGAAATACTTGGACCAAATGTTTGAGATCCTTATGAGTGATTATGATAGTGTATCATAGTGAACTCATGATTAAGGCATGGTGATGTCTGAATCAAGAAGGAATCATTCTCTAAGGAGTTAGAGAATGATTATCAAATAACTAAATTCTTCTTAATAAAAGAATACCCCACACTAATAAAGGACATTAAGAATCACAAGGGTTGTGAATTCTTATATTCTTGACAGATACACCTCAATTATCTATGTGATGAGTTGTTCATATGATGAGTCAACTATCTAGATGAATATGAGGAATCAGATTTTGAGTTATGGTATAAGACCATTACATCCTAAATGATTTCCATGTGAACCATAAGGTATGACCTTGATGGTAGCACTCATTGGATGAAATCCATAAGTGCAAATGAGTCTTAAGTGTTAAGACACATGGATAACATTTTGAGAAGGATGATGCTTGTTGATTGCAACTTAATGACTGAGACATTTGGCATATGGATACTAAAACCACATTCCTATGAGGAATAAAACAAGGATGTGTACGTGACACAACCTATAAGGTTTATGAATCCACTAATGCAAATGAAGTCTATAAGTTACAATGGACTAATCAATGTGATTGATTGAGTACAAGCAACTCAAAATTGGATCTTTACTTTGATGATATAGTCAAAGGGTTTGACTGATATGTCAAAAAAAAAAAAGGGATCTGTGATTTAGTGGGAGCGTATTCACATTCCACATATTGATGTGAAATGGAAATGTTCTAGATTGGAAATCCGAATGTGGAAATTATCTTTAAGGAAGATAGAGGTGTTTCCTATGTGATAGGAATAGGGATCTATAGAGATAGTTCTCGAAAATCTCTTGACCTGGAAAGAGAGAGCATACATTGGCAATCTGTACTGAAGTGTTCAGTATGCACAGATTCAGTGGGAGAAAACTTGTCCATGTTATATGGAGTTAATATCCCAAGGCCAAGTGTCCAATTCTTATGAAGAATGGGAACACTAAGAATAGATATGGATCTATCATGTATGTAATCATCCCATTATCTTGCATGTATGACATGGAAAGAATAAAATGCATTCATCATCTTGTATGTACGACATGGCAATATGATGTGCTCATCCTGATAACTCGCATGTGTGACATGACGAGTGGATGGATGTCTATTTCCAGTAAGGATTACTGGAATACCATGAGAACTTGATAAGTACTTGGGAAGTACTAGTTCTATGGAGATAAGGAAGAGTTTGATGTAAAGAGTTACATTGATGCGAACTTCCGAAAGGACAGAAAATTAATCGCAAAATGTACATAGGATGTATAAAAGTAAAAGTTTGTTGATAAATTGGAAGTGTTCCAATAAATTCGTTTAAAAGGGAAATGCCGAGTATCTATGTGTTAGAGAACAGCAATGGATACTATATGGATCTGAAAGTTCATAAGATGAACTTATATTCCACTCATTGATGACAAGTCTGGAATCCTTGATCATGCAATGTGGCTAAAGGTTAGCAAATGGAATGCTAGATCGCATATTACGGCAACTCCATCTCATACGTGTGACGTACAGTGAAGAGATGCGAGACATGCAATTTGTACAGACTTTGGCAAGGTGTTGTCATTACTCACTATGTTGGCACTAGAGCACAGTAACATGTGGGACATGTTTGAAGATCACTATGAATATGATTCATGGGTGATTGGCTCGCAGTGCAAGTGGGAGTCTGTTGGTATGTATGCCCTGAGAGCCAATCATGGGATGATTGGTGGGATACATTAAGATTGATTTGATAAACATCAAAGGCGAGCTTCCAATTCTTTCTGGTTCAGTCATATGAGATAGTGATAGAACAGATTGAATGTCTAAAGAATGACAGAACTCAATGACGTATGCTTTCAGGTTGAGGACCTGAACGATGAGATCATACGGATGCTAAGAGTTTGTACATTCTTGTTATGTCCCTAGTCGGATGTCATTGTGGAAGGTAGATAGACAGCAATGACACACAAGACTAGATTGTGGTGTTGGTTGATGACAGAATCTCATTAGTCATGATATAGAGATATCAAACCAAACACATAGGTACTTGTTAGAGAACAAGGTACCGGACAAACCCACCGTGAGTTTGAAACATGGAACCATGAGATGGTAGCCACAGTCAGTACTCACAGTGATGGTGGTGAGTGTGATTCTTAGACCTGAAATCACTGCACTCAACACATGTCGTTGGGCACACTTTGACATCATCAAACACAGTCCTGAAACATGGGTTGTTATAAAGGTGATGATTGGGTGGCTTTGACACATGGGGTTTTTGAGGGGCGAGTGATAGATATGGGATTTGTCCCTCCTGAGGGAGTTTGATATCCATGGCCACTTGATGAGTAGGATTGAGAAAGGCGTGCACGCATGTGTGAATCAGTATGTGATACTGATGTCATACATATCTCTTCCAGTCTACTCTGAGATCAAGGAAGTGAATGAACATTGACAGGATGACTGTTCCATGCCTCGAGTTCATTCGGGATATCAGTGACAAAGGAATTATACATTCGCTGTAACACCATTCACGGATTGTAGGATGAAAGTTGTTCTCCAACTTTCTACTTTCACTTGGGTAGCACTGATGTGTGACTAGGCACCGCTCTTTGCTTGTGAAGTCATAAGTGTTATGGACTTTCACTGCCAACGTGAAATGGACCTGCAGGGTCACACACATAGGATTTAACATGGAAGAGGAGTTTTGTCCACAAAGCAATGTTTAGATTGATTACTAAAGGAGTTTAGTAGTTCAATTAAACACTCAATCAGTCGATAGCTCAATATCGTATGGTTCAAGGTGTTGGACGCATTGATTGGAGTATCGGATTGATTGAAATCGCAATTGACTGATTTTGTCCAACCTGTGCTCCCAACCGATCGGTTCATGTGATGAACCGGTCGGCTGAGGTTGCTGAACCGGTCGGCTGGAGTGTCCAGGCCGATCGGCTCATGCCCAGGTTGAAACGACCGGTTCAAGGGTTGAACCGATCGGCTCAACTGGTGCAACGGATCAGTTGGGAAAAGTCATGTCGGCAAGAATTTTCCTTTAGTTTTAAATTGCCCAATTTGATTGGGAATAATATTGGTATTCGATACCAATTGGGAAAGAAACAAGGAAAGTCTTTTTGAGCCGGATTAGGACCATGAACCGATCGGTTCAGGGCACCAACCGATCGGTTGGAGTGCCCCAAACGATCGGCTCAGGTCCAACCGATCGGCTCAATGGCCGAACCGATCGGTTCAGTTGTGAACCGATCATTTCAAGTTGCGAACCGGTTGTTTTTTTGTGGAAAATTCTCGAACCCTTCTACTCATGCATTAGTCCCGCATTGCCCGGGATGGAGAACCCTGTCCCATGACTCTCCTATATATAGGGGTATTGGGGGCTTCTCAAAACACAGCTCAGTGCAACCAGTTGCTCTGCAAGTTGTCGTTCTCTCTGGTTTTGGTAACCGTGAGAGAGCCCGAGCAAGTGCTTCCCGCAAAAGGGAGGTGCAGCAAGGGAAGGACAACTGCAGTTGCAACAGGAGGCAGGAGAGCGTGTTGGCGACTAGTACGTCAACAGGAGGGTGCGTCTCCTTCCACTTCCTTGTGGGACAAGGAGTGTGGAGTTCCAGGTGGTCCGTGTTGACTACTACAGAGGCGGGAGGACACTGCCGCTTAGGAGGACAACTGTCATCCGACAGTCCGGTTCGAGTAGGAGTTGTCAGTCCCGGTGCGACCAGGAGCTGCACAGACACCGTCGAAGTCCGGAGTTGAAGATAGCGCATTGCGCGAGGTATTGTCGCCGAGCAAGCCTCGGGACAAGGTATGATTCCACAAACCATCAGTTCCTATTATATAGACGTTGACGCGTTTCCTTGGTATGGGTTGGGGAGAAATTTTTTTTTGTTTCTGCTGCCTTCTCTGTCTCCCTTAAAACCCAACAATATTGCAGTCATGAATCACTTCTCAAGTGATAAAGGAATGTGTAGCACCCGGATCAATCAAGACAGATACAAAACATGATGAAGACATATCAGAATGAATCAATTCCAACTGACCTATCATGATTAATGGGTTAACCACTACCTCTGGATGATTCATAGCATAGAATCTCGTTGTTGCCTATTGCCGACCTCGTGCTCTGTTGGCTGGTGCAGATGATCCTTCTTGGGATGCTTGTCCACATCCTCGAGTACCACTACTTAACTGTTGTCTCTGAGAGCCTTATTGACTCTGCCTCGGTGGTTGGGTTACTTCCATGTCTCTAACTAGACAGTCCTTTATCATGTGCCCTGTATGCCTACACCTTTAGCAGACTATGTCTTCCTGTTGTGACCTAGATGGTCCTATCACTGACATCAATGCTGAGCTATGGGCTCCACTTGGCGGAAAACTATGACCTCTACCTCTGCTAGACGTCCACCGTGTCTGAGCACTGAACCTCTGTGGTTCTATTGGCAGTAAACCTTGGTTTCTTAAAACTTCCAAACCTCTGACCCTGGAACTGTACATGTACTTTCCTACTATTCACCTCATGTTTCTCAATTATGGACCTCTTTATCTGCCTAACTGACTCCACAAAGGTGGAAAACCTCTCTCTATTCTCTAGAGAAGATATAGGTGTGCTTAATTCAATGTTCAGACCTTTCTCAAAATGTCAAATTCTCTCCTCATCTGTAGTAGGCATGTGTGGACAAAACCACAGAAGCTCCATAAACTTAGCTTCATACTCGCTAATCTTCATCGGTACTTGTCTAATCTGCTCAAACTACAAAATATTCTCATCTAGATAAGTCTTAGGAAAGTATCTACTGACAAACTATCATCGAAATTCATGCCATCCGACCTCAACACCAGGTCTTTTCTCTTCTTCAATGGCCCACCAGTGGCCAACGCTTCCTTTCAAAAGGTACATAGCATGCTTAACCTTATCAGCCTCTAGAATATCAAAGATCCTAAAGACTTTCTCTATCTTGGTAAGCCATGAATCTGCGTCTGTTGGGTCAGTTGTACCAACATATTTAGTGGCTCCTATCTGACATAACTTCTCAAAGGTCTTGCCATATCCATATCCCTCATTGGAAACTAGTATTCTAGATGTTGGTGCTAGTATCTGATCAACCATATGCGTCATTGTGGTCATGATCTTCCCAAAAAGAGCATGAAAGGTTGGGTTTTCTAGCATAGCTTCTTCAATCTGGGGATTCTTAGGCACTGATTCTTCTCTAGCCTAATCCCTTATACCACCTCTTGGTGCACCTACACTTCTCTCAACAACATGTTCTTCGTGCACTCCATCCATCTTTTAGTTTTACTTCTTCTCTTGTATGAGGAGAAGTCACTATAAGATACAGTGGACGACACTAGAATAGACTGAACAAACTTAATCCTATGTCTCTGTAACTCAGCGAACCTTAGGTTCTGATACCAAAACTCTGTGATGATCTGATAATAAATCAAGCCATCACTAGTAATAATCACAGAATAATCAAAAGAAATGGAATTAAAAAAGCACTAAAAATTAAAACCATTTTGCACATAGATCCTTTTCCAAGAAACTCTCACAGAAAGAACCAAACTTTATGTACATTCTGGTTCATATTGTGCATACATTGTACCGTCTCATCTCGAGGATAACAAGTACCAATTGCTTTACTCAACATATACAACATCAACATAAAACCTCGAGGGAAACAAACCAAAATCTCAAGTCGTTCATAAAAACCACTAAGAACTATCTCTCAAGGACCTGAGAGTATAGAGACGACACATAGAACTTCTATCTACAAGACACGACAGACAATATACTCAACCTGAGCTATTACTGATGTCCCTACTGATATGATCCTTCTTCAGTAGTCTAGTTTTTTTTTTCCTCGTCCGCATCCACCTAAAAATTGTGGATCCCATGGAGTGAGACTAATGTCCCAGTGAGAGATATAACTCTCTGCCAACAATATTATTATCACAGGAAATAGTATAAAAACTAAGCACATGATACTGTATGCAAGTAAGCAAGTTTAATTACAGTGGAAATCAATATCATTGATAAGATAGCTCAAATGTTCATAATAAAGTTATAAATCAACTATTTGTTTTATAAGGAATATGAAGAACATGTATAACATCTATCTACTAAGATGTATAAAAATAATAAAGAAACAACCAATGTTTTCCATATTCGATCCTTAAACAAATACACTACACGGATGATTACATGTTCACATTCACACTTATGCCCAGAGGAGATGAGGTATACCTCTCATACTCCAACTGACAACTACTAAGTTAAAATCAGTTCCATACAAGGTCAGTGGCAGAGCTGACTGTCAAGACCTCACCTATCTCGGGCAGTAGAGATAACTGGTAGGACATGTTGTGCCTACTGCGATTTAGCTTACCAGGATATACGGGTATCTTTGCTATAGACTTACATCCACATCATGTACTCTCTTCGGGAGAAAATCACTGAGCTTTCCCAGATTATTTTCATCAGGAAGTCCACTAAGCAACCTAGTGCAGTTTCATCAGGAAGTCCACTGAGCAACCTGGTGTTGTTTTATCAGGAAGTCCACTGAGAAACCTGGTGTTGTTTTATAAGGAAGTCCAATGAGCAACCCCTGATATAATTTACATATTCAATAATATGTATACCGAGTTTAACTCGTTTCACTATTCAACAAATCCTCACACTGAATGGATCTATGGTATGGGAAACTACATGATAACATTTCTCTTGATTAATTAAGTGTATTACTGTATCTTTTAGCATCAATCAAGTTGAAACAAGAATTATATCAGATGCTACAAAGAAAGATATAATATGTTTATCAAGAACTATCATGATCTTTGCAACACATATAACACTTAGATTCTCAATCTCTTATCATCATCATGCTTGGGTATTCAAACTCTTAGTTCATCACTAAGCACTATTACCACTTATCAGGTAACCATTACCTCTAGGTCATCAGACAAAGGTATTCATTATACTCGTTGCATAAATAATTCACATACTTCACAAAGCTCATTAAATCTTTATCATAAAAACATTATAGATCTTACTTAGATATGCTTATCACCTCATGATACCTGCATGGTTAGTATATCATGTTAGCAAAAATACCAAATTCATGCCATTACCATGCTATGCAAAAGAAACATATTCTTCCCAATAATTGGGGTCAGAGTTTCTCTTTATCAATCAATTAGGGTTTCAAATCATCTCATCACCCATTATTAGGGTTAAGATTTTCTCTTATCGATCAATTAGGGTTTTAAGATTTCATCATAAAATATTAAACCCTAATTCGTACTCCATTCATAATAGGAGTATCACATATACTCATTACATGTTTAACATTCAAGTATTAGTTTCTCTCTAATCCTCTCTAGGACGTTGATTGCACCATTCTTTTAATAAGTTGGCTAAATTCCCCTCTCAAGGTATGTTAATTCACCATTATCAAATTGTATTAAACTCATTACCTTTTAATGTTGCATTTAACATATTACAAAACATGTATCACTTAGTCAAATACATTAGATAAATCATACCTACCATATTGGGCATCATGGTGTATGTATGCTATCATATTGTGCTTGAGATACAACCTTCACATTATATCGTGTGACACGCCGATTACAAAAACATAATTTACTTAAGCGAAAATGTTCGTTAGCAGCGGATTACTAAAAATCACTAAAAATTAAAACCTTTTTCAAAGAGATCCACAAAGGACAATTCTTTCGAAAAGGACCAAATTAATTTGATTTCATTCTGGTTCAATAGTACATATCTTATATCATCTCATCTTGAGGATTAAAACATGAACTGTTCTGCTTAATTGTATACAGACAAATAAGAAAATTGAGGCACTAAGCCAAAATCTCAGATCGATTCATTAAAGTCAACTACAGACTCTGAGGACCTGAGAGTACAGAGACGACACATAGGACTCTATTCACACATATACAAAACTTGATAGCCAGTGTCTCCACCTGAGAATTCACTGCTATTCCTAGTGTTGCTGCTGTTCTTCTCCGATTATAGGGTTCCTGTCTCTTTGTCCGTGTCAACCTAAAAATGAGGATCCCACGGGGGTGAGACAATTGTACATTTCCCCAGCGAGAGATATAACTCTCCGCCAAGAACATTATTATTGCAGTTATTGGATTAACACTGAGCAAAGGAAATTTATGTTTAACAACAGCTAGTTCAATCTCTAAACCAATTAGAGCAATATTCTTATTCAAAGCATTTTAGCTATAATTTGATAAAGCAGTCTGTCATTTATACCATAAGAGGTTAAAACACATGTATAACACTGATCCTTCTAGGATCTCACTAAGAATAGTATCATCAATCCTTTATCATGGGTATTCAACCCTCAGTTTATCATAGAACATTAGTTACCACTTATTAGATAACTAATACCTTCAAATCATCTGATCAAGGAAATTATGATTCTTGCTACACAAGCATTCCACATAGTGTACAAAGCTCATATCACCTCTTGTTTCCCCTTAATAGGCAACAATGCATATTATGGCTTATGAAGCCCATAAACAATTTCAATAATTAAAACATCATATGGCACACAGAGCTCATTAATTTCAGATTACCTCTCACTAAGCATCAAAGCATATGAAGGCTTATAAGGCCTATGAAACATTTTCAATATACAGAGCATCATAGCTCAAAGCTGGATATGCTCATCATCTCAACATACTTGCATGATTAGTACTCATGATGACAATCATATTCATTATATATCAGTACCATGCAATACAAGGGTTTTCTTATTACATTCATTACTCATCACTCTGTAAATTGAGGTTCACCTAGGATCACTCTGGTGTTAGGATTTCACATAGCTTCACCCTGTATTAGGGTTTCACATAGCATTACTATGTATTAGGGTTCCACACATAGGATTACCCTGTATTAGGGTTTCACATAGCATTACTTTGTATTAGGAGTTGCTATGCTCCCCCTTAAGATAATCATCAAGTATGAATTTTACCATTCCCCTTAATTTTATTGCTATGCTCCCCCTTAATGAGATATTCCATTTTAAATGCAAGGGATTAACATGAATGCAAACCATGTGTTGTCAAATTTAGCCACAATATATTTCTCAATCATTTGCAAAGAGTGTTAAGCCTTGAAATGATATGAGATCCTTTTAGGTTCATGGCATTTGTGTATTGATTTCTCATCCATTTTATAAGGGATGTTTAGCCCTAAAACTGATATGAGATTCATTTAAGCTCATGATGGATACACATATTTATTTCTCATCCATTTTACAAGGGATGTTAAGCCCTAAAAATGACATGAGGATCCTTTAAGCTTACAGTAGAATCAATGATTGTATCTCTAACCAAATGCATGAGATGTTAAACACAAATTTGTTTAGATAAATCCATTAATAACAAGATATATATCACATTCATGGATATTGTAGGCTCCTTTATTTTCATGGTCAAGATTACCCTAAAAATACTAAGGTCATAACTTGTTTCAAATTTGCTTTAAGATGTTAACAAATTTGTGTGAACTCCCCCTTAATCTTATAATCAAAATAATTTAAGGATTCTAAGATTATAATGTGCATTAGATCATAACCTTTAATGAGAGCTATGCACTAAAATCTTGTTAAATATACTAAGATTTATTGTAGGAAAATGATTTACAAATAAGCATTTTGTCAAGCTTATTTTAGGTCGACCTTGACTTCGACCATGGCGCCCCTCGGTCAAACTTTATTTCGACCAAGAGGCATTTTCTATAGATTTATAGTTTAAGCACTCTCATTTTACACATTAATGTTAAGTATGTGAAGTATAAAGTCTTTAGGTAACTTGATTACATATCAATTTGAGATACTTTAAGTGATGCCACTTTTGAAAAACAATTTAGAAGCACAATGATATGGATTTACTTAGAACAAGCAATTTGATACAACAATAATATTCTTGTTCTAATAAACAAACTATTTAGCTTGCTATGGTATCATCTAGCAAAAATTATTCATGTATTACACTGGATGACACAAGCCATGCAATAATCATTATCTATCATGTCAAGATGCATTTGTGCCATAGAGTTTTACTTTTTAAGCAAAATGACATTTTCAATGATAACATCATCTTTAAATCAGCTGAATCACTATGATCATTTTGAAAACAATATCCATTCATGGTTTATATATATAGATAAAAGATTATCTTAGGCAAACCAAGTAAAAGATGAAACATAATGATCATGGTGAAACAATAAAGACATATCCATAACACAATTATCATGATAGAAAAATAGAAGCATATCCATAATTTCATGAAATGCAATGATCATGATTATATAAAAGCAAATTTCAATACACATGGTTTCTATATAGATAGACTAAGGAATACTTAGGACAAACCATGTAGATTATGATAAAACAATAATTTCCTTGATTAAATCAACATGGTTCATAATTTTTAGTTTAAAGTCAAACCATGTACGTGATGAACCAAAATAATTTCATGAAAAGCATATCTATGATTTTCTTGATTAATCATGGTTCATGGATTTTCAAATTTAAGACAAACCATGTAAATGAACATTCTTAATAAACTTTTTCAATCAATGAAGAAAGTATGTCCAATATCAATTTTCATATAGTACTTTTCACAATATGTTTAATAAGAAAATATACCTTCATTCCATAAATCATGATGCAAAAGATCAATATCTCTTGATTAAAAGATGGTATCCAAGAGTTTTAATTCACTAATAAATCAATTTTTATTGTTGTTGAATTGATAGCAAATTGAAAACATTTAAATAGATTTTACAGATCCTTGATCGGTCGAACTCGTTATTGACCGAATTATTTTCGGTCAAAGTATTTCTCGACCGAGAATGTTTCTGCAGATTTTATTCAGCAATTTGTTTGTTCAAGATTATGTGTTGAATTACTTTGATTTATTTGTTATTATATTGTGTTATGTTGATATAGACATAAAGATGTTCAAATCAAGATTATTGGTCATATCTTAACTTGATTAATTCATATTCATTTAGGTGTCTCAATTTATTCTTTTGATTTTCTTAGAACCAGTTATGTTTATTCTTATAAAAAATTTAAAATATATTCTAAGGTCCTTATTTGCAAGAAAGAATTTGATTGATATCCATAGTGATTGTTCTTCTTGCAAGAAGGCAATTTGAATTTTAGTTTAATTTGCATATAGTTTTGATCACATAATTAGTAAATTTACAGTATGCTTAATAAGGATATCATATAGATCATGATGCAAATGATCAATATGTGATTTGAGAGTTGTTTTCAAGATTTATGACTTATTTTTGCAATAGAACATGTCTAGTAAGAGTATAGATGTTCAATCAACATCATTTTTCTTTATAAGCAACATTATTTGCAGCAACTTAAGTAAAATCAATCTTTTCCTTTTGTATACCTGATAGATACAATTTAAAAAGTATAAATTTTTGATGCACATATACTCTCCCTTTTGATTAGGATCATTTAAATATTTAAGACACAATAATATGTAAGATTTATTACATAAGTTGATTGCAATTGAGGTATCATGTTTTTATTTAAGCAGTTCTGACAAAGTTTCACTTGATCGACAAAGTTCTTGACCGACATTATCTCGGTCGACAACTTTTTTGACTGAAAATGTTACTGTTTCTCCAGAAAAATACAGATTTAAGGCAGAACTCATATCGGTCGACCAATTTCTCAACCGACATTGTCTCGGTCGAAGATTTTGTCGACCGAGATTGTTTCTGTACTATTTTCAGCAGTTATTTCCAAGTAAAACATGGATCACTTACTTAGTTGAGATAAAAAATTTAAGTATCAAAGTAACATTTGAGGCAAATCCCAACTAATCATATTCAAATCTCTAGGTTTTAGGAACCCAAACTAAAACAAGTTATTAAATATGTGTCTCTGCAGGTTTATTTAAAAATGTGTATTTTCAAGTTAGAAATTTTAATTACTTGAATCAATTTGTTATCTCATTATGTTAAGTTGAGACAGACATAAAGACATACAACTTAGAGTCTTTGGTCATATCTCAACTTAATTTAATTCATTTAGTTTGGGGTTTTTGGAACCCATACCAACTCAATATCCTTTTTCTTGTAAGGACATGAGAAGGAATAATGTCCAAGGCGCAAACAATAATGGCAACATAGAGAATCAACCTCATTTCTCTTTCTATGAGTTTGATCTAGATTGTTCTTGGGTACATATGTATACTTGCCTTTAGGTACATACATATATTGAGTCTTTGGCACTTGTGTCCTTCCCCCACTAGGTTTTTTATAAGATTTTCCTTTAGGCTTGTAACCTAGTCCTCTCCTTCCAATTTGACCATGAGAATAATTTAAGATCTTATCAAGAACATCATGGTTTCTTAAGCTACTAACTTCTTGTTGTAACTTAGCAATCTCATCCATTATCTTTTTGATATCTAACTTTGCTTGATCGATATTATATAATAAAGAATCTCTTTCTTTCGCAATAGTATCATAATCTAGATGAGCACATAGGATAGGTCATGTTTGAAAATCATTTAATTTTGCAAGCAATCCAACCTTTTCTTGAGAAAGAAGATCATAATTTGTTTCTAGAGTAAAAATATCCATATTACAATCACTTAGAGATGATTTCAAAGTACTATTTTCAAAAGTAATACTATCCTTTTCAAATCCAAGTTCATTTAATTTAGCATACAAATCTTCTTTTTTAGATGTGAGAGCAAGAAGTTTAGCATGTAATTCATCATTTGCTTTATTAGATTTCTTTAATTTCTTCTTGCACTCAATATACTTATTATGTGTTTCTTAAAGACTAGTAATTAACTCTTCTTTAGATAAATCAAAAAGGCTTACCTCTTCTTCTTCTTCACTTGTTGTAGCAATAAGGTAATTTTTATACACCTCTTCCTTCTTTTCCTGCATGGACAACTGAGTATTGTGTGGCTTGTTCCTAAGCACCAACTGTATCTTGTTGAAGATTGGTTCAAGCTTCTCCTTTGCTTGTTGTTGTAGACACCACCATCCTCCATTCTTCAACACTCGATTAGACCTCCTTGAAGCCTGCTCTGATACCAAATGAAAAACCACTAGGGGGTGAATAGGGTTTTATAAAATACTTTAAAAATAATTCAACTCAAGCAACCACAATTGAGATAAAAAGAAGGAGGCAAGGTGTTTAGAGTGGTTCCACCCTTAGCAAAAATGAAGGGAGTCAGTCCACTATCCAATTATTTCCAATTGGGATTTTTGAAGTATTTGAATTTTATTACCTCGCAAGAATGTTACATAAAATTACAAATACTTTCACCACCCTTTTGGACAGCCTTCACCTAGAAGTAGTTCCACCAACCTCGAAGCAGCCTTCCTTGAAGTAACTTCAAGCTCCCCCTTGAAGTAGCCTTCCTCTTGAAGTAGCTTCCTGTTGAGACAACCTTCTTGAAGTAGTCCAAAGTCCTCCTTCTCCATCAAGAATATCCTTCTCCACCTGAGAAGATAGCACCCTCTCCAATCCACAACCTCCAACCCTAGGAGTAGCAAGGAGAGTACAAAAACAATAAGAAGGAACAAGAAAGTAAAATGGAAATTGCAATAACCGTTGTAGCACAAGGCTTGATTTCCTATATCATGCGTTTTTATCTCCTAACCAATAAGTGTGAAAGTGTAAGTATGGTGGAAAGGAGATTCTAGCCTATAGGACACGAGCTAGTAGCAATGGGAAAGATTAGCAAGTGTAGAAGTTGTTCAATTGCTCACAAGAGAGGATTGCCAATTGCAAGTATGTATGCTCAAGTATTGCACAAGTGTGTTTTGGGTGTCATAAGGCATGTCCTATTTATAGGAATGGCCTATGAATGCTTAAGGACATTCTAAACACTTTCTAGGGGTTCTAAGTGCTTAACTAACCGTTACGTATTCACTAATTTCTTTAGCAACATCTAGTTTATTAACTCTGAAGAGTGCAGACAGAGTTCTTCTCAGTCGAAGAATTGTCGACCGAGGGTTCTCTCAGTCGAGGAGTTTGTCGATCGAGGGACGGTCTAGAGCAAGTGTATGTAACGTTCGATTCCAACTCCCAACTACCTTGTCTGCTGGGTCTAACAGCTATTTGGGTCAATTCTCACTCGAGGAATTTGTCAACTGAGAGTGTCTCGGTCGAGAAGTTTGTCGACCGAGAATGACCATATTTCAATGTTTTGAACTAGGTACTAAGTGTGTGTATGAGTGTGCAGATGTGACACTATTATAGGGGATGACCTATCTAAGTATTGTGAATGGCTAGGGAAGATCTAAACGCTTGATTTACATGATATCTAAGTACTTGTACATTATATACTTGTACAAGTTTTTACATTTGATTACAATCATAAAATTAACACATTGTGAGCATTTAGATCTTCCAAAATTATGTCATCCACCTAGTTCCTGCAACACTCAAATAGCATGTTAGATCCATAAGAATGAAATGTTTGACATCATCAAAATAAAGGTATTATAATAATGTCCAATTTAGCCAACACCTCTTTCAGGAAGACCCCCTAGAAGCTATCTTATTTCATCTGTAGCGAACTCCAATCTCCGACTGTCAAAGTTGAATGTCCCATCTTGGTTGTTGAAACAGGATGTTAGATCCTCTATCAACATCGTGTCATTAACTGGTGCTCGTCTGATGTCAAGTAGGCATTTGAAAGGTGTTTTTGTGAAGATGGCTTGTTCTTCTTTGCTGAAAGTGTTGTATATGTCTTTGAAGATTTTGCACGAACACCTAGACTTCAAACGCTTTGGCTTGTCTGCATCAAATACTTCTGCCTCTTTGAGTTCTTCCGCCACTTTGTCCGCCCTTTTTTTCCTTCTACAACTCTTCTTGGTTCTCTCTTGTTGTGCATGTGTTGGAGATGTGCCAGTTGTTGTCGTCGGCAGAGGAGTTGTGGCCTTTTCAGAAGTAGGTTTCTTTGTCATAGAATCGGAGGAGGTCATCTTTCTCTTTCCTGTCGGTGGTGGAGCCTCTGTGTCTATTGTGTCTGGTGCGGGAGCTACTGTTTTCGAGGGAAGAGCTGTCGGCGGTGGAGGCGATGTCACCGGTGGATGAGCTTTGGATTGGCCAGCTATGATCATCATTCTTTTTCCCCTCTTTCGTGTCTCCTCCCAGATGACCTCTTTGTCTACATTCCCGGAGAGGGTAAGAGGGGGGTCAGATGGAAATCGTCGTCGGAGTTCGACTGGAAATCCATGTTTGAGAAGAATGACCAGTCGCGAGAAGAAGAAAGATCAAGCATGCAGAGCAGGAGGAGAAGGAAGATCAGGAGTGAGGAGGAGAAGAACAGACACGAGAGCAGGCAGTGGATGATCGAGGAGTGGAGGAATTCGGGGGGGGGGGGGGAATCTAATGAAAAACATGTGGGTCCGGGTTAGTGGGTTTAGTGGGTGTCACTTTTCGCTGACTTACCTATGAGTTGGTGGTCCCAAGGTAGGGTGCAAGTGAGGGGACAAGCGTTGAAGGGGGGGTAGGGGGCAGTGCACAGTATTGGCGGCAGACCGGGTGGTTTAGGAAGGGGATGTACGTGTCAAAACACGCGTTTTTTCAAGTGCGTATGAACAAATTTTAACCTAGATAAATATAACTCGTTCTAGTAACAACTAGAGATGAGTGAAGCTGGAAAGCGGTGGATCTCAGGTGACTGACTGACTGCGACTGACAATACGAGGAGTTGTGAAGTTGTTCATCTTCCCGTAGTCATTGTTCTTCTGCCGATATCTAGCTGTTGATTTAGCTTCAGGGGGAAGAGGTGGTTGCGTCGCCCGGCGATCCATAGCAGGAGAAGATAATTAGTAGTGTTGTTCTGGTGCGCGGACCCACAGGCTAGAGTAGAAAGATCTTTCTCCCCTAGGTTTTCACATTCGAAAATGATCCGGTCATGTGCCAAAACCGTCACGAGCTCGTCAAGCGCAAAGGAGGAATAGTTTTAGAAAATTTGAGAAGTTTTATCTTTTTAGATGGGTGGTTTTACCTTTTGTTAAGGTGGTTTTTCTGGGGAAAAGCTTATTCGGGGTATATGACGTGGTGGATTTTAATTGGATGAGTTGGTGGAGGTTGTATGATGGATAAATATATTTATTTTTCTTATAACTTTACAAAAACAATTGGATTCGTTATGAAAAATGCTTTCCAAAAAGACTAATATTGATATATTTTTAACAAAAAATATAAAAATGATATGAATGAGTGATTTTGGGTGTCAATGAACTATTTTGGGCGTCAACTAACCATCTTTGGGTGTCAATTAGCCATCTTTGGGTGCCATTAAGTTATTATTGGGCGTGAAGTACCCTTAACCCGATTTAATGAATACAACCATATTTGGGCGTCATTAAGTTGTTCTTGGGTGTCAAACAAACCTATTTGGGCGTCGTTACCTTGTTTTTAGTTGTCAATATCTTATTCGGGCACCATTATTATACTTTAGGGTGTTAATAAACTATTTTGGGCGTCAATTAACCATTTTTGGATGTCAATAGTCATATATGGGCGTCTTTATACTTCTGGGTGTCAATGAACCATTTTGGGTGCCATTAAGGGGTTCTTAGGTGTCAAACAGACATATTTGGACGTTGTTATGCTGTTTTGGTTGTCAATACCTTTTTTGGGCATCATCATTATACTTTTGGGTGTCAATGAACCATTTTAGGTGTCAATTAATCATTTTAAGGTGTCAATAACTATTTATGGGCATCACATCATCCAAAAATGGCTAAAAATTGGTAAAAATTTTAGATGTCATACAAACCTATTTGGGCATCGTTACATTATTTTTAGTTATCAATATCTCATTTGGTTTCATATTTATACTTCTGGGTGTCAAATAACTATCTATGGGTCAATAGTCATTTATGAGCGCCCTTATATTATTTTTTATTGTGAATTACCTTACGTGTTTGATTGTCAATTACCTTCAATTGATGTAGCATGTACAATATTTTTTTGAGTGTCATTTTTATACATTGGGGGTCGATGTACCATTTCTAGGCGTCAAATGAACCATCTTTAGGTGTCAATTAACCTATATCTATCATTTTTATATTTTTTTCTCAAAAATATGTCAACATTAGTCTTGTTAGATTGCATTTTTCGTAACGAATTCATTGGTTTTTGTTTCATTAAAAAATTCATTACGGGTCAAAAGTTATAAGTGAAATAATTTTATATGTCTATTAAATAATTTCAAAAAAAACATCCAATCACCATCTGGCACATGGAGGCGGTTTGGGAGCTAGATTTACCTGCGCCTGAGGGCGTGTTACACGCGTGTGCGTGACAAAAGTTTAGTGCTTTCACATTGTAGAATCCTATCTTTGGTTCAATGTACGTCTTGTTAATTAGTTCATAATGGTACGTCTTGTTAATTAGTTCATACTAGAATGCTATCTTTGGTACGTCTTGTTAATTAGTTCATAGTAGAATGCTATCTTTGGTTCACCGTACGTCTTGTTAATTTCATTACGGGTCAAAAGTTATAAGCGAAACAATTTTATATGTTTGTTGCATAATTTAAAAAAAAAAACACTCAATCACCATCTGGCACATGGATGCGGTTTGAGAGTTGGTTTATCTACGCGTGAGGACGTGTTACACGCGTGAGCCTGATAAAAGTTTAGTGCTTTTAGATAGAATAACGCTATCTTTGGTTCACCGTACGTGTTGTTAATTAGTTCATAATGGTACGTGTAGTCTATATGTACGGAGATGGGAAGAGGAGTAGTTGAATCTTGCCCCGGTAGGAATAGGTACGTTTTGGTTGGTGTGTGGGTAGAAACCCGATATTTAGCGACTCCTCAACTCTATAATGCGTGTACACATACCTACCATATTTAATAATTTAAATAGGATGAATGTATATAAACCTAAAGGGAAAGGAAGTATTGAGAAGGAACTGACTAAAGATATACAATGGCGATTAATAGGAGTTGAGTCAACATTACCATACACAAAACATCTACAGGGAAGGATTCACTTGGAAACATATGTACTAGCGGGTTTTAGAATGAGCCCTAGCCTACAAGGATGTTTGTCCCTTGCGTTGGATGTCTTTCGTCTCCATTCCTTTGAAGAAAATGAAGCAAGAAATCACAAACTAAATTTTTTACCCAAAAAACAAGCTAAAGAATGAAATGGAGCGCCTTGCAACTAACAAGGAAAAACGTAAGACATTAAATTTCATGTTAACTTGACACATACCAAACTATTCAACCAACCGGAAAATATTGCTTGTGTATTTTCAACGAAGCAAAACATGGACAAATAAAATAACGGATCCATGACGAGATCATGAATAATAGGGCCCAACCACCTAAAATCCAGCATTGACAAACAGTTAGAAGGCTCAATTGGATAGAAGAAGAAGAAAAATAGAACTGAGACAAGATATATGTAAATACCAGCACTCTCTTTAAAATGCGAGTTTTATGGAATATAATTCTCCCTTTGTTGTGCGAGTTTCGTTTTTCCTTTTTTTTTTTTATCGTTATAACAGCAAAACTTGATGTTTACTTTGGGAGTTTTGATTCGGATATATAGGGAGGCAGATTTGACTGGGTCAAGGATGGATGTGGGTAGTGGGAGCGTAGTGGTGGTGGGAATTGGAAAACGGAGGAGGAGGAGCAGGACAGAAAGGCACCCCTCGTGTAGCAGTGCTCTATACTTGGCAGCGTTAGTCCAAGGACAACGCCGCCTGACTGACCACCGCTTTCACCGCCGAGCAAGAAAAAAAAAAATAGACCGGATTTGAATAAAGGGCCGCGGTAACTGGCAGTAGTTTGGACGGATTTGTAGTGTGTGTGTGTGTGTGTGTGTATAACCGGACCCACACCTACCTGCAGCTGAACCCAGGAAAGGGCATGCATCTGGTGGGCTGGGCGACTTGGTGCCTGGGCCTTTGTGCCTCTGCTGTGTGCCGAGAGAGAAAGATAGCATCATTAGGCAGGCATGTGGTGGTATTTTTTATTGTTAAAAATAAAATTTGGGGAAAGAGACGGAGGAGGGAGGTGAACGATGCACTGGTCTCAGTTGTGTTGCAGTAATAGGTGTTGAGAGGAGGGAAGGAGGTGGATCTCAGGTGACTGACTACGACTGACTGTAGTGGAAGCTGGCAAGCTATTCATCTTCTTCTGCTATCTAGCTGCCGGCTCAGCTTCAGGAGGAAGAGGCCACTGCGTCACCCGGCCATCCGTAACAGGAGAAGATATTTACTAGTGCTGCTCAGGTGCACGGACTGCAGGTAAAGAAGGTAAGAGCAGTAGAATCTTTCTCATCTCTTCCCCTCTTGCTCTTGGTACAGGATTTTCGCATTGTAGAAATGCTGCTTCTGTTCTTCGTCTTGTCAATTAGGTAGGTCCTAACTAGTGTTTGGTGTAATCTATATGACGCGGTGGGAAGAGTAGCAGTAAAGTTATAGCCCAGGTAGGAGTGGGTTAAATTTGTTTGGTGTGTGGGTAGAAACCAGATCTTGAGCAACTCGACGCTACAATATCAATATCGTGTGTTCATATACACGTATCTCCATGGCAACAACGATTGGTGTGAAGAGGAAGGAGGCCTATAGATTTCCCACTCCCATAATTTCTCGTCGGTCAGTATCTTATACGGTTCAATCCCTTGCATCACGGACCACAAAAAAAAGTTCTGTGTCTCATGTCTTGGGTGGTCCTTCCATTGGAACACCACCAGCAACAGGCAAAGTTGCCTCTCTTTTACAACAGCGCCACATTTGGCATGGAGGAAAACCGTCACCACCCCGATGGATCTCCGTCCGGTCAACGGTCTCCTCCTCCTCACTCCTCACTGTTTGCGTAGATTAATGGCTGCTGCCTGGTTGGAAGTATTCCAGGTAGGAGGAGCCTAGGTGTGTTAAACGAGGAGTGAGAAAACAAGCCCACGAGGGCGCGGCATGCGCGTGAGGGAACTTTGAATGGACCTGGATCGGAGGACTGAGGTGGGGCCGGGACCAAGTTTTCTTGTTTTGTAAAAGATGCTTGTGAGGAAATCACTCAATCTGCCATGCCGTAAAACAAACTATCCTTCTCCTAAATCCAAGGCGAATCTGTTATGCTTCTCTATCACATCCAGTGTTCAAAATTTTTTTTTGTTGGGTTCCATCTAAACCAATATCATTCCATGCCAACAGGCGCCGCATCCTCCTTTTTCCTTCATATGCCCTTTCCCTTCTCTGTCTTATACCACAACCCCCACCCCCCACCCCTTCCCCCATTATTTCCATCCCTAATAATCAAGATACGGACATGTGGGAATAAATCCATGACAGGAGTGGGGAGGGGGGGCTGCAAATCCGAATAGAACGTGCATGAACTTTATGACGCCATTATGGACAACGGCCGAACATATATGGTTTTGACACGGTTTCCTCCGCCCTCTGCATATATATGCATCCCCCCCCCCCCCTCTCTCTCCAGTTTTGTGCATTATGAGCACAAATTATTACACCAACTTGGAGAACGGCATGGCATGGCATGGGACTGAACTGAATGGGGTTTCTATTCTCCATCCATCTCATCCTCTTCTTCCATTCCTGCCAGGCACAGAGAGTCGAGAGATCTTACCTTGTTCCCTTCTCCGCATAATACGGTCCCTACCACCACGTTGAGCATTCCCGCCTTATAATGCTACTATAGCTACCTCCTCGTTATCCTTATCCACCACAACACATATCCCAATCCCATCCCCCATCACGTTCTTCGTCACTCTAGATGAGCTGGCTAAGCAAACCCATTTCTCTAGCCACTCCCCCTTGGAATCTAAACTCAAAACTATGACAGCAGAAGACTGGTGAATGGAAGGGCACGAGGTGAGATGCTTATGCGCCAACATGAAGGCTGTAGCTACAGGGATATAAAAAAGATAAAGATACTAGGGGCGTCAGCGGACGGAGTGGGCATGTTGTTTCCGTAGAACGAACGATACCTGTTCATACAACAGTTTTTGGAACTAGCTACGCCTTTATTGCTTGTTACTCGAGTGAGCAGAATGCGTCAGGTTTACGCAGAGCGAGCGAGAGGTGAGATTTTGAGTTGAGAACAAGATGAAGTTTTGGGTTTAGTGATCCAAGCTAGAGAGAGAGAGAGTTAATATGGTATTCGGGTGTCCACGTTCAAGAGGAGAGAGCGAGTTTTCGGTCTAGGGAGAAGATATGCTTTTATTAGGGAATCCATTTCCGAGTTCAAATGGAGCCTAATTAACGTGCATTCAGCTGCTGCAGACTAGAGATCCGAGTCCAACTGACCTAGAGTTATTATATTATTTAAACTTTCATCATCTTACCTGACGACGCCGGGAGTCGAGAGATTCTCTTTCTGGTGCTGCATCTTATTATATTTTTGCTTAGCTTTTTCATTTTTTCCTCTTTCAGCTGCCACATGACACTGATGTGGTCGAGGGTTTCTGTCTTATAATCTCAACTAACCCCACTCCGTTTGTTGCAGACCAAGTGCGCTACTTCATTCATCATCATCTGTCACACACACAGAGATGGGCACTAGTTCCTCTCCAGCATCAGCTCATGCGAGGACGACGACAAGGATGCGAAGATCCCGCTTCACAGTCCCACCCGACGTCGCCGGATCTGCATATGGCGCCCACCGCCGTGAGTCCGCCGATGACCACAACGCCACGGAGTGCTCGTGCTCGTGCGCCTCCGTCCCTTCCTGCGCGGGGATGGTCATCGCCGACTGCATCGCGCTGTGCTGCTGCTGTCCGTGCGCCGCCGTCAGCCTTCTCGCGCTCGCGCTGCTCAGAGTTCCGTGGGCACTTGGAAGGAGGTGCTGGAGACACTTGAGGACAAAGAGGGCGGCGAGAAGGAGGGTGGTAGCCGAAGATCAAGGGAAAAAGAAGAAGAATAATAACAAGACCAACAAGAATCCGTGGAATGGCGCCGGAGGAGAACAGTATTCTGTGTCGTCCAAGGCGCAGAGAGGCTATTACGACGACGACGGTGGGTCCTGGGACGTCCAGGACGAGTACGACGCAATGGGGAGGTGTTCCTGTGCGTGGCGAGAGGCCGAAAAGGTGTGGATGGAGCTCTACCAGGCGGGGCAAATCGGGATCGGGTTCGGGAGGGTGTCCTTCACCGGACTCCCGCATAGGAGAAGCGCCGCCAGGTCCACTTGTAGTTAGTTAACACACAAAGCCTTCCAACTCAGCTGCCTCCGACTGGCTTAATCCTCTGCATTCATTGTTGTATCATACGTTTCACTCAATATTGGATTCAAACAGGAGGAGGAGATGTTAATTAATCTTCTTGGGTTTCTACTCTGTGTTTTGTGGGTTCGCCATGTCTACGTACGTTGACTATAACAGCAAAACACATCCTTTTGAAGGAACAATTACTCTTAAAATATTATTGCGACAACGTCATGCTTCACTCTAAACTAACTAGCCGCTTAATTTTGTATTTTTTATTACATTAAAAAAATATACAATCTTGTTTTCACCTTTATGATTGAGGACAAAAACACCATTTTTTTTTCAAAAAAAGAAAACATAATGTCTTTTTCGTATTCTTTCTTTATTGATGAAAATAAAGTGGCCATTATTTTTCCCAAGGCATTACACTTAATGCCACTATTTTAATAAATTGTGCTGACTTGATTTTTTTTTTTTATGCTTCGCGCCACCTGCATATGTAGACATAAAGTGGCAGAGGATCGATAAGTAGTTAATCAAGTTGTCTACTTATACAACCGTCGGTACCGCATCATGTAAAAAAAAAATTCAAATGATTTGGATGGTATATATGTAAACTGTAACCACATTGGGCCAAACAAAGCCTTTGGGTACATCGTGATAGAGATATGTCATTAAGAAAGCAATGAGTAGAAAGATAACATTGTGTCTGATCTTGAATGTTTGGAGAAGAGTCTAATTAAGCAGTCAAGATGAGATTCAAATGGACGAAGATGGATGATGCGGGAGGACAAACAAGTCGTTGTGGGGTTCCTCCTTACAACTTTGATACCATGTAAGAAACTAGACAGATTGTGATAAGAGGTAGGCCCACGCACCTTTATGCTCTCTTACCTGAGACTCGTTTATTTAATGATGCAAAGATCACAAGGATTATGCTAAAGTACACATGCTACAATATGGTCGTACAAACATTACTCATTGATGAATCGACCAATATATGTATCTTAGTCACGTTATGCAGGTGGAATCAATTCGTTCTGCTCCTTGATGTGCTGAATGATATTTTCACGCACACACTAACAACTCATACTTCTAATCACTAAACATGTACTAATAAATATTAACATGTTTACTTCTTAGAAATTCAAAACACTAATTGATAAGTCAGTATCAACTGATACAAAGTTCTGCAAAATTGTCATGCAACCGAATTTTCAATTATAAAAGAAAAAACAATATTATAATTTTCAGTTCCACAAAGATGTACTTTTATTCTTATTTAGTATTTGATCTTCATACATAACAACAACCCAGCATTGTTAACATTAATATGAAATTATTTTTAATCAAAAATGACAATAAATTGAAACACAATTCACCAGGTTTCTTTAAGTGGCAACATAAATTCAAACATTACATAACTTATTGATTGTCTGTATAGTTAAAAAAAACATATTGATAAGTTTATGATATAGTCAATGATTGAATAGGATTATAATGGTGTGGCTTCGTGTTAGATTTATAGTTAAAAGACCAAATCCATCACTCCAGAAGGAGAGTGCACATTTTTATTTGGGTTTAAATATGAAGACTTCACTTATTATGAAGAACTTTGTTAAAAAAAAATTATAACACATGATATTATTTCATACTATGGTAAAAAAGTAACATACCCTATCTTTGTTGTAGTTTTTTTTTCAAATTTTATAGTCATAAAATCTAACCACAATGTGTCATACAAGATCATAAGTACAAATTAATAGTGATGTACATGGTGAGTTGATTAGAAAGACAATGGTGTATACAGACAGTTGATGCTAGTTTTTTATGAGAATGAATGATAGAATGGATGGCGGATGAGGAGGACGTCGATGTTGTTGTCATGCCTATGACTTTGATACCATCTAACACCTAAGTTGATTATAATAAAAATATCTAAGACAGCTTTATATCTTAAATCAAACATGTTTATTTGTTATTGAGAAGCTGTAGATACTACACCCTTACTTTCTATGTACAAATACATTACTCTCTTGATTTGTGAACTTACGACTATTATGAATAGACATAAGTCACTTCACATTGTGACGTGCATCAATTTGTCCCTTTGCATTAGACACTCCTTTTACCCAGAGTGTTGCTACTTTCTCTTGCGTATTCCAACATGCTCTTGTTGTTGCCTATGTGAAGATGTAATGGCATTTCTCTGTTAATTTAGCTTTGTGTTTATTTCTTACTCAAGCAAGTAGTTTCAATGGATCAAGTTTAAGTAGAGTGAGTGAGAGGTGCAATTATACTTGAAAGAAGGTCCATCCCGCACCTTTCTTAAATGGGTGTTCATCTGCTACATCAAAGAAGCCTCTCCATAACACCTAGGAGGGTTCTTTTCATATGTTTAGGACTTACCTTTGAGCACTCCCTCCTTTTATTATGAACTTGGTGATGGGTGTATATACAACTTATTACCTTTTTCATTCTAGATAGTATATTTTGTGTTTTTATGATCTCATTGATTTCTAGCTTTTATGCGATTAGTTGGCATATATATATATATATATATATATATATATGTTGTTTATTTATTGCCCTTGCGGGTAATACACCATGGCTACCCGTCAATAGAAACACACTGGCATACTTGTAAATAGTATCCAAAAATTTACATATCCTCTGTCCCTCTGCTCTCTCTCTCTCTCTCTCGTAATTGCAGCGTCGACGCAACCTCCGCAGATATGGAAATCACACCGGGGGAAAGGAGTTAGTCCTCGCCGCCCTACGATTCGTGCTTGTGGATGTCCCCACGAGCGGTGATTGCCGGCCACCACTAGCTATGTGGGCTTCAGGTGGTTGCAGGTCGGTGCAGGGAAGGAGAGAGAAGATGTGTGATTCTCCACGATATTCTCCATCGGGTCCCTGTCTCTCCTCTGTCCCTACCATCGCGGCAGTCTTGGAGCCCACACATCCGTTCTCCTATAAACATCTCTACAACGCCACTTACGACCAACCACGACTCAAGGCAAGGAACCCACGAGTTTGTCGATAATAGGGACTGACGCCTCCATCACCGGATCCTCATCCGACTCCTCGACGAGATGTTGTTCAACAGTGTCTGCAATCGCCGCCACTTTCGCAGTGACAGTGCATTGATATGGCGCTGCAGGCAGTTACCATGTTTGTACCTACACGAACGGTGGGAACATGTGGTCGTTCAACGGATCGGCCTTTGAGCACTCCCTCCTTTTATTATGAACTTGGTGATGGGTGTATATACAACTTTTTATCTTTTTCCTTCTAGATAGTATATTTTGTGTTTTTATGATCTCATTGATTTCTAGCTTTTATGCGATTAGTTGGCATATATATATATATATATATATATATATATATATATATATATATATATATATATATATATATATATATATATATATATATATATATATATATATATATATATATATATATATATATATATATATACACACACATATATATGTATATAGGTTGTTTATTCATTGTTCGTGCGGGTAACAAACCTTGGCTACCCGTCAATAGAAACACGGTGGCATACTTGTAAATAGTATCCAAAAATTTACGTATCCTCCATCCCTCCGCTCTCTCTCTCTCTCATAATTGCAGCGTCGACGCAACCTCCGCGGATATGGAAATCACACCGGGGAAAGGAGTTAGTCCTCGCCGCCCTACGATTCGTGCTTGTGGATGTCCCCGTGCGCGGTGATTGCCGACCACCACTAGTTGTGTGGGCTTCAGGTGGTTGCACATCGGTGCAGGGAAGGAGAGAGAAGATGTGTGATTTTCCACGATATTTTCCATTGGGTCCCTGTCTCTCCTTTGTCCCTACCGTCGCGGCAGTCTTGGAGTCCACGCATCCGTTCTCCTATAAACATCACTACAACGGCGCTTACGACCAACCACGACTCAAGGCAAGGAACCGTAGATATTTCAAATGATTTGGGTGGTCTATATGTAGACCGTAACCACATTGGGCCAAACAAAGCCTTTGGGTACATCGTGATAAAGATATGTCATTAAGAAAGCAATGAGTAGAAAGATAACATTGTGTCTGATCTTGAATGTTTGGAGAAGAGTCTAATTAAGCTGTCAAGATGAGATTCAAGTGGACGAAGATGGATGATGCGGGAGGACGAACAAGTCGTTGCGGGGTTCCTCCTTACAACTTTGATAACATGTAAGAAACTAGACAGATTGTGATAAGAGGTAGGCCCACGCACATTTATGCTCTCTTACCTCAGACTCGTTTATTTAATGATGCAAAGATCACAAGAATTATGCTAAAGTACACATGCTACAATATGGTCGTACAAACATTACTCATTGATGAATCGACCAATATATGTATCTTAGTCACGTTATGCATGTGGAATCAATTCGTTCGGCTCCTTGATGCGCTGAATGATATTTTCATGCACACACTAACAACTCATACTTTTAATCACTAAACATGTAATAATAAATCTTAACATGTTTACTTCTTAGAAATTCAAAACACTAATTGCTGAAGTCAGTATCAACTGATACAAAGTTCTGCAAAATTGTCATGCAACTGAATTTTCAATTATAAAAGACAAAACAATCTTATAATTTTCAGTTCCACAAAGATGTACTTTTATTCTTATTTAGTGTTTGATCTTCATACATAACAACTACCAGCATTGTTAACATTAATATGAAATTATTTTTAATCAAAAATGACAATAAATTGAAACACAATTCACCAGATTTTATACAATCTTTAAAGGACAACACAAATTCTGAACATTACATAACGTATTGATTGTCTGTATAGTTAAAAAAAACATATTGATAAATTTATGATACGGTCAATGATTGAATAGGATTATAATGGTGTGACTTTGTGTTAGATTTATAGTTAAAAGACCAAATCCATCACTCCAGAATGAGAGTGCACATTTTTATTTGGGTTTAAATATGAAGACTTCACTTATTATGAAGAACTTGTTAAAAAAATTATAACACATGATATTATTGCATACTATGGTAAAAAAGTAACATACCCTATCTTTGTTGTAGTTTTTTTTTCAATTTTAAAGTCATAAAATCTAACCACAATGTGTCATACAAGAGCTTATGTACAAATTAATAGTGATGTACATGGTGAGTTGATTAGAAAGACAATGGTGTATACAGACAGTTGATGCTAGTTTTTTTATGAGAATGAATGATAGAATGGATGGCCGATGAGGAGGACGCCGATGTTGTTTTCATGCCTATGACTTTGATACCATCTAACACCTAAGTTGATTATAATAAAAATATCTAAGACGTCTTTATATCTTAAATCAAACATGCTTATTTGTTATTGAGAAGCTATAGATACTACACACGAGTGTTAACCTTACTTTCTATGTACAAATACATTACTCTCTTGATTTGTGAACTTACGACTATTATGAATAGACATAAGTCACTTCACATTGTGAAGTGCATCAATTTGTCCTTTTGCATTAGACATTCCTTTTACCCAGAGCGTTGCTACTTTCTCTTGCGTATTCCAACATGCTCTTGTTGTTGCCTATGTGAAGATGTAATGGCATTTCTCTATTAATTTAGCTTTGTGTTTATTTCTTACTCAAGCAAGCAATTTCAATGGATCAAGTTTAAGTAGAGTGAGTGAGAGGTGCAATTATACTTGAAAAAAGGTCCATCCCCCGCCTTTCTTAAACGGATGTTCATTTGCTACATCAAAGAACCCTCTCCATAACACCTTGGAGGATTCTTTTCATATGTTTAGGACTTATCTTTGAGCGCTCCCTCCTTTTATTATGAACTTGGTGATGGGTGTATATACAACTCTTTATCTTTTTCCTTCTATATAGTATATTTTGTGTTTATATGATCTCACTGATTTTTAGCTTTTATGCGATTAGTTGAGCTACCACTCGCCAGCTAGTTGGCATATATATATATATATATATATATATATATATATATATATATATATATATATATATATATATATATATATATATATATATATATATATATGATGTTTACCTAATAAGAGTTTTGTGTTTAGGGGTCCAAGTTTGAAAGAGAAAGAGAACTTCATTTACGAATCCAAACTCAATGCGGGAGATGATAGTTTTCAGTTTAGAGATGCAGGTTTGAGTATAAATGACCCTCGTCATTGTTGTTTTAAACCTAATTAAGTTGAATATTTGGAGAAGAGTCTAATTAAGATGACAAGATGAGATTCAAGTGGACGAAGATGGATGATGCGGGAGGAGGAACAAGTCGTTGCGGGGTTCCTCCTTACAACTTTGATACCATGTAAGAAACTAGACAGATTGTGATAAGAGGTAGGCCCACGTACCTTTATGCTCTCTTACCTGAGACTCGTTCATTTAATGATGCAAAGATCACAAGGATTATGCTAAAGTACACATTCTACAATATGGTCGTACAAACATTACTCATTGATGAATCGACCAATATATGTATCTTAGTCACGTTATGCATGTGGAATCAATTCATTCGGCTCCTTGATGCGCTGAATGATATTTTCATGCACACACACTAACAACTCATACTTTTAATCACTAAACATGTACTAATAAATCTTAACATGTTTACTTCTTAGAAATTCAAAACACTAATTGCTAAGTCAGTGTCAACTGATACAAAGTTATGCAAAATTGTCCTGCAACTGAATTTTCAATTATAAAAGAAAAAACAATCTTATAATTTTCAGTTCCACAAAAATGTACTTTTATTCTTATTTAGTTTTTAATCTTCATACATAACAACTACCAGCATTGTTAACATCAATATGAAATTATTTTTAATCAAAAATGACAGTAAATTGAAACATAATTCATCAGGTTTTATACTATTTTTAAGGGACAACACAAATTATGAACATTACATAACGTATTGATTGTCTGTATAGTTAAAAAAAACATATTGATAAGTTTATGATATAGTCAATGATTGAATATGATTATAATGGTGTGACTTCGTGTTAGATTTATAGTTAAAAAAGACCAAATCCATCACTCCAGAAGAAGAGTGCACATTTTTATTTGGGTTTAAATATGAAGACTTCACTTATTATGAAGAACTTGTTGAAAAAATTATAACACATGATATTATTGCATACTATGGTAAAAAAGTAACATACCCTATCTTTGTGGCAACATAAATTCAAACATTACATAACTTATTGATTGTCTGTATAGTTAAAAAAACATATTGATAAGTTTATGATATAGTCAATGATTGAATAGGATTATAATGGTGTGGCTTCGTGTTAGATTTATAGTTAAAAAACCAAATCCAACACTCCAAAAGGAGAGTGCACATTTTTATTTAGGTTTAAATATGAAGACTTCACTTATTATGAAGAACTTTGTTAAAAAAAATTATAACACATGATATTATTTCATACTATGGTAAAAAAGTAACATACCCTATCTTTGTTGTAGTTTTTTTTTCAATTTTATAGTCATAAAATCTAACCACAATGTGTCATAAAAGAGCATAAGTACAAATTAATAGTGATGTACATGGTGAGTTGATTAGAAAGACAATGGTGTATACAGACAGTTGATGCTAGTTTTTTATGAGAATGAATGATAGAATGGATGGTGGATGAGGAGGACGTCGATGTTGTTGTCATGCCTATGACTTTGATACCATCTAACACCTAAGTTGATTATAATAAAAATATCTAAGACAACTTTATATCTTAAATCAAACATGTTTATTTGTTATTGAGAAGCTGTAGATATTGCACCCTTACTTTCTATGTACAAATACCTTACTCTCTTGATTTGTGAACTTATGACTATTATGAATAGACATAAGTCACTTCACATTGTGAAGTGCATCAATTTGTCCCTTTGCATTAGACACTCCTTTTACCCAGAGTGTTGCTACTTTCTCTTGCGTATTCCAACATGCTCTTGTTGTTGCCTATGTGAAGATGTAATGGCATTTCTCTATTAATTTAGCTTTGTGTTTATTTCTTACTCAAGCAAGCAGTTTCAATGGATCAAGTTTACGTAGAGTGAGTGAGAGGTGCAATTATACTTGAAAGAATGTCCATCCCCCACCTTTCTTAAATGGGTGTTCATCTGCTACATCAAAGAAGCCTCTCCATAACACCTTGGAGGGTTCTTTTCATATGTTTAGGACTTACCTTTGAGCACTCCCTCCTTTTATTATGAACTTGGTGATGGGTGTATATACAACTTATTACCTTTTTCATTCTAGATAGTATATTTTGTGTTTTTATGATCTCATTGATTTCTAGCTTTTATGTGATTAGTTGGCATATATATATATATATATATATATATATATATATATATATATATATGTTGTTTATTCATTGCCCGTGCCGGTAACACACCATGGCTACCCGTCAATAGAAACACAGTGGCATACTTGTAAATAGTATCCAAAAATTTACATATCCTCCGTCCCTATGCTCTGTCTCGCTCTCTCATAATTGCAGCGTCGATGCAACCTCCGCGGATATGGAAATCACACCGGGGGAAAGGAGTTAGTCCTCGCCGCCCTACGATTCGTGCTTGTGGATGTCCCCACGCGCGGTGATTGTCAGCCACCACTAGATATGTGGGCTTCAGGTGGTTACAGGTCGGTGCAGGGAAGGAGAGAGAAGATGTCTGATTTTCCATGATATTCTCCATCGGGTCCCTATCCCTCCTCTGTCCCTACCATCGCGACAGTCCTGGAGCCCACACATCTGTTCTCCAATAAACATCTCTACAACGCCACTTACGACCAACCACGACTCAAGGCAAGGAACCTACGAGTTTGTCGATAATAGGGATCGACACCTCCATCACCGGAACCTCTTCTGACTTCTCGGCGAGATGTTGTTCAATAGTGTCTGCAATCGCCGCCACTTTCGCAGTGACAGTGCATTGATATGGCGCCGCAGGCAGTTACCATGTCTGTACCTACACGAACGGTGGAAACAGGTGGTCGTTCAACAGCTCGGCCTTTGAGCACTCCCTCCTTTTATTATGAACTTGGTGATGGGTGTATATACAACTTTTTATCTTTTTCCTTCTAGATAGTATATTTTGTGTTTTTATGATCTCATTGATTTCTAGCTTTTATGTGATTAGTTGGCATATATATAAGTAGGCATATATATAGGTTGTTTATTCATTGTTCGTGCGGGTAACAAACCCTGGCTAACATCAATAGAAACACGGTGGCATACTTGTAAATAGTATCCAAAAATTTACATATCCTCCGTCCCTCCTCTCTCTCTCTCTCATAATTGCAGCGTCGACACAACCTCCGCGGATATGGAAATCACACCGGGGAAAGGAGTTAGTCCCCGCCGCCCTACGATTCGTGCTTGTGGATGTCCCCGTGTGCGGTGATTGCCGGCCACCACTAGCTGTGTGGGCTTCAGGTGGTTACAGATCGATGCAGGGAAGGAGAGAGAAGACGTGTGATTTTCCACGATATTTTCCATTGGGTCCCTGTCTCTCCTTTGTCCCTACCGTCGCGGCAGTCTTGGAGCCCACACATCCGTTCTCCTATAAACATCTCTACAACGCCACTTACGACCAACCACGACTCAAGACAAGAAACCCACAAGTTTGTCGCTAATAGGGATCGACGCCTCCATCACCGGAACCTCATCCGACTCCTCAGCGAGATGTTGTTCAACAGCGGTTGTAATCGCCGCCACTTTCGCAGCGACAGTGCACTGATATGGTTGTCGCGGGCAGTTACCGTGTTTGTACCTGCATGAGAGGTGGGAACAAGTGGTCGTTCAACGGCTCGGCCGTCACATGATCAAGGCGGCGAACGTTACATAACTTACTGATTGTGTGTATAGTTAAAAAACATATTGACAAGTTATGATATAGTCAATGATTAATAAGAATTATAATGATGTGACTTCGTGTTAGATTTATAGTTAAAAGACCAAATCCATCACTCTAGAAGGAGAGTGAACATTTTTATTTGGGTTTAAATATGAAGACTTCAATTATTATGAAGAACTTTGTTAAAAAAATTATAACACATGATATTATTTCATACTATGGTAAAAAAGTAACATACCCTATCTTTGTTGTAGTTTTTTTTTCAATTTTAAAGTCATAAAATCTAACCACAATGTATCATACAAGAGCATAAGTACAAATTAATAGTGATGTACATGGTGAGTTGATTAGAAAGACAATGGTGTATACAGATAGTTGATGCTAGTTTTTTATGAGAATGAATGACAGAATGGATGGCAGATGAGGAGGATGTCAATGTTGTTGTCATGCCTATGACTTTGATACCATCTAACACCTAAGTTGATTATAATAAAAATATCTAAGACATCTTTATATCTTAAATCAAACATGCTTATTTGTTATTGAGAAGCTATAGATATTACACACGAGCGTTAATCTTACTTTCTATGTGCAAATACATTACTCTCTTGATTTGTGAGCTTACGACTATTATGAATAGACCTAAGTCACTTCACATTTTGAAGTGCATCAATTTGTCCTTTTGCATTAGACACTCCTTTTACCCAGAGTGTTGCTACTTTCTCTTGTGTATTCCAACATGCTCTTGTTGTTCCCTATGTGAAGATGTAATGGCATTTCTCTGTTAATTTAGCTTTGTGTTTATTTCTTACTCAAGCAAGCAGTTTCAATGGATCAAATTTAAGTAGAGTGAGTGAGAGGTGCAATTATACTTGAAAGAAGGTCCATCCCCCGCCATTCTTAAATGGATGTTCATCTGCTACATCAAAGAAGCCTCTCCATAACACCTTGGAGGGTTCTTTTCATATGATTAGGACTTACCTTTGAGCACTCCCTCCTTTTATTATGAACTTGGTGATGGGTGTATATACAACTCTTTATCTTTTTCATTCAAGATAGTATATTTTGTGTTTTTATGATCTCATTGATTTCTAGCTTTTATGCAATTAGTTGGCATATATATATATATATATATATATATATATATAGAGAGAGAGAGAGAGAGAGTCAGGCTAGAATACACTCGAGTGTACAGATCGCACGAATACACTCAAGTGTGTTTGCATATCAAGACTATTTTTTGTAAAATGTAAACCGTTGATCTTCATCGTCATACTATAACTAGGCTACATACAAATTTTGAGCTCATTTGGATGAGTGTAAGTCACTCATCCAAGGGCAACAAAATCGACGCGTGAAACTAATTTGAAATGTATAATTTTTGCGGTCTTCATAACATGAGCTATACATATCCAAATGTACTCAAATTTTGCGTATGAGTTGTTCACGAGATGTTTAAGAAGATCAATGGATTAGATTTTCAAAAAAAATATTGCATCATGAAAAACTACTTGAGTGTATTCCGCTCCGGATACACTCGAGTGTATTCTAGCCTGACTCTATATATATATATATATATATATATATATATATATATAGATATATACATATACATATATATATATGTGTGTGTGTTGTTTATTCATTGTCCGTGCGGGTAACACACCATGGCTACCCGTCAATAGAAACACAGTGGCATACTTGTAAATAGTATCCAAAAATTTACATATCCTCCGTCCCTATGCTCTGTCTCTCTCTCTCGTAATTGCAGCGTCGACGCAACCTTCGCGGATATGGAAATCACACCGGGGGGAAAGGAGTTAGTCCTCGCCGCCCTACGATTCGTGCTTGTGGATGTCCCCACGCGCGGTGATTGCCGGCCACCACTAGATATGTCGGCTTCAGGTGGTTGCAGGTCGGTGCAGGGAAGGAGAGAGAAGATGTGTGATTTTCCACTATATTCTCCATCGGGTCTGTGTCTCTCCTCTGTCCCTACCATCGCGGCAGTCCTGGAGCCCACACATCTGTTCTCCTATAAACATCTCTACAACGCCACTTACGACCAACCACGACTCAAGGCAAGGAACCTACGAGTTTGTCGATAATAGGGACTGACGCCTCCATCACCGAAACCTCATCCGACTCCTCGGCGAGATGTTGTTCAACAGTGTCTGCAATCGCCGCCACTTTCACAGTGACAGTGCATTGATATGGCGCCGCAGGCAGTTACCATGTCTGTACCTACACGAACGGTGGGAACAGGTGGTCGTTCAACAGCTAGGCCTTTGAGCACTCCCTCCTTTTATTATGAACTTGGTGATGGGTGTATATACAACTTTTTATCTTTTTCCTTCTAGATAGTATATTTTGTGTTTTTATGATCTCATTGATTTCTAGCTTTTATGTGATTAGTTGGCATATATATATATATATATATATATATATATATATATATATATATATATATAGGTTGTTTATTCATTGTTCGTGCGGGTAACAAACCCTGGCTACCCGTCAATAGAAACATGGTGGCATACTTGTAAATAGTATCCAAAAATTTACGTATCCTTCGTCCCTCCGCTCTCTCTCTCTCTCTCATAATTGCAGCGTCGACACAACCTCCGCGGATATGGAAATCACACCGGGGAAAGGAGTTAGTCCTCGCCGCCCTACGATTCGTGCTTGTGGATGTCCCCGTGTGCGGTGATTGCCAGCCACCACTAGCTGTGTGGGCTTCAGGTGGTTGAAGATCGGTGATGGGAAGGAGAGAGAAGATGTGTGATTTTCCACTATATTCTCCATCGGGTCTGTGTCTCTCCTCTGTCCCTACCGTCGCGGCAGTCCTGGAGCCCACACATCTGTTCTCCTATAAACATCTCTACAACTCCACTTACGACCAACCACGACTCAAGGCAAGGAACCTACGAGTTTGTCAATAATAGGGACTGACGCCTCCATCACCGGAACCTCATTTGACTCCTCAGCGAGATGTTGTTCAACAGTGTCTGCAATCGCCGCCACTTTCGCAATGACAGTGCATTGATATGGCGCCGTAGGCAGTTACCATGTCTGTACCTACACGAACGGTGGGAACAGGTGGTCGTTCAACAGCTCGGCCTTTGAGCACTCCCTCCTTTTATTATGAACTTGGTGATTGGTGTATATACAACTTTTTATCTTTTTCCTTCTAGATAGTATATTTTGTGTTTTTATGATCTCATTGATTTCTAGCTTTTATGCGATTATTTGGCATATATATATAGGTTGTTTATTCATTGTTCGTGCGGGTAACAAACCCTGGCTACCCGTCAATAGAAACACAGTGGCATACTTGTTAAAAGTATCCAAAAATTTACGTATCCTCCGTCCCTCCTCTCTCTCTCTCTCATAATTGCAGTGTCGACACAACCTCCGTGGATATGGAAATCACACCGGGGAAAGGAGTTAGTCCTCGCCGCCCTACGATTCGTGCTTGTGGATGTCCCCGTGTGCGGTGATTGCCGGCCACCACTAGCTGTGTGGGCTTCAGGTGGTTGCAGATCGGTGCAGGGAAGGAGAGAGAAGATGTGTGATTTTCCACGATAGTTTCCATTGGGTCCATGTCTCTCCTTTGTCCCTACCGTTGCGGCAGTCTTGGAGCCCACGCATCCGTTCTCCTATAAACATCTCTACAACACCACTTACGACCAACCACGACTCAAGGCAAGGAACCCACAAGTTTGTCGCTAATAGGGATCGGCGCCTCCATCACCGAAACCTCATCTGACTCCTCAGCCAGATGTTGTTCAACAGCGGCTGCAATCGCTGCCACTTTTGCAGCGACAGTGCATTGATATGGTCGCCGCGGGCATTTACCGTGTTGTACCTACATGAGAGGTGGGAACAGGTGGTCGTTCAACGGCTCGGCCGTCACATGATCAAGGCGTCGAACGTTACTGTAACATCCCTGACCTGGGTTATGAACTAACCCTAGGTGTTTTTCTTAAATATGTGATTTGATGCTTGTGGTTAACTTTTGAAATGTAATTAAGGCTCTTGAGGAACTCATATTTCAATTTCAGTCCTTTTTGAATAATGTTGAAACATTATTTTGTTAATTTTGGACTAAAGTGCAAATTACCCAAGTTGAGGGGTTAGATTGCAAATGGTGTATGATAATGAGTTCCTCATGTGTTGATGCATCATAAGAATGAAGATGATGCAGAGGTATGGCTTGTGATAGCCTGAATACCAAGAAAGTGCTGATAAAGCAAAGTTTGTACATTAAAACCTAGTTTTGGTGTAAAGTGCAATTTACCCAAAACCTAGGGTTCAATATGCAAATTACCACTTCAATAAAGTCCCTAATAATCTTTGGCATCAAGTAGAGCAAAGAAAATGAGATGGGCACCTCATTTGAATTATCTTGGAGGAGAGAGAATCTTGACATTAAAATAATCAAGATTTAATCCTAATTGAAACCCTAATTCAATTTAGGGCAAAAATGAATAAAAATAATTGAAGGGCTTTCAACCAAAATGTTTTGGGTTGATTTTGAATAAGGATGGACGTTCCTTTGCCAAGATAAGGAACGAAAATATCCTAAGTAGGTGAAATTCCACTCACCATTATTATAAGGAAAAGAAAACCCACTCACATATGGATATTAATATAATAAGGATTAAGGTGCTTAATTTCTTTTCCATTAATTCTTGGATAATGAAGAGATTTTACGAAAGTTTGAAGGTGGTTTCGTGATCAAGTAATGGATAAGGATTAGGGGGAAATTAGTATGGAATTTATTTAAGGAAAATGATTCATTTTCTCTTGCATCAAAGACCCATATACATATTCTTTATATATACCTTATTTCAATAACACATAAGGAACGTTTCCCTTAGCCTTTTCCTTATTCCTTTTGCTTTGGCCGACCTAAGGAGAGCTTAGGAGCAGGAGAAGGACGAACACCACCTGTAGGTAAGTTTTGATCATCTTCTACCTTGGATTCATGGTGAAAACCCTAAATCAATGATTGATTCTAGGTTTTCTTCACTCGATTTCCAGTTCTAGCCATCCATTTCATCCAAAAGCTCAAGAACGAACCTTGGATAGTTGCTGGAGATCCATCCACCATTAAAGCCACGGATCTTGGAGCTTGGAGATCAAATTTGAGGCGGGTTTTATAACTTAAACCCTCAAACATTGCTATTGCATCAATCTTCTATGCTTTGTTGATTGATTTCTTCAATTTGATAAACTTTTGCTTCTTTGCTGCAAATTCCATCAAGAACGGTTGCTGTTCTTGGGTGCACGAAGGAAGATGATGATGACATCATCATAAGCAAGCACCTCACCAAATATCTTGGGAGCAAATGATCTCATTGGCTGGGACCAAACGGTTTCACCAAAACTGTTTTGTGACCAAACGGTTTGCAGACCATTTGGTGGCAAACGGTCTCAAGACCGTTTGAGATGGTTGACCAAGCGTTGACCGTTTAGGAATCTCGTTCCTAATTATGTAGGATAATGACCCTCCAAATTTGAGGGGTTAGCTCCAAAGAAATCATAGGTTGAAGGCCAATCAATTAGGCAAATCGAACTGAATTAAGTGCTGATTTTCAACCAGATTAACTTGACCTGGTTGAGCAAACGGTCTCAAGACCGTTTGAGATGGTTGACCAAGCGTTGACCGTTTGAGATTCCTGTTCATAATTATGTTTATTAATAACCCTCCAAATTTGAGGGATTAACTCCAAAGGAATCGTAAGTTGAAGCCTAATCAATTAGGGAAACCTAATTGGATTAAGTGCTGATTTTCAATCTGATTTAATTGAACTTTTTGGGCAAACGGTCTCAAGACCGTTTGAGTGCGTTGACCAAGCGTTGAACGTTTGGGATTACTGTTCCTTATGATGTGATCTAATGACTCACCAAATTTTATGGATTAATTCCAAACGAGTCATGTGTTGAAGGCCAATCAATTAGGCAAACCCTAATTGAAAACAGTGCTGAAATTCCAATGAGTTAAGTTGAGATTTTGGGTTGATTAGCCCAAACGGTCTCAAGACCATTTGGGGATCACCCAAACGGTCTCAAGACCGTTTGGGGATCACCCCAAGACCGTTTGGAGGTCTGGGTTCAAGTATAGTTGACAAATTGAAGGTCCAAAGGTACTAATCATATTGCAAGGTAGTGCTGATTTGTTGATCAACTTGATAGACCAATCCATGATGATTTTTCACTAAAGTCCAAAGGTTGGATGGGAAAACGGTCTCAAGACCGTTTGGAGCTCATCCAAACGGTCTCAAGACCGTTTGGTGGTCACCCAAGACCGTTTGGAGGTCTAGGTTTGGGTATAGTTCAGTGGTTGAAGGTCTAAAGATATCAAGTTGATCTACAATAAATTGCTGATTTGGTGAGCACTTCAATGAACCAAACCCTAATTGGATTGCTTGGTTTTGAGTGATATGATGGGCAAACGGTCTCAAGACCGTTTGGAGCTCATCCAAACGGTCTCAAGACCATTTGGTGGTCACCCAAGACCGTTTGGAGGTCTAGGGTTGGGTATAGTTCAGTGGTTGAAGGTCTAAAGATATCAAGTTGATCTGCAATAAATTGCTGACTTGGTGAGCACTTCAATGAACCAAACCCTAATTGGATTGCTTGGTTTTGAGTGATATGATGGGCAAACGGTCTCAAGACTGTTTGGAGGTCATCCAAACGACCTCAAGACCGTTTGGGGTCAGGTCATACCCCATTTGAATGGTGGTTCAATAGTTATGAAGTAACTAGTCACACATTGATGAATATTGAAGGCTCATTGATTCTAAACCCTAATTCAATTGATTCCAACCCTAATTGAGGATCAATTGAGGGTCAATTGAGTGTCCAATCAGTTGAGGGTTGATCTAATTAACTCAATTGATTAGTGTCTAACATGTGCAACATCGATTGAAGGGTTCAACATTGAAAACCCTAATTCAATGTGATTGATGGAAACCATATTTGGTCCTTTCGGTTTTGAGGTGGTTTGGACCAAACGGTCTCAGGAGCGTTTGAGTCCAAACGGTCTCAAGACCATTTGGGACCAAATGGTCTCAAGACCGTTTGGGACCAAACGGTCTCAAGACCATTTGGGACCAAACGATCCCAAATCAGTTGAGGCTTAAACAGTTTCAGAAGTTCAATTTTGTTAAGTGGTTTCAATTACTATCCTACTAAATGGTTTCACCTATTCCAAGATCACTTGGAAGGTAATCAACCAAAGAGTATGAACTCTCAAATTGGATGAAGGTCAGTGGTTTATGTAATCAATCACATGATGTAATCCAAGGGAGATTGAGTTCTTAATGATCTTGATATAATGACATATCCTATGATGTCAATTCTTCTTTCAAGATTGAGTTGACTTAGATTAATCAAGGTTGAAGTAACTTCATCTTATAGAAGATGAGGGATAAGTTATTAACCCTAATTGAGCTAAGGGAATGGTTACCCTAATTGAATTAAAAAGGAAACCCTAACCCTAGTAAGGGCATAGTGGGGTAATCCTTGAATAGTGATGTTATCATTATTTTGCATTGTACTGATATAAAATTGATGTGTTGTTATCATCTGTACTAATCATGCAGGTTTCATGAGGTATTGAACATATTCAGGTATGAGCTATGATGCCTTGTGTATTGAAAACACTTTATAAGTTCTATAAGCAATGATATGCCATGTTGCCTAGTGAAAGGTAACAAAAGAGTTTGATAGGCTTTAAGAGCCATGTGAAATACATGCATTACATTTATCATGTTTACACTGTTAGATGACTTGATGGGATTAAGTTACCTGTTAAAGTGGTAACATGTGTCTTCATGATTTAAGGGTTTGAACACCCATATTCTTGAATCATGATGATGAGATGATAAGGGATTGAGATCCCAATGTTAGCAAAGCTGTGAAATGAACTTGATAGAAATAGTACTCATTCTTTATAGAAAATGTTATAATGTTATATGATTGACAACATGCCTGATGCTAAAAGAATGTTGTAATGTACTTAAATAATCAAGTGAAATGATATCATGTAGAGCCCTGACCATAGATCCATCATCGTCAGTAGTCAGGTGATGGTGAAACAGGTTTTCCTAAGGGAACTCCTGGAGAGCATACTTTTGAGTATGTGGGGGTTATGGGCGCGAATATCCTTACGCCCTAATGAAGGAATTGATGTGAGATAAACACTAAATCTCTCAATTCTTCATTATATGTATATGTCGGGATGATGTATCACTAATCTCCCGATAATGTTGTTAATTCCGCATCGATGAGAGATAAACAAGAAATCCCTCGATGGCGAAGAGAGTACAGAATTCCACTGTAACTCTAATAGCGAAGTTGCCAGAATACCCTGGAAAGCTATTATAGCAGAGACACGAGATGTCCTGTATGTTGTTCCTCACACTGACTGAGGAGGATGAGGTCATAGAAATCTGGCTCTTCTGATGACCTATGTATGGTACCAATTTCGACTTCGCAGTGGTCGGTTGGAGTATGAGCGGTATATCTCATCTCCTCAGGGCATAAGTATGTTTGTAATATGTAATCAGCCATGTAGCATATTTGCTTAAGGTTGAACTACGAGAATCAATGGTTGAGAATACATTGATTAACATGTTCTAGTTGGATAAATGATTTACATTATCTTTATATTTCTTCCGAAATGGATAACTTGCTACTTATTCAAGTTACAACTGGAATGATTGCATAGAGAATGCTGCTCTATTTAGTTTATCTAATGCATTACCTGCTGATAAATGTTTATATTTCTACTGCTTAGTGTTATTCTATCATTTGCAATAACAATGTTACTGGCGGAGAGTTATATCTCTCGCTGGGACAATTTTTATAATTGTCTCACCCCCGTGGGATTAAATTTTTAGGTAACTGCCGACGAAAAGGCAAGGAACCTATTACAGAGGAAGAGCAGCAGCAGCAGTAGCAGGGACAGCTGTAAATCCCAGGTGGGGATATGAGCTGTCAAGTTGTATATAGAAAGTCCTATGAGTCGTCTATGTACTCTCAGGTCCTAGGAGTCAGTAGAGTGTTTGATGTTGATCTGAGATTTTGGCTTGAAGCCTCGAGATTTTTGTATCCTGCTCATGTATAGTTTAACAGGGCTGACAATGTTATGACTCTCGAGATGAAATGATACAGAGATGTAATGATGAATCCGTTTGTAAATAACTTACTTTGGTTCTTTATGTCAAAGTTTCACAGTTTGTGGATCTTCTTGCAAAAAGTTTTAATTTTTAGTGATTTTCAGTAATCCGCTGCAAATAATTCGATTCCGCATTAGTTAATCATGTTTTCGCGAGACGGTCGTCACAATTTAGTGGTATCAGAGCTCTAGGTTTGCTGAGTCTACAGAGACATAGGACTAGGGTTGTTGACTCTGTTCTAGTGTCTTCCAGTATATCTGAATAGTGTCTTCTGTTCATATAGGAGGAGAAGAGAAAACTAAAGATGTCTGGATCACACGAGGAACATGTTGCTGAAAGTAGTGTCGCTGCACACGGAGGAGGTGCAAGTGACCATCATAGGGAGGAGCATGTGCCTGAACCACCCCAGTTCAACCCAGCTGACATGGGGAATCCAGCCTTCCAAGCTATGTTTGGGCAGTTCATGACTGCCATGACACATATGACTGATAGGATGCCCATGCCTGCACCCAGGGCACCTACTCATCAAGAAGGACAAGGAGTCGGCAAGACGTTTGAACGACTTCGCCGAGTTGGAGCCACAGAATATGCTGGGACAGCTGACCCAGCAGATGCTGACATGTGGCTAACTGAGCTAGAGAAGGCCTTTAGAATCCTTAACATCCCAGAAGCTGAGAAGGTCAGGCATGCTGTGTACCTTCTTAAGGGGAGTGCTGGTCACTGGTGGACCATAGAGGAGGGAAAAAGGCCAGGTGTGGAGATTGCATGGGAAGTATTTTGACGAGAATTTGTCAATAGATACTTTCCTAAGACCTTTCTGGATGAGAAAATCTCTCAGTTTGAGAGATTAAGACAAGGACCAATGAACATTAGCGAGTATGAGGCTAAGTTCATGGAGCTTTTGCGGTTCTGTCCGCATATGGCAACCACTGATGAAGAAAGGATCAGACGTTTTGAGAAAGGATTAAATGCTGAGTTGACCACCCCTGTGTCTGCTCTGGAGAACAGGGAAAGATTTGCTACTTTTGTAGAGTCTGTTAGAAGGATAGAGAGGTCTGTGACTGAGAAGAGACAGACCCAGACAAGAAGGTGTACCCCCAGTTCCGAGGATCTTCATCCAAAGGTTTCAAGAAACCGAGGTTTTCTGCACCAATGGCACCACCTAGATTCAATACCCAGACGCAGTGGACGTCAAATAGGGGTAGAGGACGAAGTTTACCACCAGAAAGAGCTCACAGCTCAGCATCTGTATCGGTTACAGGACCATCCAGACCACAGCAGGGGATCAGAAGTTGTTTTATATGTGGAAAGGTGGGACATCTGATGAAGGATTGTAGAGCCCGAGAGGTGAGTGTGACTCAACCTCAAAGGTAGAGTCAGCAAGGTTCTCAAAGGAGGCAGTTTCCAAGTGGAGCTAGAGGACGTGGACAAGCGTCCCAAGCTGGATCATCAGCACCTAGTCATCGAGCACCAAATCAACCACATGCAACGGCGAGATTTTATGCGATGAATCCACCTGATGCAGTGATCAACCCTCGGGTTGTGACATGTCAGATGAAACTATTTTATTCTGATATGTCTACATCCTGCATCGTATCTGTTTTAATTGATCTAGGAGATACTCATTCCTTTATCACTCGGAGAGTGATTCTTGACTGCAACATGACTACAAGTCATAGAGCAGATAGTCTGTTGTTAGAAACTCCTTTAATGGGATCTGCTATGTTGTGGGAAGTATGTTCTCCCTGTATTCTTTCCTTTTCTAAACATTACATCCAAGTGGATCTTATACCACTTGAGATGCATGGGTTCGATATAATTCTTGGGATGGACACCTTAGAAAGGTACAAGGTTGTCTTGGATTGTGAGTCCAAGCAAGCTGTGTTTACAGATAACAGTGACACATGGATCTTTCAAGGAGACAGAAAGATCCTTCCAACCTGTCTTGTGTCAGCCATGGTAGCTGAGAAGATGATGAGGCAAGGATGTTATGCATTCTTGGCCCATGTGGTAGATACCACCATGGAGAGTCCTAATCCTGCTGAAGTTCATGTAGTCAGGGAATTTCAAGATGTATTTCCTAAAGAACTTCCAAGTGTACCTCCACCCCGAGAGATTGATTATGAGATTAATCTAATCCCGGGCACACAGCCAATAGCACAAACACCATATAGAATGGCGCCTGCTGAGATGGCAGAACTCAAGAAACAACTACAAGAGTTGCTTGAGAAGGGTTTTATCCGACCAAGTACTTCACCCTGGGGTGCTCCGGTCCTCTTTGTTAAGAAGAAGGATGGGTCAATGCGGTTATGCATTGATTACAGACAACTTAATAAAGTGACTATAAAGAATAAGTATCCTCTGCCAAGGATTGATGATTTGTTTGACCAGTTGTGTGGTGCAACCATCTTCTCAAAGATAGATTTGAGGTCGGGATACCATCAATTACGTATTAAGGAGGGTGACATACCTAAGTCTGCCTTCAGGACAAGGTATGGTCACTATGAGTTCACAGTTATGTCATTTGGACTAACTAATGCACCAGCTGCATTTATGGAACTCATGAATAGAATCTTCCGACCTTTTCTTGATCAATGTGTAGTCGTCTTTATAGATGACATCCTGATCTACAGTAGAGATGCTCAGCAGCATGAGCACCATCTTCGTCAGGCTCTAACTTTGCTAAGAAAGCATAAGTTATATGCTAAGTTTAGCAAATGTGAGTTCTGGCTACCAGAAGTTTCTTTCCTTGGACACGTAATATCTGCTTTAGGTATTCGTGTTGACCCTAAAAAGGTAGAATCTGTTCTACAGTGGGAGCAACCGAAGACACCAACGGAGATTCGTAGTTTCTTAGGGTTGGCAGGCTATTATCGAAGGTTCATTAAGAACTTCAGTTCCATAGCCTTACCCTTAACCAAGTTAACCAGAAAGGATGTTCCTTTTGTGTGGAATGACAAGTGTCAACAATCATTCCAGTTGTTGAAGGAAAGGTTGACTAGTGCACCTGTATTGGTGTTACCTGAGCAAGAGAAAGGGTATATAGTTTTCTGTGATGCCTCTAAGAATGGACTAGGATGTGTGTTAATGCAGGATAAGCAAGTGATTTCTTTTGCTTCCCGACAGCTTAAGAAACACGAGGAGAATTATCCAACACACGATCTAGAACTAGCTGCTGTAGTTCATGCCTTGAAGATCTGGAGACATTACCTCTATGGAGAAACATTTCAGATTTTCACAGACCACAAGAACCTAAAGTATATCTTTTCTCAGCATGAGCTTAACATGAGGCAACGCCGCTGGATGGAATTAATCAAGGACTATGATTGTATAATTGATTATCATCCAGGGAAAGCCAATGTGGTTGCTGATGCATTAAGTAGAAAATCAGCAACACCAGCTCTAGATAAAACACAGTTGAACTCCTTAGTGTACTCTAAGAGAGATATGCTTATCTCCTTGAGGCAAAACAATATACAGCTTAAAGTATCGTTGTTAGCCGGGTTGTTAGCTGAGATGCACATAAAACCTACTTTGAGACAACAGATTAAGGAGGCACAGCAATCTGATGCTGTAGTTCAGCAGATTAGATCAGAGTATGGTAGTGAGAAATGAGAAGGTTTCTATGATTCAGATGATCAGGTAGCCTGTTATCATGGTAGAATGATAGTACCTGATGCTGATAACTTAAGGAAGTTAGTCCTGGAAGAAGCTCATTCTTCTATGTATGTTATGCATCCAGGAAGCACCAAGATGTATCATAACTTGAAAGATATGTATTGGTGGCCTGGTTTGAAGAAGGATGTTGTTGAGTTCGTGATGCGGTGTCCAGTGTGTCAACAGGTTAAAGTTGAACACCAAAAGCCTGCAGGAACACTACAGCCTCTGCCTATACCACAGTGGAAATGGGATCATGTGACCATAGATTTTGTGGTTGGTTTACCCAGAACAGCCAAAGGTCATGATTCCATTTGGGTAATAGTTGATAGGTTGACAAAGATAGCACACTTCTTACCTGTCAAAACAACCTATTCTGCTGAGAAGCTGGCACAGCTATATGTAGATGACATAGTGCGGCTGCATGGGGTCCCAGTTACCATTGTTTCTGACAGAGGTCCCCAGTTTACAAGTCATTTTTGGGAGCGACTTCATAAAGCCTTAGGCACACAATTAAGGTTTAGTACAGCCTTCCATCCTCAAACAGATGGACAGTCTGAGAGGACAATACAAACCTTGGAGGACTTGCTTAGGGCATGTGTCCTTCAGTTTACGGGAAGTTGGGATCTACATCTAAGCTTGATAGAGTTTGCCTACAACAATAGCTATCAGCACAGTATTGACATGGCACCTTATGAAGCTTTGTATGGTAGACGTTGTAGATCTCCCCTATGTTGGTATGAAACTGGTGAATATCAACTTTTGGGCCCTGATCTTGTGCAGCAAACCACCGAGAAGATTAAAATAATACAACAACAGTTGAAGACTGCACATGATAGGCAGAAATCCTATGCTGACAAGCATCTTAGACCTTTATAATTCTAGGTTGGAGACAGAGTATACCTCAAGGTCTCACCTTGGAAAGGAGTCCTTAGATTTGGAAGGAAAGGAAAGTTAGCTCCTAGATTTATGGGGCCTTATCCAATTATAGAACGGGTTGGAAAGGTAGCTTATAAGCTGGAGTTACCACCTGAATTGCAAAATTTACACCCAGTGTTCCACATTTCCATGCTAAGGAAATGTCACCCTAACACAGAAACGGTTCTACAGCCTATGGAGGTTGAGCTTAATGATGATATATCATATGTTGAAGGACCTGTGTTGATTCTTGATAGAAGAATCAAGAAGCTGAAAAAGAAAGACATAAGTCTTGTGAAAGTCCTTTGGAATCATCGTGGTACTGAAGAAGCCACATGGGAACTAGAGGAAGAGATGAGAAGGAAATACCCTGCTCTTTTCTCTTAATATGTTTTGTAATGATTTCGGGGACGAAATCCTTGTAAGGGGTGGATAATTTGTAACATCCCTAACCTGGGTTATGAACTAACCCTAGGTGTTTTGCTTAAATATGTGATTTGATGCTTGTGGTTAACTTTTGAAATGTAATTAAGTCTCTTGAGGAACTCATATTTCAATTTCAGTCCTTTTTTAATAATGTTGAAACATTGTTTTGTTAATTTTGGACTAAAGTGCAAATTACCCAAGTTGAGGGGTTAGATTGCAAATCGTGTATGATAATGAGTTCCTTATGTGTTGATGCATCATAAGAATGAAGATGATGCAGAGGTATGGCTTGTGATAGCCTGAATACCAAGAAAGTGCTGATAAAGCAAAGTTTGTACATTAAAACCTAGTTTTGGTGTAAAGTGCAATTTACCCAAAACCTAGGGTTCAATATGCAAATTACCACTTCAATAAAGTCCTTAATAATCTTTGGCATCAAGTAGAGCAAAGAAAATGAGATGGGCACCTCATTTGAATTATCTTGGAGGAGAGAGAATCTTGACATTAAAATAATCAAGATTTAATCCTAATTGAAACCCTAATTCAATTTAGGGCAAAAATGAATAAAAATAATTGAAGGGCTTTCAACCAAAATGTTTTGGGTTTATTTTTAATAAGGATGAACGTTTCTTTGCCAAGATAAGGAACAAAAATATCCTAAGTAGGTGAAATTCCACTCACCATTATTATAAGGAAAAGAAAACCCACTCACATATGGATATTAATATAATAAGGATTAAGGTGCTTAATTTCTTTTCCATTAATTCTTGGATAATGAAGAGCTTTTACGAAAGTTTGAAGGTGGTTTCGTGATCAATTAATGGAGGAGGATTAGGGGGAAATTAGTATGGAATTTATTTAAGGAAAATGATTCATTTTCTCTTTCATCAAAGACCCATATACATATTCTTTATATATACCTTATTTCAATAACACATAAGGAACGTTTCCCTTAGCCTTTTCCTTATTCCTTTTGCTTTGGCCGACCTAAGGAGAGCTCAGGAGCAGGAGAAGGACGAACACCACCTGTAGGTAAGGTTTGATCATCTTCTACCTTGGATTCATGGTGAAAACCCTAAATCAATGATTGATTCTAGGTTTTCTTCACTCGATTTCCAATTCTAGCCATCCATTTCATCCAAAAGCTCAAGAACGAACCTTGGATAGTTGCTGGAGATCCATCCACCATTAAAGACACGGAGCTTGGAGCTTGGAGATCAAATTTGAGGTGGGTTTTATAACTTAAACCCTCAAACATTGCTATTGCATCAATCTTCTATGCTTTGTTGATTGATTTCTTCAATTTGATAAACTTTTGCTTCTTTGCTGCAAATTCCATCAAGAACGGTTGCTGTTCTTGGGTGCACGAAGGAAGATGATGATGACATCATCATAAGCAAGCACCTCACCAAATATCTTGGGAGCAAATGATCTCATTGGCTGGGACCAAACGGTTTCACCAAAACCGTTTGGTGACCAAACGGTTTGCAGACCGTTTGGTGGAAAACGGTCTCAAGACCGTTTGATATGGTTGACCAAGCGTTGACCGTTTGGGAATCTCGTTCCTAATTATGTAGGATAATGACCCTCCAAAGTTGAGGGGTTAACTCCAAAGGAATCATAGGTTGAAGGCCAATCAATTAGGCAAATCGAACTGAATTAAGTGCTGATTTTCAACCTGATTAACTTGACCTGGTTGAGCAAACGGTCTCAAGACCGTTTGATATGGTTGACCAAGCATTGACCGTTTGGGATTCCTGTTCATAATTATGTTTATTAATAACCCTCCAAATTTGAGGGATTAACTCCAAATGAATCGTGAGTTGAAGCCTAATCAATTAGGGAAACCTAATTGGAGTAAGTGCTGATTTTCAATCTGATTAAATTGAACTTTTTGGGCAAACGGTCTCAAGACCGTTTGAGTGCGTTGACAAAGCGTTGACCGTTTGGGATTACTGTTCCTTATGATGTGATCTAATGACTCACCAAATTTTATGGATTAATTCCAAACGAGTCATGAGTTGAAGGCCAATCAATTAGGCAAACCCTAATTGAAAACAGTGTTGAAATTCCAATGAGTTAAGTTGAGATTTTGGGTTGATTAGCCCAAACGGTCTCAAGACCATTTGGGGATCACCCAAACGGTCTCAAGACCGTTTGGGGATCACCCCAAGACCGTTTGGAGGTCTGGGTTCAAGTATAGTTGACCAATTGAAGGTCCAAAGGTACTAATCATATTGCAAGGTAGTGCTGATTTGTTGATCAACTTGATAGACCAATCCATGATGATTTTTCACTAAATTCCAAAGGTTGGATGGGCAAACGGTCTCAAGACCGTTTGGAGATCATCCAAACGGTCTCAAGGCCATTTGGTGATCACCCAAGACCGTTTGGAGGTCTAGGGTTGGGTATAGTTCAGTGGTTGAAGGTCTAAAGATATCAAGTTGATCTGCAATAAATTGCTGATTTGGTGAGCACTTCAATGAACCAAACCCTAATTGGATTGCTTGGTTTTGAGTGATATGATGGGCAAACGGTCTCAAGACCGTTTGGAGGTCATCCAAACGACCTCAAGACCGTTTGGGGTCAGGTCATACCCCATTTGAATGGTGGTTCAATAGTTATGAAGTAACTAGTCACACATTGATGAATATTGAAGGCTCATTGATTCTAAACCCTAATTCAATTGATTCCAACCCTAATTGAGGATCAATTGAGGGTCAATTGAGTGTCAAATCAGTTGAGGGTTGAAATAATTAACTCAATTGATTAGTGTCTAACATGTGCAAGATCGATTGAAGGGTTCAACATTGAAAACCCTAATTCAATGTGATTGATGGAAACCATATTTGGTCCTTTCGGTTTTGAGGTGGTTTGGACCAAACGGTCTCAGGACCGTTTGAGTCCAAACGGTCTCAAGACCATTTGGGACCAAACGGTCTCAAGACCGTTTGGGACCAAACGATCCCAAATCAGTTGAGGCTTAAACAGTTTCAGAAGTTCAATTTTGTTAAGTGGTTTCAATTACTATCCTACTAAATGGTTTCACCTATTCCAAGATCACTTGGAAGGTAATCAACCAAAGAGTATGAACTCTCAAATTGGATGAAGGTCAGTGGTTTATGTAATCAATCACATGATGTAATCCAAGGGAGATTGAGTTCTTAATGATCTTGATATAATGACATATCCTATGATGTCAATTCTTCTTTCAAGATTGAGTTGACTTAGATTAATCAAGGTTGAAGTAACTTCATCTTATAGAAGATGAGGGATAAGTTATTAACCCTAATTGAGCTAAGGGAATGGTTACCCTAATTGAATTAAAAAGGAAACCCTAACCCTAGTAAGGGCATAGTGGGGTAATCCTTGAATAGTGATGTTATCGTTATTTTGCATTGTACTGATATAAAATTGATGTGTTGTTATCATCTGTACTAATCATGCAGGTTTCATGAGGTATTGAACATAGTCAGGTATGAGCTATGATGCCTTGTGTATTGAAAACACTTTATAAGTTCTATAAACAATGATATGCCATGTTTCCTAGTGAAAGGTAACAAAAGAGTTTGATAGGCTTTAAGAGCCATGTGAAATACATGCATTACATTTATCATGTTTACACTGTTAGATGACTTGATGGGATTAAGTTACCTGTTAAAGTGGTAACATGTGTCTTGATGATTTAAGGGTTTGAACACCCATATTCTTGAATCATGATGATGAGATGATAAGGGATTGAGATCCCAATGTTAGCAAAGCTGTGAAATGAACTTGATAGAAATAGTACTCATTCTTTATAGAAAATGTTATAATGTTATATGATTGACAACATGCCTGATGCTAAAAGAATGTTGTAATGTACTTAAATAATCAAGTGAAATGATATCATGTAGAGCCCTGACCATAGATCCATCATTGTCAGTAGTCAGGTGATGGTGAAACAGGTTTTCCTAAGGGAACTCCTGGAGAGCATACTTTTGAGTATGTGGGGGTTATGGGCGCGAATATCCTTACGCCCTAATGAAGGAATTGATGTGAGATAAACACTAAATCTCTCAATTCTTCATTATATGTATATGCCGGGATGATGTATCACTAATCTCCCGATAATGTTGTCAATGCCGCATCGATGAGAGATAAACAAGAAATCCCTCGATGGCGAAGAGAGTACAGAATGCCACTGTAACTCTAATAGCGAAGTTGCAAGAATACCCTGGAAAGCTATTATAGCAGAGACACGAGATGTCATGTATGTTGTTCCTCACACTGACTGAGGAGGATGAGGTCATAGAAATCCGGCTCTTCTGATGACCTATGTATGGTACCGATTTCGACTTCGCAGTGGTCGGTTGGAGTATGAGTGGTATATCTCATCTCCTCAGGGCATAAGTATGTTTGTAATATGTAATCAGCCGTGTAGCATATTTGCTTAAGGTTGAACTACGAGAATCAATGGTTGAGAATACATTGATTAACATGTTCTAGTTGGATAAATGATTTACATTATCTTTATATTTCTTCCTAAATGGATAACTTGCTACTTATTCAAGTTACAACTGAAATGATTGCATAGAGAATGCTGCTCTATTTAGTTTATCTAATGCATTACCTGCTGATAAATGTTTATGTTTCTACTGCTCAGTGTTATTCTATCATTTGCAATAACAATGTTACTGGAGGAGAGTTATATCTCTCGCTGGGACAATTTTTATAATTGTCTCACCCCCGTGGGATTAAATTTTTAGGTAACCGCCGACGAAAAGGCAAGGAACCTATTATAGAGGAAGAGCAGCAGCAGCAGTAGCAGGGACAGCAGTAAATCCCAGGTGGGGATATGAGCTGTCAAGTTGTATATAGAAAGTCCTATGAGTCGTCTCTGTACTCTCAGGTCCTAGGAGTCAGTAGAGTGTTTGATGTTGATCTGAGATTTCGGCTTGAAGCCTCGAGATTTTTGTATCCTGCTCATGTATAGTTTAACAGGGCTGACAATGTTATGACTCTCAAGATGAAATGATACAGATATGTAATGATGAATCAGTTTGTAAATAACTTACTTTGGTTCTTTATGTCAAAGTTTCATAGTTTGTGGATCTTCTTGCAAAAAGTTTTAATTTTAGTGATTTTCAGTAATCCGCTGCAAATAATTCGCTTCCGCATTAGTTAATCCTATTTTCGCGAGACGGTCGTCACAGTTACATAACTTATTGATTGTATGTATAGTTAAAAAAACATATTGACAAGTTTATGATATAGTCAATGATTGAATAGGATTATAATGGTGTGACTTCGTGTTAGATTTATAGTTAAAAAACCAAATTCATCACTCTAGAAGGAGAGTGCACATTTTTATTTGGGTTTAAATATGAAGACTTCACTTATTATGAAGAACTTTGTTAAAAAAATTATAACACATGATATTATTTCATACTATGGTAAAAAAGTAACATACCCTATCTTTTTGTAGTTTTTTTTCAATTTTAAAGTCATGAAATCTAACCACAATGTTTCATACAAGAGCATAAGTATAAATTAATAGTGATGTACATGGTGAGTTGATTAGAAAGACAATGGTGTATACAGATAGTTGATGCTAGTTTTTTATGAGAATGAATGACAGAATGGATGGAAGATGAGGAGGATGTCGATGTTGTTGTCATGCCTATGACTTTGATACCATCTAACACCTAAGTTGATTATAATAAAAATATCTAAGACAGCTTTATATCTTAAATCAAACATGCTTATTTGTTATTGAGAAGCTATAGATATTACACACGAGCGTTAATCTTACTTTCTATGTGAAAATACATTACTCTCTTGATTTGTGAGCTTACGACTATTATGAATAGACCTAAGTCACTTCACATTGTGAAGTGCATCAATTTGTCCTTTTGCATTAGACACTCCTTTTACCCAGAGTGTTGCTACATTCTCTTGCGTATTCCAACATGCTCTTGTTGTTGCCTATGTGAAGATGTAATGGCATTTCTCTGTTAATTTAGCTTTGTGTTTATTTCTTACTCAAGAAAGCAGTTTCAATGGATCAAGTTTAAGTAGAGTGAGTGAGAGGTGCAATTATACTTGAAAGAAGGTCCATCCCCCGCCTTTTTTAAATGGATGTTCATCTGCTACATCAAAGAAGCCTTTCCATAACACCTTGGGGGGTTCTTTTCATATGATTAGGACTTACCTTTGAGCACTCCCTCCTTTTATTATGAACTTGGTGATGGGTGTATATACAACTCTTTATCTTTTTCCTTCTATATAGTATATTTTGTGTTTTTATGATCTCATTGATTTCTAGTTTTTATGTGATTAGTTGGCATATATATGGTATATTTTCACTACCCATGCGGGTAACTAAGATTCACTACCCGTGCATCAGTTTTGTAATAGAAAGGTATGCATTTTTATGAGACGGTTCAAATTTGTAATGAGACGATCAAAATTGTAATACAAAGACTCGTTTTGTATTACAACATTGTTACAGTCATAAATATATATTTTACTATTTCCAGAAGAAGAATACAAACATCACACTGTATTTACAAAATGAGTTTGTCTACTGCAATTTGGACCGTCTCATTACAAATACATACCTTCCTATTACAAAACGGATGCACAGGTAGAAAATCTTAGTTACCCGCAGGGGTAGCGAAGATATACCCATATATATATATATATATATATATATATATATATATATATATATATATATATATATATATATATATATATATATATATGTTGTTTATTCATTGTTCGTGTGGGTAACAAACCCTGGCTACTCGTCAATAGAAACACGATGGCATACTTGTAAATAGTATCCAAAAATGTACGTATCCTCCATCCCTCCACTCTCTCTCTCTCTCATAATTACAACGTCGATGCAACCTCCGTGGATATGGAAATCACACCGGGGAAAGGAGTTAGTCCTCGCCGCCCTACGATTCGTGCTTGTGGATGTCCCCGTGCACTGTGATTGCCGGCCACCACTAGTTGTGTGGGCTTCAGGTGGTTGTAGATCGGTGCAGGGAAGGAGAGAGAAGATGTGTGATTTTCCACGATATTTTCCATCGGGTCCCTATCTCTCCGTTGTCCCTACCGTCGTGGCAGTCTTGGAGCCCACGCATCCGTTCTCCTATAAACATCTCTACAACGCCATTTACGACCAACCATGACTCAAGGCAAGGAACCCACGAGTTTGTCGCTAACAAGGATCGGCGCCTCCATCACCGGAACCTCATCCGACTCCTCGGTGAGATGTTGTTCAACAGCGGCTGCAATCGCCGCCACTTTCACAGCGACAGTGCATTGATATGGCCGTCGAGGGCAGTTACCGTGTCTGTACCTACACAAGAGGTGGGAACAGGTGGTCGTTCAACGGCTCGGCCGTCACATGATCAAGGCGGCGAACATTACATAACTTATTGTCTATATAGTTTTAAAAAAACATATTGACAAGTTTGTGATATAGTCAATGATTGAATAGGATTATAATGGTGTGACTTCGTGTTAGATTTATAGTTAAAAGACCAAATACATCACTCTAGAAGGAGAATGCACATTTTTATTTGGGTTTAAATATGAAGACTTCACTTATTATGAAGAACTTTATTAAACAAAATTATAACACATGATATTATTTCATACTGTGGTAAAAAAAGTAACACACCCTATCTTTGTTGTAGTTTTTTTTAAATTTTAAAGTCATAAAATCTAACCACAATGTGTCATACAAGAACATAAGTACAAATTAATAGTGATGTACATGGTGAGTTGATTAGAAAGACAATGGTGTATACAGACAGTTGATGCTAATTTTTTATGAGAATGAATGACAGAATGGATGGCGGATGAGGAGGACGTTGATGTTGTTGTTATGCCTATGACTTTGATACCATCTAACACCTAAGTTGATTATAATAAAAATATCTAAGATAGCTTTATATCTTAAATCAAACATCTTATTTGTTATTGAGAAGCTATAGATACTACACACGAGCGTTAACCTTACTTTCTATGCACAAATACATTACTCTCTTGATTTGTGATCTTACGACTATTATGAATAGACCTAAGTCACTTCACATTGTGAAGTGCATCAATTTGTCCTTTTGCATTAGACACTCCTTTTACCCAGAGTGTTGCTACTTTCTCTTGTGTATTCCAACATGCTCTTGTTGTTTCCTATGTGAAGATGTAATGGCATTTCTCTGTTAATTTAGCTTTGTGTTTATTTCTTACTCAAGCAAGCAGTTTCAATGGATCAAGTTTAAGTAGAGTGAGTGAGAGGTGCAATTATACTTGAAAGAAGGTCCATCCCCCGCCTTTCTTAAATGGATGTTCATCTGCTACATCAAAGAAGCCTCTCCATGACACCTTGGAGGGTTCTTTTCATATGTTTAGGACTTACCTTTGAGCACTCCCTCCTTTTATTATGAACTTGGTGATGGGTGTATATACAACTCTTTATCTTTTTCCTTCTGGATAGTATATTTTGTGTTTTTATGATCTCATTGATTTCTAGCTTTTATGTGATTAGTTGGCATATATAGGGTATATTTTCGCTACCCATGCGGGTAACTACGATTCACTACATGTACATCAGTTTTGTAATAGGAAGGCATGCATTTGTAATGAGACAGTTCATATTTGTAATGAGACGATCAAAATTGTAATACAAAGACTTGTTCTGTATTACAACGTTGTTACAGTCATAAATATATATTTTACTATTTCCAGAAGGAGAATACAAACATCGCACTGTATTTACAAAACGAGTTTGTCTATTACAATTTGGATCGTCTCATTATAAATGCATACCTTCCTATTACAAAACGAATGCACATGTAGCAAATCTTAGTTACCCGCAGGGGTAGCAAAGATATACCTATATACCTATATATATATATATATATATATATATATATATATATATATATATATATATATATATATATATATATGTGTGTGTGTGTGTGTGTGTGTGTGTGTGTGTGTGTGTTGTTTATTCATTGTTCGTGCGGGTAACAAACCCTGGCTACCCGTGAATAGAAACACGGTGGCATACTTGTAAATAGTATCCAAAAATTTATGTATCCTCCATCCCTCCGCTCTCTCTCTCTCTCTCTCGTAATTGCAGCGTCGACGCAACCTCGCGGATATGGAAATCACACCGGGGAAAGGAGTTAGTCCTCGCCGCCCTATGATTCGTGCTTGTGGATGTCCCCGCGCGCGGTGATTGGCAACCACCACTAGCTGTGTGGGCTTCAGGTGGTTGCAGATCGGTGCAGGGAAGGAGAGTGAAGATGTGTGATTTTCCATGATATTTTCCATCGGGTCCCTGTCTCTGCTTTGTCCCTACCGTCGCGGCAGTCTTGGAGCCCACACATCCGTTCTCCTATAAACAACTCTACAACGCCACTTACGACCAACCACGACTCAAGGCAAGGAACCCACGAGTTTGTCGCTAACAGGGATCAGCGCCTCCATCATCGGAACCTCATCCGACTCCTTGGCGAGATGTTGTTCAACAGCGGCTGCAATCGCCGCCACTTTCATAGCGACAGTGCATTGATATGGCCGTCGAGGGCAGTTAATGTGTCTGTACCTACACGAGAGGTGGGAACAGGTGGTCGTTCAACGGCTCGGCCGTCACATGATCAAGGCGGTGAACGTGCTTCTCCGCAGCGACATGAAGGTGCTTGTAGCGCGTTGAGAGTGTAACCCGAAGGCAGACTGTGGATCGAGCCCAACCCGTTGAATCTGAAATAGCAGTTCGACAAGGGCGGCGTTGGCGGTCCAAAGCCAGGTAAGGCTCTGGTTCACATGGGTGCTCGACCGCGAAGTGTAAATGGTGCGTTGATTCGTTATGAACTCGTGCTAGGAAAGGCTCAGGTTCACTAGCGATCAGAGAAGATAGGACACAGAGAACAACAACACTTAAAATAGTTACTTTTATACCTATCGTTACTTTCTTGAAAAACTTACTTTTTATAACGCACAGTTACTTTTTATAACGCACGGTTACTTTTCATAGTATATAATTCCATTTTATTAGTATGTTTAATAATGAATAGTTTATGTATTTTTTGGTTTTCCAGGATCTATACATCATCATTGTCTCTCCTGATTCGTGCTTCTTCTTTTCTTCCTAACACAAAGCATGTAACCTACAATTATTTCTCAATAATAGTATTCTATGCAAACCATAACTATTGTTCATGAGATAATATTCGTGTTTGTGGTGAGAAGGTCCAAAAAGATGAGAAAAATGATGTTGAATTAAGTCGTGCCTTCCGCAATGTATGTGGCATGAAGATGTCTGTGTGGTCGTGGATGACTGTTGTCAAGGTTATAATGATAGTGAATGGGCATTGAAGGAGCATGAAGAGTCGGGAAGGAGGAAGTAAGGCCAGGGTGAACATACATTGTGTGCCTAGGTGGATGTCGATGGCATAGTAGGCACTTGTAGGTTCTTGAAATAATACTGAGATTAATTGGAATGATGGGGTCAGATCCAAGCGACGACCTCTGAACCAGTACGTGCCACAATAGTCGTGATTTTGTTACTTGTAGCAGATAGCACATATTTCTCCTAATGTTACTTTTTGTATCCGAAAGTTACTTTCGTACCATACAATTATTTTTTGTCTCCTGATGTCACTTTTCGTGATGAATAGCATGTCATATAGTTACTTTTTGTGACATAGTATTACAAGAAGACCGAAGTTGACACATCGACTGTGGCACATTGGCGCAGCACATCACTCTGATCGACAACTCATTATTTGACGATAGGGTCCTGACAAGCTTGCTGCCACACACCGGGAGCAGTCCTCGCTTGTGCAAGCACAAAGAAAGCCACAGACCGCAATTTGTGTTACTAATAAAGAATTAATATTACTATCTTCCGCATAAGAAGCTAGTTACTTTTCATATTCACCTGTTACTTTTTATACCAAATAGATATACCACATAGTCACCTTTTATAGCCATATTTTACTTTTTGTGTTGACGGTCTGTGTGATTTTCGAAGACATAAAATAAATTTATGACATATTAGAAATTGATTATTTTTTATGATCATATGTTACTTTTTATATTAAACACTTACTTTTTATAATTACGTGTTACTTTTTATACTAGCATCACAAATGGACAGGCAAAGCTGCAACCATCCAGACGACTGGGATTGACTCACTTTCTAGAAGCACACTGATAGCTAACTCGTTGTGCTGCCCCGTCATTCTTGCTCCTGCTTCGCCTCCGGGACCACGATGGGAGTAGATGTGGTTGTCAGCGGTCGTCCATGGCGGTGGTGTTGGTTGGTTACGGAGGTCCCGCCGCCACTAGCAACAGGTGTTGCATTACCATATCAAGGTGCGGGCGGAGAAACCAAACAAGGTGTTGTGGCAGACGACTCCTTCCCTTTGAGTATTTTTTCCCTGAGATCGCAGTTGTTTCTTCTTTGAGATGAGACAAAAGGAACCACAACACATGTATGCAAGATGTGGCCTTTTTCCCCTACCTTCTCCAAATGGAGCAGTCAATAAGCCTCGGCCGCCCACCCACCTTCGTCTCCTCCTTTCCCACTCTACTGTTGCGCTCTGCTCTCCGGGATCTGGTATTCTATACACTCACCATAGAGAGAAAATAGAGAAGAAAGAGGGGAAGATATTGAGCAGTAAGACGGTTGAGATCTCTCTTTGTCTCTCTCTTCTTGTTGGTCTGCAAGTGGCTACAGAGATTGTAGATCGGAGCTCCTCGCTGAGATGGCAGTGGCACGTTTGAGGAGTAGAGCAGAACAGAGCAGATATGGAGAGAGAGGTCATTCCAGACCGCACTATGATGGAGTCTCTACTCGATAAGCTCGGGCTCATCGACATTGATGCGTGCAAGGAGGAGGTGGTCGGGCTCGAGGCCGAGATCTAAAAGGATATAGCCAAGAGGTGGACGGTAACCATGGTCTTTGCACGGGGGCTCCTTCGGTACGTGCGTCCTCTTCGGAAACTCCACCCCGCGGTACTACGACAACTGCAAAACTCCATCAATCCATATCCATCTCCAAGCTCCACCTCCACGGTGTCTATCCGGCCATCATTGAATCCCTCATACACACCAACATCTCCGCCGGGTCGATGCCAATGTACCCGCTACTACCCTGCCTCCATAATCTCCGCCGGGAACGAGGTCCTCCTCTACACCAAAGCGGGGTACATCTCGCAGTTGGCCCCGACAATGAAGAATCTCTCGGACACGCTATGGATTAGTGCGAGGAAGAGGAAGTCTCCGCGGCAGAATGAAAAGAAGGGGTGTCGGAAAGGGGGAACGAAGACGAGGATATAATGGTATCTGACTTATTTACAATGTTTGCCACCGTGTCTTTGGAATGGGTAACGATTACAACTGTACCCGTGCGGGTATTAAAAGCAATCTCATATGTATATATATATATATATATATATATATATATATATATATATATATATATATATATATATATATATATATATATATATAGGGCGTTCATTTGTTGCCCGCGTGGGTAACTTGGATTTTCTCTACCCTGCAGCCAAAAAAGTAACTCTCCTAGTCAAAAAAGTAAGTCTGCTGTCAAAAAAGTAATTATGGTGGTCAAAAAAGTAACTCTGCTGGCAAAAAAAAGTAACTTTGTACAAAATATACAGCAGATATATATAAGGACGGGTTTTTTTATTTTGGAGGGGCAAATGATATTATTTTTGGCCAAATTTTTTTGGAGAGCTAGACAAAATAGTCCTCTACAATTGCGAAAATTTTTTTTTTGAAAAAAGTGATGGGAAGGGTGGGCGGGTAGCTACCCGCGCGGGCAATAAAGATGGGCCCATATATATATATATATATATATATATATATATATATATATATATATATATATATATATATATATATATATATATATATATATATATATATGGAGACCAGGGAACCCCTCCTCAGGGCTCGCCACATTTGTGACCAGTCCTGGCAAGGTAAAACCCAAGAGACACTACCCCGCCCTCAAAGACAGTGGCCCAGTAAGTTGCATCGTTGGCCGGCCGACGCGACGGGCTAAATCATTTCCGAGCAGCACACCCAGTGGGATTTGGACTTGAGACCCTTCGTGAGGGGGCCCGTACTACAACTAGTTGAGCTACCACTCGCCATCTAGTTGGCATATATATATATATATATATATATATATATATATATATATGTGTATATATATATATATATGTGTGTGTATATATATATATATATAGAGAGAGAGAGAGAGAGAGTCAGGCTAGAATACACTCGAGTGTATTCGGAGCAGAATACACTCAAGCAGTTTTTCATGATATAATATTTTTTTTCAAAGATCTAATCTGTTGATCTTCTTAAACATATTTTGAATATCTCATATGTAAAATTTGAGCATATTTGGACATTTATAGGTCATGTTATAAAGACCGTAAAAATTATGCATTTCAAATTAGTTGTGTGCGTCGATTTTTTTGCCCTTGGATGAGTGAGTTACACTCATCTGAATGGGCTCAAAACTTGTATGTAGCCTAGTTATAGTATGACGGTGAAGATCAATGGTTTACATTTTGCAAAAAATAGTCTTAATATGCAAACACACTTGGGTGTATTTGTGTGATCTGTACACTCGAGTGTATTCCAGCCTGAATATATATATATATATATATATATATATATATATATATATATATATATATATATATATATATATATATATGATGTTTACCTAATAAGATTTTTGTGTTTAGGGGTCCAAGTTTGAAAGAGCGAGAGAACTTCATTTACGAATCCAAACTCAATGAGGGAGATGATAATTTTCAGTTTAGAGATGCAAGTTTGAGTATAAATGACCCTCCTCATAGTTGTTTTAAACCCAATGATCACAATATCACAAGTCATAATGTCCATTTAAGTGAAAACTTGAGATCTGAGTCGAACTGACCTACGTTATTGTTATGTAATTCTTTTAGAAAAATCAACCTTTCTCGAGATCCAACGTCAAGCATTAAGAGATTTTTCCAGCTGATGCATCTTATAATTGCTTAAATTTCTCTTTGTCACATGACACTAGAGTTCATATCTTATAATTGTAATTGTTGGTACGTATGCCCAGAGAGTGACACATGGAAACTTAAAATGGTGGTCATAGTCATCACTCATAGTGAAGGTGGCAATTGTAATTCTTAGACCTGAAGTCACTAAACGCACCACATGTCATTCGGTATGATTTGACATCATCAAATGTAATCTTGAATAAAGCTCATCATAAAGGTGATGGTTGGGTGATTGTGATACATGGGGACTGTATGTGAGTGATGAAATGGAATTTGTCCCTCCTACGGGAGTTTGATATCCAGGCCACTTGATAAGCGAGATTGAGAAAAGCATGCACATACACATATGAATCAATATATGATATTGAGGTCACATATATCTCAGAAAGTCTACTCTAGGGTCAAGAAGCATGAATTGAATATTTAGAGGATGATGATTCCATGCCTCAAGTTCATTCTGAATATCAGAGACAAAGGAATTATATAATCATTGTAACACCTTACACAGATTGTAGGTTGAAGTTGTTCTCTAACTTTTCATTTACTTGGATAGCACTGATGTGTGACTAGGCACCTATCTTTGCTTGTGATGTCACAATTGGTCATAGACATTCACTGCCAACATAATATGGGACCTATAGGGTCACACACAAAGGATACCTAGAAGAGAAGTTTAATCATAAATGATAATTGGATTGATTACTAAAGGGATTAAGTATTCAATTCATGCAACAAATTAACTGACTGAACTCCCAAACTGATTAATTCAAGTGTTGAAATGACTATTTGGAGTGTCAGGTTGATTAGAAATCAAATTGGTTGAGTTATGTCTGAACTGACGAGCGAACCGACTGGTTCGCATGGTGAACCGATCAGATTGGCTCACCAACGGACCGGTTGGGGTCATGAGACGACAGACTCATAAGGGTGAAACACCTAGTTCATGGAGAAACTCAATTACATCAAGGATTAGTGTTGATGGCATGTTATGTACTAATTGCATTCGAATTGTCAAATCATACGCAATAGGGAAACATGATGAAACAAACGGTTCACAGATCGAATCAATTGGCTCACATGTGAACCGACTGATTCATCGCTCGTAGGTTGCAAATTTTGTGATATTCTGGTATCGTCCACTCCCACACAGACTAAGAACCCTAACCCTAACCCCTCCTATAAATAGAGGTATTGGGGGCTTCTCATACACATCAATTGTTTGTCTTCAGTGGTTGTGGTAACCGAGAGAACCTGAATAAGTCATACCCAAAAAAGTGAGGGATAGCAAGGGAGAACAATTATGGGAGAGTTAAGTTGGTGACAAGTACACCAAGGGGAGGGACAACTCCTTCCTATCCATTCTAGCATAACGATAAGAGTTCCAAGTGGTCTGTGTGGACTTTCATAAAGGTGAGGTGGCCTTTTCCCATCGTTAGGAAGATAACGTTGGCCTACAATCCATAGAGGAACTACTGCAAATGACGTTCGAGTCTATAGTCTGTGGTGAGGATCAGGAGTTGCACAGACGCCATCCTAGTGCAACTAGAAGTATTGCACTACTATAATGAGTTATAGTCATTGAACTTGTTTCATGACCATGTATGAACTTGTTAAACTATCATTTCCGTTACATAGTTGTTGACACAATCTTTTTGTTTTGGGGAATATGGATAGATAAATTTTTGTTTCCGCTGCCTATCTGATGGCATATTTTGTTTCAGTCGTATCAGTCACGTCAATTTACTATGTTTTGGGATAATCGATATGATCGGATTTTTAGTTTTTTATCATTTATTTATTGCATATGATTCAGATACTAAACTAAAAATGTATATATCGGATCACAGACCACATATAATCTCAAACTATATATATATATATATGCAATCTACACGCGCTACTAAAAGCGGTTGTGATGGTGAATGTGTAGCATGGATATACCAATAACTCAAATAGTTGTGTGTGGTTGAGTAGTTGTTTATTATATTTCGGTCTACGTACTGAGCATTTACCTTCTTCTTCTTAATGTAAAAGTATTATTCTTTCTTATATTTTCTCCCCTTGAATGTAACTCGAGGTTTCTTATTATTGTGTAATAAGTTTAATAGTAATAGGATAGTTTCTTTTCTTGTAACGACCAAGAAGACGTTCATCGCCTGACAAACTGATCAGTTCACGAGATGAGTTGACCGGTTGGAGGACCAAGGAGGACAGACCATAGGAGTGAGCCGACCGGCTAGTGGACCCAACTGACCATCTGGAAGGTGTCCAGCCATCGATTGGACATGAGGCCATACGACTATTTTAGACAACCAACCAATTGGCCAAGAGGAAAGCTGAGCGGTTCAAGGATTGAACCAGCAAACATAGATTGGCAAACCACAAATCTAGACCAATAACAGGTTCATGTATGTGATGTGATATAGACTAAGGTGGTGGTAATTCCTTGTGGCTCTAAGGAATTACAGTAGATATGGCCATAACCATCGTTAATGTTTTATATTGTATATTTACGTTGTGGGATATAGCATGTATACGATACATATTATATATGTGGTGATTGGATAATATATATGTATTTGTTTATATATATATATATATAATCTCTCAATAAAACATATTAAATCTAAGATGTCTTCCATAAGCAACCCATGAAAAGGTTGATCGACCAAGCGTAGATTACACCGAAGTGTGATGTGTCGTCCATCTAGTGGAAGTGTGATAGTATAGATGTAGATTCTGCCAAAATAGGGTACATATTTAATGTGTTGGCTTTTGGGTCGGGCTTAACTAGTGATTCTTAGTGGGACTAAGAGCTAGAGGCATGCAGATGATTATGGAAAAGAGTTGCACATATCGTCTATCCAAGAATTGCATAAGATGCAATTGACAAATCTTTCCTACATTAATGGCTGATTATGGACGTTGGCGTCGGACGGGTAATAATTAAATCATTTTAGATCTTGGCTCATTAGAAGTTTGTACGTTGCAAACTTCATGATTGATACTTGAGGGTTATCAATTTGAACAAAATAATGTGAATGAATAGTTAATTAAAGACCCAATTGACATCGCTCATTTTAAACAAATCAAATCAAATCAAAATGAATTTTTGACCAAATTTTCTAATCTTTGTAGTATCAAATGGCAACACACAACAACATCTTTTCTCTGCGATCTATCCTTGTTAAGGACAAGTTAAATGGGAACAATTTGCACAACTAGTTCAGGACGCTGAGAATTGTTCTCACACAGCTACGCAAGTTCTATGTCTTGGAGACACCAGAGCTAGAAGAACCTCTTCCCAATGCACCAAAGGTTGACATGGATGCTTATAAGAAGCATACTGATGATGTCGTGGATGTCAAGTGTCTGATGGTATGCTCCATGAACTATGAGGCATCTAGTCCTTTTGTTTAGTTGGACTTGGATATGTTGAAAATCACATTGAATCATCTTTTCATGTCATGACATCCCACAAGTCATCACTTACTGACTTATGATGATCATATTATTCCTCACATTCTATGTTGGAAACAACGACTACATTCATGGTTCGTCATCAAATATATTCTATTTTAAGTTTCTTCGCATATCTCGGTTTATTATGTTCAACCATTTTTGAATTGACATTTATCATAATTTCAATAGTTAAATCTAGTGGAATCAAAAATGAAGTGTCAACAGTTTACCCTTTTCAAAACAAGATATGAAACATATGAGATGAAGCCACTTATGATGAGGATTAAATTCTTGAGACTACCAGACAGTCGTTATTTGTTCTAGGTGTTAAATTGATATCATATGATGGGCTGATGAACACAACTATACTCGTCAAGGGAGTACACTCAATCCGAGCAATCCAACCTTGCTTACACTAGTAAGAGTTTGGTGATCATGCTTGCCTGGTGCAAGGCTTTTGTCACTGCGATAAAAATGCTTGCTTGAGCAAGACTTGAAATGGATTGCTTATAGATAAAGGCTTATAATCAAGATGCTAATGGACCATACTAATTATCGCAATGTCCAATTCAAAAGAATCTAAAATCAATATTATATGTACATTCTATTCAAAATGTCCCATTTGTCCATACATTAAAAATGTATTTTTGCTTCTATTAGTAAAAATATACCATACATATAACTTTATTATAACATTATGCGAATTCTTTTCCGTTCAAACTCCAATACACATAATAAATAACTCAACTTTAATGGTATCAGATTCAATTAAATCCAAATGTTACTTTGATTTCGGTTGTTTATTTTACCCATTCAAATTTGGATTAGGGATGGCAAAAATTGGGGTAACCACGTCCTGCTTGGCTATCCAAACCGCTTCAAGGATGCAAAACTCAAATGGGTGTCCCATTCATACGGTTAGGTTGAGATGGTTGCTTGGGAACAAATATGCATGAGGAAGCAGTTTTGAATCTGAATTGTTGTCTATGCACGATGCAGTAGCATGGTTGAACACTTCATGGTTGAGACCCGCAACCACCTCCACCAGTTCGCCGACGGACTCCCGTACAGCTCGTACCTCCCTCTTTCAAATAAAGTGGGACATAAATGACGAGTTTGGCTAGCACGAAGAAATGAACATGTCAATCATGGCATCCACGACCTTCAATGTGATGGAACCGGACACGATGCAGCGCACATGTCCTCCGGCGAGCTCGGCCATGACCGAGTCTTCTACATCTACAAGCGACACTTCAACCCTACCTACTGTACCGCTAGCAACATGTCAGCCATCTAATTTCTACTCCTGCCATGCGACTACAAAAGCCACGTCGTGGCTTCCAAGTGCATCTATGGCGGCATGCTCACCCTGTTGAACCATTACTTATCCAAGGCGTGCAACATCACTACGACATCCGTGGACACCCAAGATCCGTAGGCTGTCAAGGCCGCCGTGAGGGGTATGGCTATGAAGATGGTATACATGAAGACGATTGTGAACCCAATCTTCGTCGTCATCAGTGGCGGATCCAGAAAATCATAATAGGGGGGCTGAGTGAAGCAAGTCATGACTAAAGTCGATATTGTTGATATTTGTTTATTATGTGAAGTAGATAAGTATAAACCTAATAAAGATATCTGAGTATATTACTAATGAGTAATATTTAGAAAAAAAATTCACATCACAACAACAAGCAACAAATATTAAAAAATGATTACAATCAGTTTGACAAGTCAATAACATGTTTTGAAATTAAAAATACATGTGAAACATATGATTAAATTAAACGAGAGAGTTGAATTCGACGTGTCTTCATATTCTGAAAATGTTGCAAAATATTTTCATTACCAACTTCCCTAAACACATCTCGCTCAATGTAGCATACCATCAAGTCATTTAACCAATCATCACTTATCTTGTTACGCAGTTCTGTCTTGACAATGTTCATTGCTGAGAAAGCTCTTTCAACTGTTGTTGTTACCACCGGAAGTATCAATGCTAGTTCTATAAGACGGTAAACTAACGGGAAAACTAGATGTTCTTCAGTTTGTATCATCTTCATAGCAAGGCTGGCAAGATCATTGCAATCTAAAAATTCAAGCTTTCTTCTCACAACATGAATATATATATGCCAAGTTGATCTTTTAAAATTGCATGCTCATATATAGAGAAATCATCAGAGTAAATTTCAGCAAGTCGAACTAGCTTTTCAGAATCAAATCTAGAAAAACAATCTCTTGGATCAAGACAAGTAATGCATCTTAACAACTCTGTAGAAGTCTCACTGAATCGGCTATTTATCTCAACAAGTATTGAGTCAATCACAACATTAAAGACCTCAGCATGATAATGGTGGTGATAAGTTGCCCATTGTCCCCCACGCCTTGAAGAACCTCTTGTAGGTATTCTATCTTCCATATTGGGTATTGGAATAGACTTTATGACACAAAATTTGTTTACATCTTCCAATAGTGCACCCCAACCACAATCTCTCAAATCTTGCAATAGTTCTTTAATTGATGCAATCAACCCCATGGCATTCACAATATTTTGATCCTTCCTTTGTAAAGCATGAGACAGCTCATTAGTTAAAGCCAAGACCTTCATCATAAGAAACAAGATAAATGCAAATTCAAAAGTCTCTTTTGTATCAACCCTGAAGCATTGCCTCTATTAGAAGAATCAGTTCCATCATGAGAAACATTTTCTAGTACCTCAATCACTTAATCCCACATTGTAAAGATTCGGATTAGGGTTGTATGATGTGATCCCCACCGAGTGTCACCAGGTCTTGCTAGACTAGTTTCTTGATTTTTGCCTCTTCCTGGAAAAATTTCATTCTTCTCCAATTTTTCCATAATGCTATCATGATGTTTTTGAAGCAATGCATCTTTTCTTTTACAAGAAGAACTAGCCATGGTTACAATCAAGGTTGTATAACTAAAAAAATCACTCACAGATAAAGTGCCCTTTGCTACAGCAACAACCACTAATTGTAATTGGTGGGCAAAGCAATGGATATAAAATGCATATGGATTTTCATTTAGTATCAATGTCTTTAATCCATTAAATTCACCTCTCATATTAGAGGCTCCATCATATCCTTATCCTCTTAGTCTAGACATGCTTAAGCCATGACAAGCAAACAAATTATCTAAAGCGGTCTTTAATGAAGAAGATGTAGTATCTGTAACATGTTCAACACCGATAAACCTTTCAATAATTTTTCCTTTCTTATTCACAAACCTATATGAGAACATTTATGTGAATTACGAATTGTATTATTATCATAGAAGTTTAAACTTTAAATTAATAGCATACAAAAGATACTAACCTCACAATAACAACCATTTGTTCTTTTATTGATGCATCCCTTGATTCATCAATACGTAGAGAGAAATAACTATCACCAAGCTCTTCAATAATAGTTAGTATTGTTTGCTCTACACGAGCCTTTACCAAGTCCTTTTGAATGATTGTAGATGTCATTTGGTTATTTCTAGGAGCATTTTCATTAAGCACACATGCAACTTCACAATTATTATCTTTGGTATACTCCACTAATGCCAAAAAAATTCCTCTATTACTTGAACTAGAAGATTCATCATGACCACGAAAAGCCAGACCTTGCAATAGGAGAAATCTAACTACATGTAATATTGTAGTCAGACGAGCTCTGTATGCAATCTCCATCTCTCTACTATGAGTAGATCACAAGTGTGACACGCTTTTTCTTTGATTCTTAAAATCCTCACAATGCAACCTTGCCCTACAATGAGCACTGCTAGCCGCACCGACATGGTCATTGAAAATTTCAATTGCTTTCTTCCAGTTATTGAAGCCTGTTTTTGTGAAGGCATTATTCGTAAATGTGTCCCCTTTTGATTGGTTAAAGAGATAGCAATAGAAACAATAAGCATCATCTCTTTCTATACTATATTCCAACCAATCAAACTTCTTGAACCATGTTTCTTGGAAACTCCTCCTTTGTTTTCCATATTGTTTGCTAGGGAAGTTATGACCAATCGGCTGTTTTGGACCCTGCAATAAATACTCCCTCCTTACTTGGTCTCGGATTTCTATTTTATATTGTTCAATCAGTTTTCAAAGTCCAGGATCAATTATGATATCATTTGGATTGAGCTCAACATCTACACGAGCTTTCTTTGGTACAGATGTATTCATATCAGATGTTAAACTCCCTGCTTACTCACCATCTGGAGTGATAGGTTTATAGAACTTCTTCATTTTCTATATACCTAGAAGTGGTATATCAAATATTATAGTAAATAAAACTATATAAAGTCACTATCTAGTGTAATTAAAAATTAATATGATGTCCTAGATTAGTTTTAGAAAAGAAAGCATTAGTCAAGTATTAAATTTTGGACAAGAAAAAACATAATATCAATGCATATCAGATGTAAACTCTCACAGTTACAAGTATCATAGTTGTTTTATTAGTTGACTAACTGTGATCAAACACTAGGTTTTATTAAAGAAATACATAAATTGATATAGGAATATGTTCAATATTAACATATGAATCACAAAAAATTATAAGAAAGTGAAATTATTATTAATAGGTTGCATACCTCCAAGCAATAGGAAGATGATAGGTGAGTGATAGACTTAGAATGGAGATCAAAATGTGTCCTGGATCAATTGTCAATTCAAAAGGTAGAAGTCCAATTTGCTATTGCTGCTCCCTTGAATGTGGCGGCATTGTTCTTGTAAACGTGATGAATATTGTAGCTTTTTGCACTATGTGATGACTGAAGAGTATGTTGGATTGTTGTGTCGTGGTGTACTATGTATAAGGCAACACTAATTAAGTCTGGATATCCTCAGTTCCTCACCATTGAGTTATGAACGTTGTGATGATGACGGTAGAAAGTAGAAACTGTTAACAGTGCGGCCGACCGAGACGTGAAGTAAAAACCAGTTTCCGATCTCCTGGAATTGAGATCCTTGGATCCTTGGCTATCTGTTACTAGTGATTTGGAGAGGACAATCTGTGTTGAAAGCACCAGAGTTGTTGTCTTGGGACACAAGTTCGGGTTCACCATAGTTGTCGACAACACGTTCATGCCCATGACCGAAACACGTGCGTAGCTCATTGCCGATGTCGCGCACAACTTATCAAAGTTCACTCAGCAGTGGATTAATCCCAAAATTCAAAATGTGTAGTTTTACAATCTATAGCAATGTAAGTATAGTAAATATTGTCTTTTCTAGACATATTACAAAGTAAATTAGTGGCTGAATTGGTATTAGTCTTATTTGTAAATCAGAGACTTTTTTGACTCAATCCCCAGTCACAACAAATACAGGCACAGTTAACTCATACCCTGCATATTTAACTCAATCCCCCGCTACTGATCCCATCCATCATCTACACAAGGAACATTTGCTTTATTGGATTTGATTGGATTTAGATAAATACTGCACTTGTTGAATCCTGGGTTTGAAATCGTCTGCCGGTTCGTACGACTCTGCTGGTCACGAGTTATGTTTGGTTTGTCCATATTATTCTACTGGTAGTCTTGTAGAGCAACGCCTCACGGCACGTCGTCAGAACTGAGACAACAGCGGGACGGCGGCGTCCCATGGTTTTGAGATGGAAAACTGAATGCAGCATTTTCTTTATAATAAAAAATCTTGGGATGGTTAGCCTTTTCCTGAGTCGGTGAAACAAACATAAACTTCCAGCAGCCGGATGTGAAAATCCTATCCAATTCAGCAAACTACGCCAAAACAAACGTGCCCACAGTGGACAACCAAGAGTAGCGGGCGAATGGATGTGGATGCCCATGGACTTCGGATGTAGCAGATGAATTGCCATGCCTAGATTCATATACAACACCGTCTTGTATGAATTCCACATGCTTACAGATAGATCGGCGGCGGCTGACTTTGTGGTTCTCTCCCGTGGATTACTTGAGAGTCTTACTTTCGTCCTCTTGCATGGCAAAACCATTTACACCAACAGCAGTTAACACGTACAACATCATTGATGCGGTTAGCTGATCTCCATCGCGACTAGATAGTCGGGAGGAACATCAGCGGTCAAAATCAAGAATTGCGATGTGGTTCCTGTTTCTCTTTTCCGTTGAACCACGAGGCAATAGCTAAGGATTTAGGAAGATATAGATAACAATGCAGCAAGTGAACTACAGGGCAGGGCGTTTATACAGGCTGTCAACGTCATAGATCCGTTCATTGCAAAGGTTGGAGATCGAGTATAGGAACCATCTAAAAAGAAATATAAAAAAAAGGTTTGCCAAAAGCGATTAAAGCAAGCACCTAAAAAGCTCAAACGGTAACAATCACGATAGACCAGTAGAACTCTCAATTCTAATCCCCTCAAGCACCGTCCAAATCTCAGTCAAAGCTTCAAAACTGCAACCCACCACCCGCAATCGTTGGTCGCTCCCCTCAAGGCTGTAGATTCCTTCCCAGGTACATTTTTTAGGCCACTAGTTATCTTACAAAAGAAACAAAGCCAGCCTCAAGCAGAGCGCCTCTTCAGTAATGGCTATAATTAAAACTAACTCACTAGCACATGGAGCAAGCCTTCCCAAAGCAAGGTTGAAGTCGCAAGATGCAAGAAAATTATCCACTAATATTTGTCCTCGCGCCAAGCAATGAGCAGCAGCAGGAAACCCTTGATTATAGAGCTACACGACAATATAGATATATTTACATTGGACAAGAGGGGTGTAATAAGGGAACAGAAACCAAATCTGATGCCGTGCTGTTCCGATTTAGACAACAGGAATTGGACATCACTGAATGAGCGAGAAGAGCTTACAGGAGGCAGAGGCATTGCTCATCTGTACAGTGCCAACCTTTTTCTAACTTCTATGTCTCGTCAGCCTTTGGTTCGAGCACTACAGCGATATTCTCCTTGTGGTCCCCTCGTAGGACTTCAACAGTTACCTGAGGATTTCAGTGAAAGAAACAGAACAGAACATAAGAGAGGTTATAATAAATCAAATACACTATTGAACTACAGTAACACTGCGAAATTTCAGTGTCAATTCAGAAACATATTCAGCAGCAATGCGCTCAGAGGCTGCATCTGAGTCGAGGTGGTCCCTCCATTCATAGTTATCACTGCACACATGCTTTGCATGCGATTGTAGAACCATGTATGCCTATATGTTTCAATGATGAGTAGACCAAGTGTGAAGATGTCAGATACCGTTTGTTCAAAATGAACTTATATTGAAGGACGTTGTATGTCCAAGCTGATCCATGGGTTTAGAACTAAGAAACCGTTCTTGTTAACTTAAATCATCCAAAGAATGCAGCAAATATTATAAAAGTGGTAGTTAATAATACCAAGCGGGGAAGGAGACGGATCATGAACTTGTTTGAAGTTATTGACATATTTAAACTGTTCTACACAGACCCCCTCCCCCATATCGGTACTGTAGAGAAGGAAACCATGTAGCCCATACAGTCATACTACAGAGCAGAGAAAATTAGGTAGGCCTGTAAGAGGATTTGGTGACAGGAGGATTACTTTTCTCCTATTCTAGATGCTGCTGTAATAGACACTGATCAATATATGGGTTTGTTTCTAAAACCAATAATAAGGTGGGTGATTTCTTTGATTGAGTCCTAACAAGAGGATTATTTTTAGTGGGCTGCAATGATGTCCAGAATAACGAGTTTCACAAAGGTCTCAGAAATTGCCCAGAATAAGTTTTAAGGTGCTCAGCTACATATTCCTGTGTGCGGGCGTGTGAGGGAGAGAGAGCATAACTCTACTGTCTGTACAGGTAAATTTTTTATCCTACCATGTTACCTTCTGAAAATTATGTTATGTACATATATTGTAACTATTGTTACATCATCATCATCATCATCATCATCTAAGCCTCTGTCCCAACTATGTTGGGGTTGGCTACATGGATCCTTCGTTTCCATTCAGCTCTATCATGGCCATATGTAGAGATTCAAAATCCCTCTTTATAAGCTCATCCCATGTTAATTTAGGTCTTCCTCTTCTTCTATTTATTGTGCTTGACGCAATAGCATTGCTTCGTATAGGTACATTAGTCGGTATGCGTTGCACATATCCGTACCATCTGAGCCGGCCCTCGCGCAACTTGTCCTCAATGCTCGCCACCACCACTTTATCCCTGATATAATCATTTCTCAAGTGATCTTTTTCTTGTCTTCCCACACATCCACCTCAGCATACGCATTTCAGCCACGTTCATCTTGTTGAGACCTAGTTACTTTACCGCCCAACATTCACTCCCATAGAGCATGGTTGGTCAGCATAGTTGTTCTATAAAAGTTATTTTTTAACCTGAGAGGGATCTTCCGATCACATGATACTCCAGTTGCACTCCTCCATTTCAACCATCCTGCAGTGATCCTGTGACAAACGTCATTTTAGACATCCTCGTCTAATTGAATAATAGAACCCAAGTAACGAAACCTATCACATTTTGGTATATATCTACTCCGTCCAACTTGGCTCCATCAATTCACACTGCGGGATTGACTGAAATTGCAATGCATATACTCAGTTTTACTCCTGCTAATCATCAATCCATTTGATTCCAATGCCCCTCTCCACCGTTCAACTTTATCATGTAATCCATCTTTAGTTTCGTCAATCAAAACAATATCATCAGAAAATAAAATACAACAAGGAATATCATCTTGAACGTTCTTTGTCAGCTAATCCATAACAAGAACGGACAAATATGGGTTGTGTGGATCATTGGTGTACCCAACTGTGATAGGAAAAGTTGGTGTTTCTCTTCCAGGAGTCTTCACAGTTGCAGTAGAGTTATCATACATGTCTTTGATCAAGTCAATGTATTGGATTGGCACACCCTTTTTCTTCAAAATCATCCACAACACTTCTCTGGGTACTTGATCATAAGTCTTTTCCAAATCAATAAACACCATATGGAGATCTCTTTTGTTTTCTCTATACTTCTCCATAAGCCTCCTTATCAGAAAAATAGCATCTGTTGTTGATCTTCCAGGCATGAAACCAAATTGGTTGTTTGATATTTGTGTTATAGATCTAAGCCCCTGCTCAATAATCCTCTGCCAAAGCTTCATATGTCACTCATCAACTTGATACTTTTGTAGTTTGTGCAGCTCTGGACATCACCTTTGTTCTTGTAGATGATGACTATAGTACTATTTCTCCACTCATCCGACATCTTTTTTGTCTTCATGATTTTGTTAAAGAGCTTTGTTAACCAAATAACTCCTTTATCCCCCATACTCTTCCATACATCAATGGGAATATCGTCTGGTCTGCATGCCTTTCTTATTTTCATCTTCTTCAAAGCATTCTTAACCTCAAATGGTGAAATCGTCGTATGTAAATGATATCTCTTGTATTCATGTCAAGAGAGTCCCTAACATTATTTGCAGTATCTCCATTGAAAAGCTTATGGAAGTAATTTCTTCACTGGTTCTTGATATCACCATCCTTCACCAACACCCTGCCATCTTCACTCTTATGTGTTTCACTGGACTCAAGTCTTTTTCTTTCCTTTCTCTTATACGAGTCATTTAATATATATTTTTTCCCCTTCTCTTGTGTCTAACTTCTTATAAATATCATCAAAGTATCTAGACATTGCCTCCTAAACAACCTTTTTAGCTTCTTTCTTTACTTGTTTATATCTTTAGAACGTAGCATCATCTCAAAATTTTGGCAAGCTCATATAGATCTCCCTTTTCAGTTTAATAGCCTTCTGTACATCATCATTCCACCACCAAGTGTCTTTCTGTGGAGGCCTACAACCTTTGGACTCCCCCAAAACCTCTTTAGAAATTTTTGTTATGCAGGAGCTCATGTTATGCCATATAGTGTTAACATCAGACTCCAAGTTCCAAGTTCCCTCCTTGCTGAGTTTATCATGAAAAGTCAATTTCTCTTCTCCTTGAAGATTCCACCACTTGATCCTTCTATCCTGGTTTCTGTTATGCTTGCCTTTATTAATCTTCATGTTAATATCCAAAATCACCAACCTATGTTGGGTCATGAATTCTTTGCCAGGAATCACTTTACGATCCTTGCATATATTACGATCCACCCGCCTCGTAAGGAGATAATCAATTTGGCTACAATTGTACCCACTCTTGAAAGTAATCTTATGAGATTCTCTTTTCTTGAAATGGGTGTTCGCCAAAATCATATCATATGCAACTACAAAATCTAAAATCCTCTCTCCTTCATTTATGTTGTCATATCCAAAACCACCATGAACTCTCTAGTATCCAACATTGCTACTCCCCACATGGCCATTTAATAATCTTCTCCTCTGTCGGTATTCCCTACATCAATTCATCCATGTAATCCCAAAAATCCTTCTTAGCCTCCTCGCTAAGGCCAACTTGAGGGGCAGCGTTAATAATGTTAAAAATATTTTCCCCAAGAACAACCTTGATAGCTATGATTCTATCGCCCATCCTTGGGATCTTACAACATCATTCATCAACATCTTATCAACAATAATACCTACGCCATTTCTATATTTATCAATACTTGTATACCAGATTTTATAACATGTGTCTCCAATCTCTCTACAACGTTCTCATGTCCGCTAGGTTTCCTGCAAGCAGGCCATATTGACTTTTCTTCTCATCATGACCACTATGTCTCCAAAGATATCCCTATCAGAGAGCCAATATTCCAAGATCCAACTTTAATCTTTTTTTGTCAAACTTGCTTCTTTACCTACCTTCTTCGGAAATGTTGCCCTTGCAAATTGTTCACTACATCCGGAGAATGATGTGGCGGGACTAGCTTCTTTACCCACACCCGTCTAAGATGTGGTAACCCTTGCACATTTTTCGCTACATCCGGATGATGATGCAGTGGGACTAGCTTCTTTACCCACACTCGTCCAAGATGTGGAAACCCTTGTTTGTCCTTCAACACAACCAGGCGCCGTCCTGTCGAAACCCCTTGCATATTTATCATTGCACCCGAGTGCCGATGCAGCGCGTCGCTAGGTAGGGATGCTCCAACAAAATTTTTGTAAGGATCCATGTCATAGAAAGAGTGATCGTTTTTATGGCTGGCTATCAACCTACCACCAAACCTCATCCTTTACCCGGGCTAGGGACTGGCTATATTTGCACAAAATGTACGAAAAACATAGGCGGAGTTGCAAGTACTGTTACATATCTATATAAAATCTAAGTTTCAGATACAAGATGTATTTGGTAATATAAAAATTGTACCCACAAGGCCACAGATGAACGTTGTGTACACTTGCATACATACATACATCATATATACATGCCGACGGAATTTTGATATATATATATATATATATATATATATATATATATATATATATATATATCAATGTCGTCAAGGGATAGTGCAATGGCAAATTCAGGTGTTTCCCAATGAGGGGACCTTGGTTCTATTAGTATATATATATTTTACGGGATTTATTTGTAGTAGTGTGTTATGGGCTTTAGACTTGTCTTGTCTATTAGCCTCTTTCTTTTATTCCATATTGCCTGTCTCTATGCTTCACTCTCTTGTCTTAAAAGAGAGTCCTCTGTAATTGTTTTACTCATCTAATACAAATTCTTTTATTATTTTAGATGGTATCATAGCACCCTGATCCTCCTTAAACCCTTCCCATCCAAACCCTAATCTATACCCACATAAACCCTAGCCGCTACCCCTCCTTTCCCCTTTCTCTTCTACCCTTCCAACCGCCGCCTTCCCCACTTAACCTCCCTCCTGCCCCTGCCATCCCTCCCCACCCGCCACCTTCTCCTCTCCTTCCCAACCCCCCGGCTGGCGCAGCCCTCCCTGTTGCCGCCTTCCTCCCATCCCTTATCCATCTCTCCACCCGCCGCCACACCCCTCACCCTACCCGCCGCCACCATCACAGCACCCTAGCCCCACCGCGAACCACCCCTCCACCAAACCGTCGCCACCAGCCCACCCTACAGCCCCACCCACCGCCCACAAGTCTTTCCCAACAGCCCTCCGCCGCTTCCCTTTCTTCCTCCCCTCTTCTACACCACCACTATCTCCATTCATCACCATCTCTCTCTCCGACTGGCCACCCCGCTCAATCTTTGTCTTCCTCGCTACTCTCTAAACATCTCCGGTAACTTTCCAATTATAACACGTTGACGGGTTAATCAGTTTTCGCTCTCTGCCTGCCTACGCCTCATGGTGGAGTAATTCTAACTCCACGTTGGCATAGGTTTCTTTGTATCTTCTTCTGCCCCTCCGAGGGTTTCTGAGATCTGATGTGTCAGATCTCCTACTCCTTACCTTCTTCCCCCGTGAGGGTGTTACTATCTCTGCCCATGTGTTGGATTTTTGTTGATGTTTCCTCCTACTGACTGCTACATGCCTGTTGTTCATGCCTGCTACTCCTGACCGATGCCCCTGCCTGCTTTGGCATCTTGCATCCTAAGTGACTCATGGCATGCAACGATCCGCTCCGGAATATGTGTCACTGGTGTCAAGTTGGATGGATCCAACTATCACACTTGGGTGGCTTCTTTCGAGCTTTATGTCAAAAACTCAAGGATGCTACTCTCATCTTTCTACTATTGGTCCGACTGCTCCTGATGCAACTGCTGGTGACAAGACAAAGCAGGCATATGATCTGTGGTCCAAAGAAGATTCTGGTGTTATGACCTGGATGGTCAACAGTATTGAACCTAAAATCAACTAATCTCTTCTCTGACTGCAGACAGCGAAGGCCATGTGGGATAAACTTTCACTCGTGTACTCTCATCAGCAAAATCCGAAGAAAGTGTTTGATATCTTCAAACGCTTGGTCAAAGAGTACACTACTACTGATCCTATAGAAGACTGCCATAATCAATGTTGTGCACTCCGGGATGAATTTGAGGTCTACCATCCACTCTCAGATGATATTAAGGAAGCCCAACGACAACGCAACGAGCTTCAGCTTGTTCAATTCTTGGCAGGGTTACCACCCTCCTTGGCGGGTGTTGTTGATCAGATTCTATCCAGGGATCCCCTACCTACTTTACGAGACGTTTTGAAACGCGTACAACGCTTACCTTCTGTTTCTCAAGCGACTTCTGACTCTTCTGATGGTGTTCGGTCTGGTGACTCTTTCCGTGGTCGAGGCCGCAATTGTGGGCGTGGTCGAGGGCACTCTACTACAGGACCTGGTCGTGGTTCGTACTTGTCTGGTTCTAACTCCTCATCTACTGAACTGCGCTACTACAACTTCTGCAAGCGCACCAATCATACTAAAGGTCGTTGTTGGATCAAACATGGTAAACTTGCTTGGGCCAATAAAGTTACGTTAGACCAACCTAACACCGCTACTTCGTCTGCTCCACATTCTGCTGATTGGATCCGATCCGAGTTTGAGAAATTGTTTCAGGCACGACTGGTTTCCTCTGTTGAGACTTCTATTGATGGCAGTTCTGCTCTACTGGCGCAGTCTAGGTAAAAATACAAGGGTGGTCGACTCCGGTGCAACCTCCCATATTACTGGCAATCAGCCTTTATTTTCTAACCTGCATGAAACTTCTGCTATTCCGCCTGTTACACTTGTCGATGGTTCTAAAACACTTGTTTCAAGAATCGGGAATATTTGCACTCCTGATCGTCTTTTATTACTCTCAACCCTATATGGTCCTAAATTTCCTATTAATTTGTTATATGTGAGTAGAACTGTTAAGAGCCTACGGTGCTCTATAACTTTTGACCTAGATGGTGTTATCTTTCAGGATCTGCGCACGAGGATGAAGATTGGTTCGGGCCATGAGGGACCAGACGGCTTAAACTACCTGGACACGCCAAAGATTGTTTCTTTACTGACTACTTCTGTAACCGATATCCAGTGGCACTATCGCTTGGGGTACTCTTCACCGGCTAAGTTGAAGCACTTACTACCTGACATTTCTGAATCAATTTTTCACTGTGAAACATGTCAGTTGGGTAAACATACTAGATCTACTTTTGCCAAAAAATTGTATTGGCTCAAAACAGCCGTTTGATATAGTGCATGCTGACATTTGGGGCCTGTGTTCTGTTTCCATTATTTCTGGGTTTCGGTACATTGTGAGTTTTATTGATGATTTCTCTAGAGCCACCTGGTTATTTTTGTTAAAAGACAGATCTCATATACTTGATACTATCACATCTTTTTTTGTTGAGATATGTACCCAGTTTGATAAAACTATAAAAATCTTTCGTACTGACAATGCCCTTGAGTTACATGCAAAGCTACGTTTCTGTCGGAAAATGGGTACCATTCACCAAACTTCTTGTGCATACACACCTCAACAGAATGGGGTTGTTGAACGCAAGAATCGTCATCTTCTTGAAGTTGCCCGCACTCTCATGTTCTACTACCATGTCCCCCAATATTTTGGCTAGAAGTTGCTTCCACTGCGTGTTATCTCATTAACCACACGCCTTCTTTTGTTCTTGGTAACCAAGTGCCTTTTCAAATTTTATATCCTAATGCACCTTTTTTCACCGTGCCTCCTTGAATTTTTGGAAGTACTTATTTTGTAAAAAAATGTGTTCTAGCTTAACTAAACTGGATCTACGTGCTACCAAATGTGTTTTCTTGGGGTACTCTAGGTAACAAAAAGGTTACCAATGTTATGATCCGATTACCAAGAAGTGGATAGTTTTTGTTGATGTTGTCTTTTTGAACATATGTCGCTCTATTATTCTGGCGGCTCTGCCCTGACATCTGATTTAATTGTGGATACTCTTTTACCTATGATTGATGATACTGCTCTACCGGATACAACAATTGCTCTTGCTCCTCCACTGAAGGTTTATCAAAGAAGACCGAAGGCACCAACATCTTCCATGGCCCCTCCAAGTCCTCCATCCTCGTCGGTAGATCCACCTCCACCTCATGTATTTTCTAACTTGGATATTCCTATCAATTTATGCAAAGGAACTCGGTCTTGCACTTAGCATCCTGTAACATCCCAGGATTTGAGGCCTCGGATAACATGATCTTAAAAGGAATGATTGGACTACCCATATCACCAAGGTGCACCTCCTTTTCCGGGAGCCCATCACTAAAGAACTCCATAGTTAAGCGTGCTCAGCTTGGAGTAGTACTAGGATGGGTGACCAGTCGGGAAGTTGATCCTGGCTTGCGCGTCAGTGTGGACAAAGTGCGCAGTTAAGGCTAGTGGTGGTCTGTGGGGCCAGTCGTCATTCCTGAAACTCTACTAGAGCCTTGGGCAGTGGGCCCGGGCGTTACAAATGGTATCAGAGCCATAACCCCTCCAGTAGGTGGGGCCCACATGGGCATGTGGCATGCTAGTCTTGAGCCGTGCGGTCCAGGCAAGTTGGAAAGGGCTATCCGTAGAGACGAGATGGAGCCGCCCTTGCACTGGTAGCCGTGGACGGGAGCTGGGTGTCCATGGGCCATTGTGGGTCTGCACTGAAATGGGGTCAGATTATGAGGCCATATATTGAGCCTTGACGAGGACGTCAAGAGTCTAAGTGGGGGAGATTGTAACATCCCAGGATTTGAGGCCTTGGATAAGTTGATCTTAAAAGGAATGATTGGACTACCCATATCACCAAGGTGCACCTCCTTTTCAGGGAGCCCATCTCTAAAGAACTCCATAGTTAAGTGTGCTCAGCTTGGAGTAGTACTAGGATGGGTGACCAGTCGGGAAGTTGATCCTGGCTTGCGCGTCAGTGTGGACAAAGTGCGCAGTTAAGGCTAGTGGTGGTCCGTGGGGCCAGTCGTCATTCCTGAAACTCTACTAGAGCCTTGGGCAGTGGGCCCAGGCGTTACAAATCCCATTGGGAATTTCTGCACTACTGCTAACTTGAGAACTAATTTTGCAAATTTCGCTTCTGCTTTGTCTGTTGTTTCTATTCCTAAAAATGCTACCCAGGCTCTTCAGCATCTCACATGGCGTCAAGCCATGGAATCTAAAATGCAGGCTCTCCCTGATCGAAATACTTGGGAGTTAGTTGATGCACTTGTTGATTGCTCACCAGTTAGATGTCGATGGATTTTTACAGTCAAATATCAACCAGATGGAACTATTGAGCGACTCAAAGCTTGCTTGGTCAAAGGTTGCATACAGACATATGGTGTTGATTACTTTGAGACCTTCTCTCTAGTCGCTCGTCTAAACTTAGTTCATGTTCTTATTTCTGTGGCAATAAATTCTGACTGGCCTTTATTTCAATTGGATGTTAAAAATGTCTTCCTATATGGCGATCTGCATGAGGAGGTATACATGGAGTAGCCTCCTGGATTTGTGATTAGGGGGGGTCATCCAAAGTCTGTCGCCTGCCCAAAGCAATTTATGGCCTTTGTCATATAATAAAAGACGGCTACTTGTTGTATTAAAAAGAGAAAACCCTGCTCCTATATATAGGAGAACAGGGAAGCATACAGGATACAACCTAACCCTAATGGGCCAAGACATACTTGGGCCCATATTACAAAGCCACTTAAACAACATAAATAAAAAGACTCTAATACTCCCCCTCAAGATGAAGTTGGGAGGATCCCAAATCAGCTTGGAAATAGACATACATAGTAAAAAAAAATGGATAAGCCAAGGCCATACAAAAAAAATCTCCCCCTCAATATTACATTAAAGCACTCAATCATTCAGACACTCCCCCTCAAGTAGATACTCCATAGCAGGCAAGCAAGTCGCAAAATTTTCTCAATCATCTGGAGCAGAAGTTTCTCGATAATCTGGAGTAGAAGTAAGCAACAGCAGAACATCATAGTTTTTATCACAGTCTTTAACGTCGCAGCCCAGAGAGTGTTGGGTCACAGCAGCAACAGTAGTCAATGTGCGAAACAGAGCACGGACGGGCCAGAGAGTGTTGGCACACAGAAGCAGAGAGACGACGTGCAAATAAGGCACAGACTAGTAAAAAGGTCAACATGCATAAAACATGGACAAGCCAGAGAGTTATGGTTCACAATAGCAAGGTTTTGGAAAGCGCGAAGCGTGTGGAATGCCCCCAATGAAGCGGAAAGCGGAAAGCTGGTTTTGAAGCGGACTAAAGCGGGCGCTTTTTGAAAAAGCGGTCCACATTGTTTTAAAGAACTTAGCAAAATTTAGACAAATTTGCATTTCACTTTCTCCCTTCACGCTGGATCTGGAATAGTGCATCACTTCCACCTTGGATCACTTGTCTTAGCCAAACTTTATTCACCCTCGTCCATACTAATTGTGATATAAAATAGAATAATTAGTAGATGAATTTCCAAATTGAGTAAGTATATTTTAGAGTCATAGAATCATAATGCATACAATTAAAATTTAAATATAACAATGTAGGCTAAGTCTTGATGAATGATACATGCAACAATTACTACTGAATTTACAATAAATAAATTAATCATAATATTAGTTTTTACAGTGATTAATATGTGACATTGCAGCATATTTTATTCATTATTGAATCATGCAATCATATACAAGTGTCATGATGGTATGTATCGATTCTTCCGACATGATGAAATTGTACAACAACCAACAACAAAAGCAATCGTATATATGTAATGGGATGATGTGCTTTCCTATAGGAGGTTACCTTATGAGATTGTGCAATATCAAAAAAATCATGCAAATTCAACCACAGCTGAAACATGATGTATTACTAATATTATATGATGTAAATTAAAATATAGAAGGAACATGGATGAAACATCAAAGAAATCCTGCAACTATTACTAATATTATATTACAGACTCTATAAATGGCAGATGAAGTACATAGTTTACATATAGACGTACATAATGTACAAACAGAAGTAATTAATTAGAGATACTAATTACCAAAGTGATTGTTACACCTATTACAATACATAGTTTTCATTCTTTTTAAATTTAGAAGGAAATTGGGCAAGTCTAGGAAAACATGTTGTGAAGCGCCCTGAAGCGGCCACTTAAGCGGACCCAGAAAAGCGGCCTGAAGCGGGAAAAAGCGGAAAAAAGCGGCCGCTTCAGTGCAAAACGCCTCACAGCCCGCTTCAATGAAAATACAGCGGCATATGTGCTTGGGCGCTTAAGCGGCCGCTTCATCCGCTTTTTTATTCACTGCACAGTAGAAAAGTCCAGAGAGTGTTGGTTCACAGTAGAAGTAGGTCAGTGTGCAAAGAAAGCACGAACAAAAAGTAGACAGTATAGTCGACGTAGCCGGATAAAAGATCATCATCTTGAAAAAGCAAGCAATATACATGGATCTCCAGATAATAAGCTCTTCAAGAAGCATATGGCAGTAAAAGACTTTTCATATACAAATATCAATTCTAGAAGTCCACAAGCTCTTCAAAGTGAGTGCATAAAGATCCACAAATATATATCAAGCAACAGAATATAATTTTCCTTTTTTCATCTCTCTCCTCTATTTCTCCCCCTTACACCAACCACGAAAAGAACCATGACAATGGTTGGGGTGGAAAGTCAAGAAACTAGATATGCAAGCAAACATGTGGGGGAAGTAACCAATAACTCGAGAGCCAACTGCAACATGACCCAATCAGCTCGAGCAAAAAAAATAAATGGATCTTAACATGACCCACAATCTGTCTAAAAACCAAATCAGTTTAAAAAACCAAATCTGGTTATGTAGGGCTGTGTGCTAATATGAGGGGGTGAAGTATACATCTTGCAAATATGCCATTGAGTTGAAGAACTAGGTACAAGAATAATAGCGTCAAGACATTCCATTGTGCTTTCACCCGTATTAGCCACAATATAAAAAATTAATCTCTAAGGTTTCGTTAAAAAATATCCAGCAACGACTTTTGCGTTATCTTGACTAGAAACGAAAAGTTGAAGGCTGCAAAAGATGAGAAGTAACCGCAATGACCGTAAACTGTTAGAAGCAAACGTGCAGTTGTTGGATGGTTGCGCTGTAACTCACGGCAAATATTTGTTTAAGTAGAAGAATAGCAATTATGCACCACTTTCGGTCCCTGTTTAGCACTGCTACAGCTTCATCATCAGAATTTGTGACGGGTCTGAAGCGTGGAAAAAGATGGATTGATAGGCTTTGGTGGCTGCTTCAAGTCACAGATTGTTTTTCTCCTTCTGATCCTATAAACCATGCTTGGCACACTTGGCCCAGTCACTGACACTATCGCGTTCTCCGGCAAGGGCTATCATAGCCTTGATGTTAAAGCTGGAAGGAATATAATAACTGTTGCCTTGCAATTGAACACGAACGGACAAACAGATGTACTTCATTAAAGATAAAAAGGGAGTCTTTTTTTATCCAAACCTTGGACAATGAACCGGCAAACCTGCTTTTCCTTTCTCTTTATTTATTCCACAAATATCGTTGTAATTCTACGGTCCGCTAGCAACAACACTGTGTTGAACTATGGTTTTCATTTATCAGTTGTCTTCGCAGTATTAAGGGACACAACTTTCAACACCACAATGATGTGCCGGTTCGGAGCCAAAATAGCAAGGAAAAGTATAAAAAAATGTGGCAGCAGCAAGGGTGGTCATAAGGGCAATGACTGGTCAAGAAAAACATAGGATCCACACGACTGCAGTGGATGATGCAAGAAGAAGGGTCGTCAAAGTGAGGTTTGTCCTCGTGTTGTATTCCCTGCCAGTTTTGTGCAAGGGAGGCGGTCATGGACAAGCGAGCCAGCGAGGGATTACAATCTGCGGCTGTGCAGGAATTTAGTAGTGGGGGATTGAGAAATAAATAGATAATTGCAACACAGTTTCTATTTAGTAATTAATGGCTTTTCTCAGGGAGATCCAAACGAGGGACATCGGTGAAGAAGTAGGCGGCACCTCTAGATGGCAAGGGTCCGGCAGCAGGACTACGAACGTGGGGGGAGGGTGGAAAGAAGAAGAAAAAACGGCGGAGGTGGATTTGCGGCCGCAGAGAATAAAGTAGTTGGATACCGGGAATTGCGGCGGAAGGAGGCTACATAGATGTTCGGCGGGCGGCAAAACCAAAAAGAATGGTTGTCGCCCACAGGCAGAAAAAGATCTTTCGGTAACCCTGCTCTGATACAATGTCAGATAATAGAAGACGGCTACTTGTTGTATTAAAAAGAGAAAACCATGTTCCTATATAAAGGAGAACAGGAAAGCATACAGGACACAACCTAACCCTAATGGGCCAAGACATACTTGAGCCCATATTACAAAGCCACTTAAATAACATAAATAAAAAGACTCGAATAGCCTTAACCAAAGTCCTCAAGCCTAGTTTGACAAGCTGAGAACGATTTTTCAAAAGTTTGACTTTCGTTGTTCTCGATCTGATCATTCTATATTTATTAAGAAAACTACCTCTGGGCTTGTAATCTTGATTGTCTATGGTGATGATATCATCTTATCTGGTAGTGACTCTACAGGAATTCAGGCTACTAAAACTACTTGGAAAGACACTTTGTTACGAAAGATTTAGGCAAACTGAGATATTTTCTGGGCATTGAAGTTTCTCGATCATCCTCTGGTCTATGCTTATCTCAGCGGAAATATGTTCTGGATCTCTTATCTAAAACAGGAATGCTTGGGGCCAAGCTTGTTGTTACTCCCTTGGATCCAAACACTAACTGGAATGAGGAGAATTCTCCTTCTTACCCTGACCATCATCAGTACCGCAGAATGGTAGGGAAACTTATATATCTTACTGTCACCAGGGCTGATATCACTTTTGTTGTTGGACTGGTTAGAAGATATCTAGATAAGCCCACACAACGTCACTGGGATGTTGTCTGCCATGTTCTGAAGTATCTGAAAAGTTCTCCTGGAAAAGGCATGCTTTACAAGAAACATGGTCACTGTAACCTTACTAGTTATTCTGATTTTGACTATGCTGGAAGCAAGATAGATCGCAGATCTACATCTGGGTATTATACTTTTTTAGGTGATAACTTGGTCACCTGGTGAAGCAAGAAGCAAATTGTAGTTGCTTGCTCGAGTACTGACGCAGAGCATCGAGTAATGGCTCACACTACATGTGAACTCTTCTGGGTATGAGGACTTTTGAAAGATTTTGGTGTCTCTGATTCTAAACCCATTCCCATGCATTGTGACAACAAAGCAACCATCTTTATTGCCAGCAATCCCACTTTCCATGAACGCACTAAACACATTGAGGTTGATTGCCACTTTGTGCGGGAAGTTGTCTTATCTAGTCAGATCTCTACACCTTACACACATACTTCAGATCAAGTTGCAGATCTCTACACCTTATACACATACTTCAGATATTTTCACCAAAACTTTTCCAAAGACGAGATTCACTACTCTGATGGAGAAGCTGGGCATGATTGACATCTATGCTCCAGCTTGAGGGGGAGTATTAGTATATGTATATTATTGGATTTATTTTTAGTAGTGTTATGGGCTTTAGACTTGTCTTGTCTATTAGCCTCTTTCTTTTATCCCATATTGCATGTCTCTAATTTATGCTTTAAGAGAGTCCTCTGTAGTTGTTTTACTCATCTAATACAAAGCCTTTTATTATTTTAGAGGTTCAAACCACTGGACAAGCATCTCTTGATTTAATACCCCCTGGGCATCCGATCTCTGCTACAGGTTGTGGGAGATGGGGGAGAAATCTTTCTCTCTTAACCCATATAATATATATATATATATATATATATATATATATATATGCCGACAAGGAGTGGCTCAAGTGGTCAAGCATGTTGTCCCCTAACAAAGGGACCCGAGTTCAAATCAAAGCAAACATCTTGGTTTACCACCCTCTCGGGCATTCGGCCTCACCACGGGCGTGGGAGAGGGAAAGAGAATGCCTCTCTTTATCCCCCCTCCAAGGCTCCAACACACACGCGCACACACATATATATATATATATTATTTATTTATTTATTTGTCGAGGCGTGTAGGTGGTGGGTTTAAACCAAGGGGTGCCTAGGTGGGCTCCTAGACATTTTTGAGCATTTTTTTTTACTTTTTTCAGTTGCATATTTAAATGTTTGTACATCAGATACTATATGTGATAATGTAATTTTTATTCATTACATGTTATTATAAGTATACATGATATTTATTACGTCCTATGTAGATCAACAACAGATGCTATTTTTCTGATAAGGAGGCTTATGGAGAAGTATAGGGAAAGAAAAAGAGATCTTCATATGGTTTTTATCGATTTGGAAAAAGCTTATGATCGAGTACCCAAAGAAGTGTTGTGGATGGTTTTGAGGAAAAAGGGTGTGTCAATCCAATACATTGACTTGATTAAAGACATGTATGGTAACTCTACTGCAAGTGTGAAGACTCATGGAGGAGAGACACCAACATTTCCCATCATAGTTGGGGTACACCAAGGATCCACACTCAGTCCATATCTGCCTTGTTATGGATGAGTTGACAAAGAATGTTGAGGATGATGTTCCTTGGTGTATGTTATTTGTTGATGATATTGTATTGCTTAACGAAACTAAAGATGGTTTGAATGATATAGTTGAACTTTGGAGAAAGGCACTGGAATCAAATGGATTGATAATTAGTAGGAGCAAAACTGAGTATATGCATTGCAATTTTAGCCAATCTCGCAGTGTGAATGGTGGAGCCAAGTTGGACGGAGTAGATATACCAAAATGTGATAAAAAAATTTACTTGGGCTCTATCATTCAAACAGGCGGGGATGTCCAAATGACGTTTGTCATAGGAACATTGCAGGATGGTTGAAATGGAGGAGTGCAACTGGAGTATTATGTGATCGAAAGATCCCTCTCAGACTAAAAAGCAAGTTTTATAAAACTGCTATACGGCCAGCCATGCTCTAAGGGAGTGAATGTTGGGCGGTGAAAAAATAAGGACTCAACAAGATGAAAGTGGATGAAATGTGTATGTTGAGATGGATGTGTAGGAAGACAAGAAAAGATCACTTGAGAAATGACTATATCAGGAATAAAGTGGGGGTGGCGAGCATTGGGGACAAGTTGCGCGAGGGCCGACTCAGATGGTATGGACATGTGCAACGCAGACTGACTAATGTGCCTATACGAAGCAATACTATTGAGGCAAGCACAATTAATAGAAGAGAAAAGCCTAAATTAACATGGGAAGAGCTTATAAAGAGAGAGTTTGAATCTCTACATCTCAACTAGAATATGACCCATGATAGAGCTGAATGGAAAAGAAGGATCCATGTAGCCGACCCCAACATAGTTGGGATTGAGGCTTAGTTGATGATGATGATGACATGTTATTATAAGTCTAATTTGAAGCGATAACTATAGGAGAATCAGGGGCAAGAGAATTATAAGGAAAAAAAAACAACAGTAAGAGGAAGATAAGTATGAACTGGAGAGAGAAAACATGATAAAAAGAAACATGCAAATGGTAGGAGTTGTGCAGGAAGAAGTCGGAATAAGACAAACACAAGGGTGGTAAAAGGAGATTGAGAGAGGAGGAAGAATTCAACAAAACAAATTAAAAAAAGCAGTGGCAGGTGCTCAAATAGAAAATATAGAGGAAGAAAGAATAGGTTAGTGAATATAAATGGAAACATGCAAACAGTAGCTCTAAGAGGAAATTTAGGACGTAGAAATTAGAAAAAGAACAAATATATGCAAATAGTAGTAGTAGATGTGGCGGTCGGAGGTTGAGGACAAATCTGGAATAAGAAATATGAACATATTCACATAGTATTAGGAGGGAACATAGGAGGAATAACTCCCAAAAAAAACACAACCACAGTAGGACTTAGGAATAAAATGCAGGAGAAAAGATAAAAATAGAAAAGAAAAAGAAGCAAGAACAACAGATATATTAGGAAGTAGAAATTTTTTAACAAACAACACTATGAGGACTTACCAACTTTGCCAAATCAGACATAATTTCCCCAAATCAGACATGTATCCCCCCATATCAGACCTAATTTGCAAGAATTTGACCTGATTTGGCTAAAACATACCTATTTCAACCATAAAATTACTCCAGGTGATCGAATTTGACCAAATTTAGACTCGATTCGTGCTGATTTAGCCTTCAAATGACTTAATTTGGGCCTAAAAGGCCTTAGACGTCGACTTAATGCATTTAATAGGTTGGGTACCTCGTTTGAGGCACCTTGCCTAGCGCATAGGGGGCCTAGGCGGGTGCCCAGCCTTTCAATAAGGTCAAGGAGCAAGGAAGGGCCAAAAAATGCACCCTTTATGGTTATGGTACAAAATGCCATGTCTGCGAGAAGGAAAGGAGTTGGCTTACCGCATCTACCTTCTCATCTCGGGAGAAGGGTTGGGGTGAAACGGGGTACGGAAGTTGTTGGAGTGGCAACCCCACACATAGACTCCCAATAAAGAAATTGGAATCTCACTACTCATCCTTACATGTGCGGGACTAGAGAAGTCATAGTAGTAGGCGGTGGACTAAGAGCAGTAGGAGTCAGGGGAACAATAAGCAGTCCTAGCCTTTGTTGGTGAATAACTATCTGGTTTGACTGTTTCGATACATGTTCAATTAAGTCGTCTTCCTCTTTGTCTCACCCTTCTAACTGGCCAATTACCTTTTTGGTGACTCTAAGCCAAGGTCAATATCCTTACACCTTCACTTTATGCCTTTCTAGTGCCAGTAGCAGTGGGGGGATAAGCCTTGACAACTATATATATATATATATATATATATATATATATATATAGAGAGAGAGAGAGAGAGAGTCAGGCTAGAATACACTCGAGTGTACAGATCGCACGAATACACTCAAGTGTGTTTGCATATCAAGACTATTTTTTACAAAATGTAAACCATTGATCTTCACTGTCATACTATAACTAGGCTACATACAAATTTTGAGCCCATTTGGATGAGTGTAAGTCACTCATCCAAGGGCAACAAAATTGACGCACGAAACTAATTTGAAATGCATAATTTTTGCGGTCTTTATAACATGACCTATAAATGTCTAAATGTGCTCAAATTTTGCGTATGAACTATTCACAAGATGTTTAAGAAGATCAAGGGATTAGATTTTTGAAAAAAATATTGCATCATGAAAAACTACTTGATTGTATTTAGCTTCGAATACACTCGAGTGTATTCTAGCCTGACTCTCTCTCTCTTTCTCTCTCTCTCTCTATATATATATAGAGAGAGAGAGAGAGAGAGTCAGGCTAGAATACACTCGAGTGTACAGATTGCACGAATACACTCAAGTGTGTTTGCATATCAAGACTATTTTTTGTAAAATATAAACCATTGATCTTCACTGTCATACTATAACTAGACTACATATAAATTTTGAGCCCATTTGGATGAGTGTAAGTCACTCGTCCAAGGACAACAAAATCGACGCACGAAACTAATTTGAAATGCATAATTTTTACGGTCTTTATAACATGACCTATGAATGTCCAAATGTGCTCAAATTTTGTATATGTGCTATTCACAAGATGTTTAAGAAGATCAACGGATTGGATTTTTGAAAAAAATATTGCATCATGAAAAACTACTTGAGTGTATTCTGCTCCGAATACACTAGAGTGTATTCTAGCCTGACTTTTTTTTATTCTAGCCTGACTATATATATATATATATATATATATATATATATATATAGACTGTTAATATAGTTGTTTTACATTCTCAGTATTTCATTGTCATTTATCTTTACTGTTGGACATTTATCTTTCCCAACTAAGTTATTATAAAAGGAGAGGTATTGTAATGCTCCTCTCACACACGCTGCATTGCAACACCTTAATTTTCTTGTGTACACGGTATCAGAGCAACAAGATCCAAGGGAAGGGTAGTCGGTCATGACCCTAACCAACAGGGCAAGCCACTATCTCATCGGACAACCGCCGCCGCCGAGAAGCAGCAGCAACAGCCTCCACCGAGCAACAGTTGCGTCGTCGGTAGCCCGCGTCCGACAACCTGTCGTCGTCGGGGGCCCATCACCGCCAGCCAAGCAGTCGTCGGACAGCTTTCCGTCAGGATGGTTGTCGTCGGGTGAGGGGCCAAACAAGGTTGATCATTGACTGAAGGCGTGGACTTATTCGGATCTCTCCAACAACCTTCTAAAAATATCAATCAAGCAGTCTGCGTCTACGTAGACAATTCCCAATCACATCTCCCCCATGTGTGATTAGGAAATACTCGCTTGGAGGCTGTTGATGCGTCAGAAATGTATCATCTCATCTATATTCCAGTGACATGTATCTCTCTGTCACTCCTTTCCACAACATGACGTGTATCTTTCTATCACAACATTCACCTACAGGATGTGTATCTCTCCATCTCAGTCTCCTTATCACAGTTGAATCATGGAGGACAATATAGCTTCGGTTGTCTACAACGAGTTGTCACCAATTCCTTCTATCAAGCTGAATGGGAAGAATTTTCTGCTATGGATGAATGTTGTCCACACAGTGTTAGAATCCAGAGACAAGGCAAAGCATGTCGATTCGAATCCTCCGGCCGCAACTGACAAGGGGTGTGCAGTGTGGAAGCGTAATAACAACCTAGTTAAAACATGGTTGTGGGCGAGTATGGAGCATGGTATTGCTACTAGGTTCATGTTCTATTCTAGTGCGAATAAAATATGGGATGTTGTTAAGAAGTACTACTCTCAGGAGAAGAATGGCATGTGTCAATTCATGATATATGATCGTCTCTTTGCAGAGCGACAGGGAGACAGATCATTGGAGTACTTGGGGCAATTTAGTCTATTGCTCAAGAGCTGAGCTTTTATTATTCGATAACTATTCAGGAGCATATCAAAGATAGAGATGCCCTGGTTACTGCCAAATTTTTATCTGGACTAAGTCCTTCGTTTAGTTCTAGATGAAGTGTTATTCTGGTTGCTGATAAGCTTCCTAGCTTGGAGGAAGGCTATTCCAACATTATGCAATCCAACTTTGAACCTGTGAAAACCACTGCGGCTCCTTCATTTGGTGAGTCTCAAGCATCCACTGTTGTTGCAGTTAGAGGACGTAAAGGTGTTGGACGAGATAGGTCCACCAAATCCAAATGCACTTTATGTGGTCGTCCAAGACATAGTGTTGAGAAGTATTGGAAGAAACATGGAAGACCAGCTGCGCCACCTACAGGGACAGCCCACTTTACTGAAGGCAATGATTCGTCTAAACCACCAGCTACTACTACTTCTACTTATTCTTCTACTTCTGAATCATCTAGAATCACTCTCACCAAGGAAGAATACAGTGTTGGAATCCCGAGACAAGGCAAAGCATGTTGATTCAAATCCTCATGTAGTTACTGACAAAGGCTATGCGGATGGAAGCGTCATAACAGTCTAGTGAAGACATGGCTGTGGGAGAGCATGGAACCTGGAATTGTTGTTAGGTTCATGTTCTACACCATTGCTAAAGAGATATGGGATGAAGTGAAGAAGCATTATTTTCAAGAGAAGAATGCTCTTTGTCAGTTCATGATATATGACCGCTTGTTTGCAGAACGACAGGGAGACAAGCCTTTGGAGGAGTATTTTGGGGTGATCCAAGCTATTACTCAATAACTAAGTTTTTATCATCCAATGACTATGAGAACAGGTCAAGGATAGGGATGATTTAGTCACAACAAAGTTCTTATCCGACATGAGTTCTTCATTTAATTATGCACTTATACAGAACGATACATGGGAACTTACTGATTTGCCCTCAGATAGGAATACTATGGGATGCAGGTGTGTCTTTACTGTCAAACATAATCTAGATGGATCAGTAGAGATGGAAAGCTAGATTGGTGGCGGAAGGATACACTCAGAGCATATGGGGTTGATTTCTTTGAAACCTTCTCACCTATAGCTCTTCTTAATTCTATGAGGATTATTATTTCCCTAGCAACCACCTTTGATTGGCCATGATTTTAGCTTGATGTAAAAAATGCCTTCCTATATGTGATCTACAGGAAGAAGTGTACATGGAGCAATCTCCTGGGTTTGTTACTCAGGGGGAGCGACAGAAGGTGTGCAGATAGAAGAAAGATATTTATGGGTTGAAAGAAGAAAGCTATTTATGGGTTGAAACAATCTCCTCGAGCTTGGTTTGATAAATTCAGTGTTATTGTATTACAAATGGGTTTTCACGTTCTGTGACTGATCACTCCTTGCTTTACTCTAGTTCATCCACTAGATCCACTATTATTGCAGTGTATGTTGATGATATTGTTATCACTGGCACTGATTTCATAGGCATATCCAATGTGAAGGATGGATTGCAAAAGCACTTTCATACAAAGGAACTAGGCAAATTGAGATATTTTCTGGGAATTAAAGTACTTCGCTCACATACAGGTACTAATTTGTCTCAAAGAAAATACGTGTTGGATCTACTTCATGAGACAGGAATGAGTGAGTCCAAACCTGTGTCTACTCCTATGGACTATCATGTGAAGGGGAATGTTGATGATACTGACTATTCTGATCTAAGGTATTATAGGAAGATTGTTGGAAAATTGATATCTTTGACAGTCACTTGCCATGAAGTTTCCTTTGTTGTAGGAGTAGTGAGTCAACATATAAGTTCACTTAAACAATCACATTGGACAGTTGTTTGTCGCATTCTGAGGTATCTGAAGGAGCTCCTAGAAAAGGAATTACATACTTTAGACCAGAGAATCCTAAATCTACCATTGTTCTTACTGATTATGCAGATATTGACTGGGATGGCAGTCAGAGTGATAGATGATCCACATCTGGATACTGCACCTTTCTAGGAAAACATCTCATCACCTGGAAAAGCAAGAAGCAGAATGTTGTGGCTCGCTCTAGTACAGAAGTTGAATGTGGAGCAATGTCTCATCCTTGTTGTAAATTGCAATGGGTTCAATCTATTCTTTTTGAATTAAAAATTCATGTGATGTCCCTTGTAGAACTCAGATGTGATAATCAAGCACCTATCTATATTGCAAGAATCCAATCTTTCATGAACGAACTAAACATATAGAAGTAGATTGTCATTTCATCAGAGATCAAATCAATAACGGGAAGGTCATGACTCATGTCAAATATGGAGACCAACTTGCTGATATGCTTACCAAGCGATTGGGTCCAGCTATTTTTCAAAGTCTTAGCAACAAGCTGGGCATACATGATGTGTACGCTCCATCTTGAAGGGGAGTATTCATATAGTTGTTTTATATTCTATTTACTTCATTATGTGATTATTCTATCATGTTGGACCCCTATGTAATTTTCTTGTTCTATTCTAAATAAAAGGAGAGGAAGCATGTTGCTCCTCTCACACTGCATTGCACGCAGCATTGCAGTACGTACAAACTACCTATTAGGTGGAACTCTGCTCCTATATATAAGAGAGAACACTTGCATGTTTGACCGAAACCCTAATGAGCCAAGCGCACTTAAGCCATTTACATAATAAACTAATAACTCTCAACACAAATAAAGCATGAAAAACAATTAATGCAAACACACAAAATAGCAAACAAAATGTGCTTTATATGCACATTTGCACATTGACCCCTATCTATCAATGCTTTATATGCAAGTCAACTAGTGCCTACATGTGACCCAATACTATCTGAACTATGATTCGACACCCTCTTGACTATTACGTCTGCTATAGTGACAGAAATGAAGTGAAGAGAGGAGAAGATGATGAAGGTTTCTTTGGAGATTTACTTACGCAAGTGTTGCAAATAGTGATTGAGCTTCATCTTTTTTAACTAATGTGCATCTTGAAGTCTTGTATCCATCTACTTATTTGCACAATGGGTTATTCATTGTGGCTATGCCAGTTTTGCTACTATTTGTCTGCGCTATGTTTTCACACCTCAACTCTTGTTCTTGCATGCCCTCACTCTGGGGTCTACCTGCTTCTGTGGACCACCACTCTCTGGGCTACTTGATGACGTTAGTGTGAAATATAAGATTAGATTGAATGCAATGGGATGGATGCAAGACTGGACGCCCTCTCCTTTATATAGGAGAGGGGAGATGCCCTAAGACTTAAGACACAAGTAATCTAAACGGGCTGAGATACAAAAGCCCACTAACTAAATTAACCTATTAACTAAATAGGCTAATATAGACTCTCTAACACTCCCCCTCAAGCTGGAGCATCGGTGAAACACATGTCCAAAGCTTGGAGATTACAAGACTCGATAAAACGATAAAAGAAAAGATAAATGAAAGATAAAAGATAAATATCACTCCTCATACAAAAATTGATACTCCCCCTTAATTAATACTCCCCATGAACCATGTGGTGACAATGCCTCTCTTCTTTGAAATTGTATTCTGCAGGCCGGAGATCCTCGAGCTTTGATGAAGGTCTTTTGGAGTGCATCTGGAATGAAGAACTTCTAAAATGGGACATGAATACTGCAACAGTAATTCGTCACTTGGAGCAGACGATCCTCAACACCATCACAATGTCATCTTCATTGGATTACGTACTTAACGCGACACAAACGTGGATGTCGAATGTCGATGTAGCAGTAGCGGAATCTTTGAATTGTCTAAGAAGACGTGCATAGCGTGGCACGAACACGAACGGACGATATGTTGGTGATACGATGCAGGTACCATAACTCTGACGCATGAACCTTGGGGGCTTGACAGGAAAGGAGATATCATCCATCAAGGAAAGTCCCAAGTAGATCAGCAACAGGTGATGTTGAAATAGAAGATGCAGCTCAGAGAAGACGTGATGAAGCAGCTCGGTGAAGATAAATTGGATGAATCAACCTTGCAGAAGTAGATTGGCAGGCTTGCTGAGCTTCTGAAAATCTGAAGCAGCACCCATCTGTCTCATGTGAATGCAGTTGAAGTACACCATCAACACCTAACGTACATAACGCGATACGAACGCGGATAGCTCGGTGTTGATGTTGAATGAAGATCCTTCATTGCTATCTGGAAGTAGAGAACGGATGTGCTGAACAATGCGAAGCTCCATGAAGATAATAGCATGGAACATATATAGCCTGAATACATATATCATCTCTTCTCATACTCTCTCTCATACATATTCTCACTCTCTCTCTCTCTCTTCTCATCTCTTCCTCTCTATCCCCCCCCCCCGCACACCAAATACGACGAGAGTGAGTGTTTGGTGTGGAGAAATGGACATATGACCCCCCTGCACTGTGGAAAGGGATACACACATGATATTGGTGGGTGGGAAAGGAATTGGTGGATTTTAGAGAAATTTGTGTATATGGACATGTGTAATATGTGGAGAATGAAACTGATAACCGGAGAGAATATGTTAAATGGGTCAATATAAGATCCGAATAGAAAAATTAAATGGATCTAATCCTGACCCGAAAAGGGATTTGTTTGGCCCGTTAGGGCAACAAATCCGGGGGTGCGGGGACGAAGCCCCTACGAAAAATCCGATTAGGCTAAAACTTGGATCCGATTAGCAAAGATATGACCGATTAAGGATCCGAATAGGCATAATGAATATGGGGGAATTAATAACTGGGAGTAGACATAGATGGGAGGTGATGGTGGAGCGATGAAGATAGCCGGGAAGGTGATGAAGAGCAGCAGCTTGCGGGATGTAGCAAAAAAATGGCCGAATTATGTCACTCAGTTGATGTAGCACTTGGTCGTAACGGAGGAGATGACAAAGGGTCTCCTACACGGCTCCGAAGATATTGCATGCCAAGAGGATGCATGCGGAGCCTCTCCACGAGCGACGATGAAGGCTGAAGCTGAGGACGTCAGGAGATGGCCTGTGTAGAACTCGGTACTACCGAGTTGACGTCGGTAGTATTGAGATCTTTCTGGACGGCGGGTAGCAGGTTGATGGCGGCTGATTGCTGCTTGATGGCGATGATGGTTGTTGCTTCTGCGATTGGCGGCACTTACGATGCTGCTGCTAGATGGTGATAGTGGCGTCGATAGGCGGCGAAGGCGCGGAGATGACTGCTTGGAGGCTAACGGTTATGGCTGTTGAATGCACCGAGATGGAGATAGCCGGCGTACGGAAAGAAAAATTAAATCTTTAAGAAAGAAAAGGAGAAGCCATGGAGGCTGGAATGTGCCTGGCGGCCGGCCGGCCTAAGCCATGGCTACGGCGGCCACCCGCAGGCGGGGGTTTTTCCCCTCGGTTGCTCTCTGGAAAAGACGAGCGGCGGCGGCTAGGGCTGCGTGCGCACCGGAAAGGAGAGGGAGAAGGGGCGGCGGCTAGGTTTTCCTCATGAGTGAACGCGCTCTGTTCACACAGCAGGAATTACTATTCACTCTGTCGTACTGTTCACGCAGAGTTACTATTCATGCTGCATATTGTTCACCGCCAGAGTTAATGTTCTATTCACGCCGTCGTTACTGTTCACGCCGTTGTTTTTGTTCACCGCTCTGATACCATGTGAAATATAAGATTAGATTGAATGCAATGGGATGGATACAAGATTGGACGTCGTCTCCTTTATATAGGAGAGGGGAGACGCCCTAAGACTTAAGACGCAAGTAATCTAAACGGGATGAGATACAAAAGCCCACTAACTAATTAACCTATTAACTAAATAGGCTAATATAGACTCTCTAACAGTTAGAAACTAAGATGGATGCACTTGCGCCTACCAACTGATATTTACTATTGCTCTGAATGCTACTTTATTGATTGAGAAGCTTGCCTACACCCTGCTTATTAAACCTTCTCCAGATTATATGCTTGAGTGGGTGTTTTGAGTATATTGTGCTTGATTGCAAGATTGAGGAGTGATGTTTTTGTATCAACTGATTTTTATTTACTTGAGCATGTATGGTGGCTTTGCGATCATGCATATCTTTCTGCCTATGTGAAAGTTGGCTATATGATTTCCCATGCTCTTGAGGGGAAGTGTTATTAAATTAGTGTCTTAATCTATTATGTATATGGGCTCAAGTATGTTTGGCCCATTAGTGTTTGGACTCTTAGTTCATTAGGGTTTGTCTAGCATCTTGTACTTGCCTCTTCTCATGTATATAAGAGAAGGGTTTGCCCATCTAATAATAACAGCATTAGAAGGGATCTTCCCATTATCTCATTTCTTAACAACTAGGGTATGGAACTCAAATCAATTCATCCAATGCTGTGTCAGCAAGTGGAACGCGGAGCTAGGTGTAAACAGCTAGATTTTAAATTGGATATTGTAGTATCCGAATCAAAATCTGACTACAAACTCCAATTCGATATCTAATTTGAAATTTGAAGAAAACTGGAATGGACATATGAGTTAGATCTTGCCTATGTGAATTCATATTATTATCCCATTGAACTAACCATAACCATTTAACATTACTAGTTTATTTATATATAAGAAAAATAATTATGTTAGTTATATATAATAATATATACTTCATTTTCATGCTAGTAATAATATGTTCTGAAAAATGTATATAATTAAATCATTTGATTTTTTTTCAAATGGGATACAGCAGTATCCAAAATTGGATTTGAAACTATCTGAGATCAATTTGTTACTTTTGAAATTTTATGTGTGGATTAAATCCTCCAATTTTCAGCATCCGTTACAATTCTAGGAATAGCTACCTAACCTGACCACATCCATGGTAGTTTTCAATGATTATCACCAAGACATGTCTGAAGGTGGCTTAGGCAACAAGGCTATGTTTACAAAGGAGCAGAAGCTGCAGAACATGAGCTAAGGTTGAGGAGCCTCAAAATAGTACAATGTATGTTGCACATTCACTTTTCGAAGCAACTTCAATAATTATGTAGATAAACACAGCTTCGTCTTTGTCATGGGTTGCTTAGAAGCCTTGGGTATGTTTTTCTGTTCAACTTGCCAATGCAATGCAAGCATGCAACTCCTTCCTCAAGTATTTTTCCCTATATGGGTTTGACTAACTTCCTTCATGCAAGGGAAAAAACCAATTATCTACCAAATCCTTGAAGGAAACCCTTGACCTTGGGAAAGCAACCAGCTTTAAACCTTTCAAAAAATACAATTAAGCTCGTGTAATACATTTGATGAGAAACTAAGTTTTGATTCCTCTAGATGATACTTGTTAAGGCAATAAGCTGCGCCACCTTGGAGCATGAAACATAAATAAATTCTAAAACATATTGCCCATTTATATAGACATAATTTTATTTATTTCCGTTAACATTTCACCCTCATATACACATGTATATTATATGTGTAGGTATATATACAATAATGGTTCATACCCTCATACATTTATTTCATGGTATAGAAGCATAAGCAAATTATATTTCTAAGAATTTATACTTATCATTAGTGACAAAAATAAATAATTCTAAATAATACAAGAGATGGAGAATCAGTAAATAATTTAAGCTTAAATGCCATAGCTCCAACTTCTCGGCAAACTGGTGACTATCCGTCATACCGTAGCCCCAAAAACAAAAACTAAACTGAAGAGAAGAACAAGACAAATTTGGAAATTTGCATTAAGAGTACTTACTCCCAAATTAAAACAATGTTTGGCACATTACATAGATTACAACTTTAATCGGTAAACTAGGATAATATAAGAGAACATTAAACCCATTCATGTGACCTACGACCCACAAAATAACCCATGGCGGCATTTTAGGAGCACCCCCTCCAGGAGCGTCTTGCCGCCTAGGCGCGCGCCATAACAACTATGCTTTAAATTTCATAAACCTAACTACAATCAGCACTCTGATCAGGTTATATTGTCTAGATATGAGAACAAGAACACATGACGGTAGGAAACTTGGCAAAATGCAAAAACCGAAGTGTGATAATGTGATTAAGACTTACCGTGTCGCCAACTTTGCATTGATCCAGTATTCTATACAGATCACTTCCATTAGCCACTTTTTTGCCATTCACAGAGACTATGATGTCACCCAATATTAGCCGGCCATAGGGGTCACGTTTAGTAGGTAGAAGTCCCTGTGTAACATGACGAGCCTCAACAATTTAGTGAATGTCAAATGTAGAAAATTCTCATGAGGAAATAGACTACATGGTTATTATTTACAAACCCACATATTCCAACATGAGGATATAAGTTCCATATGGTTAAAATGCAAAAGCAATTCACTATTCCACATAACGTTCAACTACACAATTACATGTCCATTTTTCTTACTAGGACATAACTATATATTGTTGTTATCTGCGACGGCGAGACCTTGTCGTATCACTGAGTGGGTCGTCATATTATACACTTGTCGGACACAAGATATAGGACGGTTCTGCAATCCAATGGGTAAATATAAATTAAATAGATGTTTCTAGTGGATTGTCTAAGATTTGGCATTGTAGTACTACCAATAATAAAATCAAGGCCCAACCAAATCATGTTTGACATATTTGTGAAAAAACTCTCCGACTTTCATTAAAAATCGGCAATTTTTCACAATTTTATAGGCTCTCGTATGTTCACCACGATTAATATGCCAGTCGCTAATTTTTCGCGACTTCTCCCACTTTTTCACGAATTATACGCTTTTTCATGATTTTTTGTGAGTCGTGACTTTTCAATATTTTACATGATTTTTCTCTTTAAAGTTGCTTGCTCTTTTTTTTAACGAAACCACGTACAAAGAACTCCCAACATCCCCAGTCTTTAGACATTCCATGTTGCATCGACTTTACCCCCTTCCCCCCCCCCTTCTTCCTTGAAGTTGTGTCCTCGTCTTTTTCTACTTCACAAGTATTGTGTCAACCTCTTTTTTATTCATCCGCCCCCTCCCTTCTGTAATCGATGTGTTGCATCCTCCACCTTCTGTGTTTTTTTTCTTCCCTGCTGTTTTTTTTTTGAGTTGTGACTTCTTTTTCTCATCTTCCCCCTTTTTTATACCGCCTCCTCCATTTCCTTGTTCACCTTCTTTCCTACAATTGTACTTCTTCCTCTACTTCTCATAATGTGTTCTTTCATGTTTCTTATATCTAGATTGTGGTGACTTGTAGCTGCAACCCAAAAGCAAAGTTTAACATGTCGATTTTGACACTGTTTCCAATGGTCCAGAAATAGAAATTTATAGAAATTTTAGTCAAAATTTTGATAATTCTGCTCCTGTTAACACAAATTTTTGACAACCAAAAAAAAAGAATTAAATCATGAAATTCTACCTGCATGCTCTACATACATAAATACACCTAATTATGCAATGGGCTCCTACAAGTGTGAGTGAAAAGATACAAAGTTATTTCGATCAGGATTTTGATTGTGCAATGTAGACATATATATAGAGAGAGAGTGTATTTGTGCGATCTGTACACTCGAGTGTATTCTAGCCCGACTCTCTCTCTCTCTCTCTCTCTCTCTCTCTCTCTATATATATATATATATATATATATATATATATATATATATATATATATATATAGACAGAGAGAGAGAGAGAGAGAGTCAGGCTAGAATACACTCGAGTGTATCCGGAGCAATTACACTCAAGTAGTTTTTCATGATACAATATTTTTTTCAAAAATCTAATCCGTTGATCTTCTTAAACATCTTGTGAATAGCTCATATATAAAATTTGAGCCAATTTAGACATTTATAGGTCATGTTATGAAGACTACAAAAATTATGCATTTCAAATTAGCTTAGTGCGTCGATTTCGTTGCCCTCAGATGAGTGACTTACACTCATCCAAATGGACTCAAAATTCTTGTGTAGCCTAATTATAGTATGGCAATGAAGATCAATGGTTTACATTTTATAAAAAAATAGTCTTGATATGCAAACACAACTTGAGTGTAGCGTGCGATCCGTACACTCGAGTGTATTCTAGCCTGACTCTATATATATATATATATATATATATATATATAGAGAGAGAGAGAGAGAGAGAGAGTCAGGCTAGAATACACTCGAGTGTACGGATCGCACGAATACACTCAAGTGTGTTTACATATCAAGACTATTTTTTGCAAAATGTAAACCGTTGATCTTCACCGTCATACTATAACTAGGCTACATACAAATTTTGAGCCCATTTGGATGAGTGTAAGTCACTCATCTAAGGGCAACAAAATCGACGCGCGAAACTAATTTGAAATGCATAATTTTTGCGGTCTTCATAACATGAGCTATACATATCCAAATGTGCTCAAATTTTGCATATGAGTTGTTCACGAGATGTTTAAGAAGATCAACGGATTAGATTTTCAAAAAAAATATTGCATCATGAAAAACTACTCGAGTGTATTCTGCTCCGGATACACTCGAGTGTATTCTAGCATGACTCTATATATATATATATATATATATATATATATATATATATATATATATATATATATATATATATATATATATATATATACATATACATATATATATACATACATATATATATATATATATATATATATGTATGTATGTATATATATATGTATATATATATATATACTTTGGCAATAGCATGATATACCTTATATCTTGCATTCAATTAGGTAATACATAACCATTCTCATTTTTCATATTTTTTCAACTTTTTAAAGAAATTACATAGTATAAAATTTGGTGGTTGGAGGGGGGGTTTGATGTCTAGTAGCCACCAAAGCCAAAATTTTGCAATTTTGGTCAAAAAAATAGTCCATGCACAAAAGCATCAACTTGAAGTAAGTATTGTAGAAGATTTCCTTCCTCCATTTCATTTCTTTTTTTTTTTAGAGTAAATCTTTCTTGATCTCCCCTCTTTCCCTCACTCACATTCATAAGCATCCTAAACTCTCAATGCATCCTTGACTTAATATTCTTCTCTCAATCAGCAAGTAGGCGCTCCTCTTAGTTTTCATTTTTTTCTTATTTGGCATTACCATCACCATGTATGCTTAATGTTTTATTATTCAAAACTGCCACATGTTTCTCTCAAATTTCTTATACATTGTTATTGTTCGACCTTTAACTTTTTTTCTACTTTTCTCACTAAATGAGATTTATGTCTCATGACCTTACTAGTTACATATATATTTATATATATATATGTGTGTGTGTGTGTGTGTGTGTGTGTGTGTGTGCTGACTTATTCGCTATAATTTTTTAATAGTCAATCGACTTTTGACCAAAATTTATTGATTTTTCCTTGAATTTTCCCAATTTTTTTTTCCAAATTCCGTTTTTTTGGCCATCCGAGAAATTGTCTAATCCCGGATTTATTACAATATATAGTTAAAAACGGTATCATGCCTACTTTATAGTATATTGTTCCACAATACTAGAGTTATAAGGCCCCTCCCCTTGAGTAAGCTAGGTAAAGTCAACAACAGCAACATTAGAAAGAGATGATCTTAGATTTCCAACAAGTTTGGCTTCACTTGCATTGATATTCACATCTTTCTATCTTTGAAGCAAGATTTCCTAAATCTAAAAATAAATTGCATATAAGTAACAATTGGTCCAACCAATCACCTTTAGCATTAGCATTTTACATGCATCATTATGCCCTTGAAGTATGTTCAGCTATATCTACCATATAATTACAAATAAGCAATGACAGATCCAACTGATAGCAACTATCTTTATTAGCAAAATTTACCTAAATTTTTGAATGCTAGTACTACCCATATTTAAGTTAGATGGGATTTTGAGGCAACGGAGATTTTGTGGTATAAGACCCATGATTCCTTGAACTAGCGAATTTACTCCCTATTAAATTGAATTACAAGGGGATTATATTTATATTTTGTTATAGTATGAAATAGCAAGCACCAATAGAAGGATAGAAGAAGCTAAACTGCAACAAAACATCGACAAATTGGAGTGCAAATAAGGTTTACAAGGAAAGCAAGATGGAACTTGGCTCTAAGGCCTCAAGTCCATTGTCCAAAGCTTGGAAGGTTCATACAAAGATACTGGCATTTTTATCGTGGTTAAACAGTGTGGGAGCAAAGATTACAAGCATTTAGATTAAGATTGTTACCTAGAAACATAGTCACAATATTCTCTGAATTTTTGAATTATTCACGTATAAATCATGAATTTATCATGTGACGAATGTTATGCCCGTATTTTGCAAGAAACATGTACTATTCCATAATCCTAAAATTATACATGAATTTTCATGAAGTAACCCCGAATATATGATTTGGCTTTGGGAATAAAGTATCATCAAGCAAATCATGTATGTGCATATATATAATTATATCCATGTGTTTAGCATGTGTATATATGTAATATTTGTATGTATGTACTACACACACATCGTATGTACGAATTTTATCTTTTTCCCAAATATTTGGTCGAACTTATACCGAATCCTTGTAAAAAAAAATCCGAATTTTCTTCGTAATTTCTGGATGCCAAATTTTTCAACCTTGCTGAATGAATCCTAAATACCCAAATTTGTGACTATGCCTGGAAAGAATGTGGAGATAATATGGGTGGTATACTCACAACGTATTTGATATAAGGGAAACCCTCTCCTATATATAAGAGTGGTAGACACTAACCCAAGCCTGACGGAACTCCGACTTATATATTAGACAAGCACCAACATGTTTGGACCGACTCATATATTGGACACTGACTTATATTACATGACTTAATATCTCCTTTTAATTCTGACACTCCCCTGCAAGCTAGAGCAAGGGAGAATCACATGCCCAGCTTGGATATAGACCAGATAGACTTAAATAAGAGACAAAATACAAAAGAGGACAAAAGAAAATGAAGATAAGAGTTTATTCAAAATGTGCACCCCCCCCCCGGTGAATTACAATGACATGTAAACTCCCCTGGACTTTGACATTCCCCATGACCTTGAAAATTGACGGGTTAGCAAGTAGACTTGGAGAAAGTTGGAGCTATGACCATGTTGAGCATGTATCTTGGAGTAGTATACATGTAGAGAAACCATGTTGATTATCTGACTGACCAACTAGGTGATAATGTCACTGAAGTAGTTTCTAGATGAAGGTCACTACTGGAATGACATGTATTAGTCAAGATTTGTGCCACAAGAAGAATATGTTGCAGTAGATCATCAAGTGTGTGACAAGGAACGAACATACAATCTGAAAACTTTGATGACAAAGCCGAGTGGATAATGTCTTGCAAAAAATAGGTGTACATGATCAGCACACAACCAACTATGCAAATACTACAAGATGCTTCCAATAGTAGATGATTGATGAGTCGCTTGATGGGGATGACTGGGACATAGCCAAGGACAACGGATTCGCCTCATGTTGCAAATTGAAGAAGTGGAAGATGCCACACACACGAGGAATACTCTTCTCGCCTTGACAATGGGCATAGAATACCAGTGGATGGCAACTCGGAAGCTAAACGACAAAACTTGACATCGGCCTTGAAATCTGAAATCTGGAGATATATAAAGAACCTTAAGCTCCAATATAGTAGACAACGTGCATGAGATGGCATTAGAGATATTACTTCTTTCTTTCATCTCAATTAAACTCTTCATCTCATCTCTTTTCCTCATACATATTTCCTTTATATCGCCCTTGCACACCAACCACAAAGAGACAACACAAGTGGTTTGGGTGGACAAAGACAAAGATAAGATTCCCTTCCCCTTACAAGATCTTGTAGGGTGGAACTTGGAAGTAGGGGACATGGGGTGGAGATGGAAGGAATATGCTAAGATAGACCATGTCGATCACCAATATAAAGATGTAGTTGCTATCATAAGTATACCAAAATAGGCATCACAAGGACAGAAGTTTGTTAATCCAATTCATTCAAGGAATGTGTGGGTTGACTGGGAACTCCACCGACATCAACGATTATTAAACAAGTAGAGGTTGTGTTGCTAAAAAGTTTACAATCGAAGCCAACCAGAATATTACTTGAACTGGGATAGAACTGCCATACGCTTAATAATTGATTCTGCTAGGAACTTCCCTGCCCAAGTCAAAAAAAAAAAAAAAAATTGCAGTTCAAACATGTGCAAAACGACGAAGGCATGACGATAACAACAAAGCCCCATCTTTGAAGAGGGCAGGCTGCAGTAGAGGGCGGAGTCTTTTGGTGTCGGTCTTCCTCTAAACCGAGCAAGCAGTTGATAGAAGAGGCCACAGAACCATCCAAGAACCGTTGAGGGAGCACTCCATGCTTGTTTACAGCCCACCATTGAGTGCATCCACAAACCAAGTATCCGACTTGGAATCATCCAGGAGTGACCCTATGTACAAGGGGAACTCTCGGCCTTCATTGGGAAGAGGTTCAGCCGTATCCACAAAGACTTATACCCCGTCGGAGCCCCAAGAGGCGCCACTGACGATCATGTCCTACTCGTCACCATGTTCTCAAGATTCTCATTGGTGGTGACAAAAATCTGCAAGTCGAGGTCCTTCGACGAGAGTTGGCACTTGAGGGTGATTGTGCCGCCGTCGAGAGATCTTTGAGAAAAACTCATAGAGTGTGGCGTACCAGGCAACAATAACAATTTGAGTGTCACTGGCGAGGTAGCGGGGGTGGACATCTATTTCTTAGTCTTGGCCAACACCTTGGGGAGAGGTACTTGCAAAGAGAGAAGAATTGTTGTTTCAAGATCACAGGGGCATAAGCAAAAGAAAATTTTAATTTTTCTTTGCTGGAAAAAAAAATGGAGAAGTGCAATAAGAGTAATGGAGAGTATTGTTTCAACAATGTAAGAAGATATATATTATCCGTTTTGGCAATACGCCTGCAGGAAGATGGAACTCTTATGAAAGAAGAGAGGAGACAACCATGGAGGCCGGGAAGATGCTTGAAGGGCAGTCAAGCCAAGAACAGAAGACGGTTGCCCGCAGGCAAAGGCACTCTACTTTTCTCTCTAGCGTTAGGTTTAGGATCAGTGCTCTGGTACCATGTTACCAATAAAGAATGTGGAGACAAAACGGGCAGTATATTCACAATGTGTTTTATATAAGAGAGACCCTCTCCTATGTACAAGAGTGAGACACTCACCCTAACCTGACAGGATTCTATTGGAGCGGCTGATATATTGGACTCTGACTTATATGGTCTTATAGACACAGGCTCAAATGTGACTTAATATCTTCTTTCAATTCAAACAAAAATGAATTATAAATCTCTAGTGAGGTTGATCGGCTCCAGAATGAGTAGGAGAGGTGATAACATCTAGCATGTATGATGGTAAAAAGTCATCAATAACAGCTGAAAAATTGATGATTTATCGAGATCGAGGGGTGGTGATGTCAATCCAAGGAAGACTTCTAGTTTCACTTGTGTAAGACTAGTATCGGGCAATATGTTAATGAACTCAGTCCAAACCATTCAGATTTTTTTTCAATGGCTTGAGGAGATATATTGACTTCGGCAGGCACTCAGGACAAATGCTCAACCTGGATAAACACATCCTCTAAGGTAGTGCATAGTGGGAGAAGAGAGTTTGTAGCTTAAGGTACGAGTGTTTGTAGCTTAAGGTACGAGATGTTATTTATTTGCAAGATAAAACTAGTAGATTTAGTCCTCTAAGAAATCTAACACTAGGGAAGACTTGGTGTGGATCTAATTCCATTTCAACTCCTCCATCTCAGTTCCTTCTCAAAGTTTGATTTTTGAAAAAAGCATTTTGATCAAATTAAAAATATTACTTGAACGTATTAGTGTGAATATTAAAAAGCGTCAAATTTATGTAGATCTAAAAATATTCAGTGAAACAGTAGTTTGTTCATCTCGGTGTTTCAATAACTAATGCAATATGTTGAAACTGTGTTAAATTTTGTTAAATTATAGGTTATATAATGGAAATACTCTTTAAGGTATTAAATATATTCTTTAAAAAACTTTTCCTGCATTTACATAAAATCAATTATAATTTTAGAAATCAGATTTTTTTGAAACATTATTTCATTCATTGCAATATTAATGTTTCAGAAAGCATGAAGCGAGAGGCGGACGGGCATGACCATATGGACACTTAATTATCATGCAGACGCTTTTTTGAAAGGCAAATGCTTCCGTTTCCATATGTTTTATGCATTATTTATTACATATACTGATATACATACGTAAATAATCATTTTATAACATATATGCATATCCAAACCCATGCAATAGTGTAAAATCACTTCTATACAATATAACAACATTACTATTCATATCTTTACTTGTTTACTATTGTGTTATTCGTTATGTATTTTCGTGTTATGTCTTTGCATTAGTCCCATATTGTTTAGATGTCCTTTATCAAATATCTCGTCATCCTATATAAGGAGAGGTACTTTGTATCTTTTAGAACATCTCGATAATCCCATTCTTTACATGGTGTCAGAGCAATAGGATCCCCCATAACCTCCTCAACCCTACTTCTGTTACCATTCTTCCGCCTGTTGTAGTCGCCTGCCTTCCTCTGCAAGCCAGCCTCCCACCTACCTCTCTAAGCCAGCCACCCCCCTTCCTCTCCAAGTCAGCCGCCTTCCTCTCCAAGCCAACCATCGACCTTCCTCTCCAAGCCAGTCGTCCACCTTCCTCTCTAAGCCAGCTACCCGCCTTCCTCTCCAAGCTAGCCGCCCATCTTCCTCTCCAAGCTAGTCGCCTACCTATTCCTCTCCAAGCCAGTCGTTGTCTTCCTCTTCAAGTCAGCAGTCGCCTTCCTCTCCAAGCCAACAACCGCCTTCCTCTTCAAGACACTCCGCCCATCCCAAATATCAATCCCCCTAGCCTAATATTCTATAATGTTGCTACATAAACACATAGTGTCCAACTTCTAATCCCTCTACCCCTACCAAGGAGTCTCCTACCACCGCGGGAGTTACACCCTCTTTTCTGAGGCGTCACGTGTCCACCTAAATGACCATGTGATATCTCCTTATTCTTTTCTTGTGACTACCGCCCTTGATACAGGGGTCTTCTGTCTCTACTACTACTATGCATCTTTGATGCATACATTCTACCCGTTTGGCTTCTGATATTTGAGCATTTGCTCCTGTGTCTGTCTTCTGCCCATGGTTGCCACTAAGATGGCTTCTTCAATGAGGTTACTCTCCACGAGGTAATCACTATCTGTTAGTCTGGAAAAAAACTACACCATCTGACATTTATCCCTCGACATATATTATTATTCTCAAGATTAGGCGTTCCATCAAACTGATGGTGCGCCCACCGAGGTTGTGGTTAAAACCGCTTACGCATGGAAAAAGGATGACTCTAGAGAAAAGTTGGTTACTCAACAATCTTGAACCCCGTTGTTCTCTCCTCCATCTAGACTCTGCCAAAGCTATGTGAGAGCATGTGGTTGATGTTCATGCCCACAAGGAAAACCCTAAGCGGGTTTATGAGATTTATCAAAACTTAACCAATCTCAAGATGTCTCTTAGTGTTGACCTAAGAGACCATTATGCCACCTTCAAATCTCTCTGTGGGGATCGTGAGGAGCATCATCCTTTGACTACTGACCTCAGTACCCTACAAAAGCAACAACACGAACTTCGACTGCTAGCCTTACCACAATCTCCTCAACTGTTGTGACTCCTTCTAAGTCTGCTCTTCTTACTAGAGGTTCTGGTCATGGCCGAGGTTCTTCTGAGGTCGTAGTCGTTCCACTAGAGATAATGGTTGTGGCCGAGGTTAGCCCACTAGTCCTCTTTCGGCTCCTACTGCAAATGCACTAATCATGTGGAAGAAAAATGATGCCTCAAACATGGTAAGCCTACTTGGGTGAATCAAGTCTCGGAGACTATAGATGATCATCCTGGTGACACATCTTCTCCTACTGTTGATGGTCTTGTTATGCTATCTAAGGCTGATCTGGATCGCCTTATAAGTGTTGCGGTTGCCACTGCTTCTACTACCTAGACAGAATCTGCCTTTTTATCGACTCCATCACCCTATGGTAATATCAATAAATGGATTATTGATTCTGGTGCAACATCACACATTATTGGTGACGTTGGGTTGTTAACCAACATTACCAAGCGACAATCCTTCCCTTTGGTCATCCTGGCTAATGGATCCAAATATCCTACTAATGGCATGAGGACTGCCAAACTTCCTGTTTATCCATGCCCTATATTTTATATGCCCCTTTGTTTCCTATCAATTTACTTTTTGTGAGAAAAGTCATACACAAATTACGTTGTGTGGTTACCTTCATGCCTTTCATTGTGTTTTACATGATCTGTGCCCAAGGATGAAGAATGGTGGGGCATGAAGGACCTGGTGGCCAATACTATCTTGATACGTTGCCTCACTGCTACAAAGCAGGCTTATCTTCTTCTGTTTCTCCTTTTTAATGGCGTATGCGCCTAGGCCATCCTTCTTCTAGAAAACTAAGCTATGTGTTTTCTGACGTTGTTATATCTTTTGATTGCCAATCATGTCAACTTGGCAAACAAATTCGATCATTGTTTCCTCCTAAGCAATTTATCAGTAGTTCGGATGCTTTTGATATTATACACTTCGATGTGAAGGGTCCCAGCAAAATTTCTAATAGAAATGGTTATCAATACTTTATCAGCTTCATTGATGATTTTTCTAGAGCTGCGTGGTTTACCTTTTAAAGGATAGATCTGTTGTTTGATCTGCTGTAAAATGCTTCTTTGCTGATATTAAAATTCAATTCTCTAAAAGCATCAAAGTTTTGTGCACTAATACGTTCAACAAGATCTAAACATTTGTCTTGATATGGGTACATTGCGTCAAAATTCTTGCCCTTATACCCCCCCAAACAAAATGGCATTGCGGAACGGAAAAATAGGCATTTACTTGATATTGCTCGTACTTTCATGTGTCTTTCCAATGTTCCTAAGTGTTTGCGGTCGGATGCCTTGTTAAGGGGATGTTTTCCGATTAACCACATGCCTTCTTTTGTGCTCTGTTATAAAATTCCTTTTCAACCAAATACACCTCCCTTTTCCCTACCGCCTCATATTTCAATTGCACTTGTTTTTTGAAAACCTAAAACCCGAGAATGACAAATTTTCTCAGCTATCCTCATGGTCAAAAAGGGTATAGGTGTTTTGATCATGTTAACAAACGAGTGCTTGTGTTGTTTGCTTTAATAACACCCTGCTCTTCTCTGTTCAAGGTCACTCTCTTGAACCTGAGCTTGTAATTTGTTCCTAACGAGGTCCCACTTCTAATGGTATCCTCTCTGTCTCATGGCCCGACAAAACTTCTACATGTCTATCAACGTCGAAAACATACCACTGCTACACCTTCTACCCCCCTCCCAGCTCTTGCACTCCTGTTGCAGATCATCTTCTCTTTGAAGGTAATACTGACTCTACTCATGTTTCTGATGTATTTAAGTTAAACAAGCTGATTTCTTGGTGCAAGCCTAGGTGGAAATGTATTATACATGATATTGCTCATTATTGCAACCACCAAATTGGGTCCTTCCATTTCAGCCTTTACAAGTGCTTTGTTTGTCATTTCGGTTCCCAAATTTGTTGATGACGTCCTACTCATCCTGGATGGAAGACTGCCATGAATGACGAAATCTCCGTGGTGCAAAAAGCATCACACATGGGAGCTTGTCGACCCTCCTTCTGATTGTTCTCCTGTTGGTTGTATATGGGTGTTTGCTATCAAATACCATCCTCATGGCACTGAGCGACTACAGGCCCGCCTATGGCTACAAGATACACTCAATCTCATGGAAATTGATTACTTCTAAGACGTTCTACCTGGTAGCCCGACTAAATCTGTATGTGTTCTCATTTTTGTTGTTGTTAATCTTGGTTGGCCCCTATTTCAACTTGATGTCAAGAATGCTTTCCTGTATGGCGACCTTCATGAAGAGGTCTACATGGAGCAACCTCCTAGTTTTGTTGCTCAGGGGGAGTTCAAAGTCTACAAAGTTAGACGTGCAATCTATGGTCTAAAACAAAGTTCGAGAGCTTGGTTCGATAAACTGAATCAAATTCTTGTAAGCTTTGGATTCTCCATGTCATATGTTAATCATTCCATTTTTGTGAGAAAAAAATAGATACCGGAAACGTTATTCTAATCGTATATGATGGTGATATTGTGCTTTTTGGCAGTTATTTAACTGCAATACAAGCTAAAAGAACATACCTATCCAGCTACTTCGTCACTAAGAATCCGGGAAATCTGTGTTACTTTCTTGGCATTGAAGTAGTCTACTATGGATTTTCTATTTGTATGGCACAAAGAAAGTATTTTCTGGATCTACTTACAGAAACTGGTATGATGGGGATACGACTTGCCGGAAAGTTGATCTATTTACTGTTACTCATGTTGCATGCATAATTCACGGCTGACACTCCATTGGATCCTAATGCAAAACTGAATGAAGAAGGATCAGTATTTCCTGATCACTTGAGATATAGACGACTTGTCAGAAAGTTGATCTATTTACTATTACACATGCATATATTACGGCTGCAGTCAAGTTTGTCAGTCGATACTTAGAGAAACATAGACAATGTCACTGGGATGTTATGTGTCATATTCTGAAACCCTGGTAAAGGTCTATTATACGCCAAATAGGGTCACACTGACATTATTGGGTATTCTGATGTTGACTATGCAGGCAGCCTTACTGACCACAATCTACTTTTGGCTATTGCTCCTATGTTGGTGGAGAGCTTGTATCTTGGCAAAGTAGAAAGCAGAATGTTGTTGCTAGTTCTAAGGTTGAAATACATAGTTATGGCTCATACAGCCTGCAAGCTCCTTAGGGTCAGATCCCTTATTAAAGAATTTGGATTGCCTATTACTACTCCCATACAGATGTTCAGTGACAAACTGACAATAAGGTTGCTACATTCATTGCCAGCAATATCGTGTTCCATGAACGAACCAGGTACATTGAAGTAGGTTGTGACTTTATTAGGAAATTTGTGATGAAGAAAGACATCTCTATTCCTTACGCTCAGAAGACCAAATTGTTGATATGTTCACTAAAGCATTTCCAGGGAAGAGATTTGAAGAACTAATTGACAAGTTGGTCATGAAAGATATTTATGCTCCAGCTTGAGGGGGAGCGTTAGTATCTTTACTTGTTTATTTTTGTGTTATTTGTTATGTATTGTTGTGTAATATCTTCGCTTTCGTCCCATATTGTTGGGATGTCCTTTATCTAATATCTCTTCATCCTATATAAGGAGAGGTGCTCTGTATCTTTTACAACATCTCAATATATCCTATTATTTACAATTACTACGGTGCGTTCTTAGTAATATTCATATATATTATATATTACAATTTACAATACCATGACAGTAAGGAATATAGTAATATAACGTAGGTTACAATATATTGAATATTATAGCAGTAATGTCACAGTATTAGTGTTGATAAGACAAGTGTGCTTATATTATTACAAACAATATGTATGCCGATAATATATCAATACTTTATACTGTTACAGTAACCACATGGATAATATGTTCATATAACAGTACATGATACAATAATATGTAGTTGATTACATAATGAATAGTGTAGAATATTGTAATATAGAACTGCAGATGTGTAACAGTAGTAGATGATAGGGTCATACACACTAGTACAAACTAGTAAGACAAATTAATGTAGTATTATACAATAGCAGTAGATATTGCTTATTATAAAGTAATATTAGTATATGTGTTTTATTGTGTTATGTTGTGTTATTTCTTTTGTTATGGGCTCTAGACTTGTCTTGTCTTAGCCTTTTTATTGTATCCCATATTGCCTAATTCTGTCTTTTGGCTTGCTCTCTTGTCCTATAAACGAGAGTCCGTTGTATTTTGTTTTACTCATCTAATAAACAGTTCCCTTATCTACAAGTATAAATACATATTATATACAGTCAACAATATATTATACAGGAGTATTGCTAATTGTAAAAGTAGATATATGTGTATCACATATTATATGATAATGTATAGAAATACAAATAGATGTGTGATTTAGAGATGTAGAAGTAGCTTGGGCCTACCTGCTTGCTTAATGTAGGCAGCCTAAACCAGGCGCCTAAAAGCTACCCTTAGGCAGCTAATAAGTGGGCAAAAGCAGGGGGAAAAGTGGGTGCCTAATCGCCACGTGTAGGCAAAATAAAGTGGTTGGGACATGGCAGAGCTTAAGCGGCCATCCAGAACGCTTTTAAAACAGTGAGCACTATCATTGAGTTAGCCATTGAATTTGAAGTAATATTGTATAATTTAAATGAAAACACTCGGCAAGTATTTTATACAATATAATGATCGTTTTTTTTTCTTTCTGGTTCATACATCTATAATTTTTTTGTTAAATATATGAAGTTTTCAAAAATGGTATCACTTTTATGCAAGTAATCATGCTCCAGACCTCTATAAAAACATCCTCTATATACCACCCAGCTTCACATCCTATTTGTACAGTTATTGAGGTATCAGGGATGTCACCCCTACCAGTGTTCCAAAAATCAAGCTCCTCTTGAGATTATACAGTACTATGCATATACAGATACATGATTAAAGCACCAAAGGCTACTGAATTAAAATTTGAAAAAATATTCAATAAAGAGTACAAATGTTTGGTGTTATATATTTTTCTTTTTGTTTTTGTTTCTTGGTATGGGTGTGTCCAGCTAAATCAACGAATACACTTTTAGGATGAGTAGTGTAATAGAGATGCTAGAAGTTAAGAGGTAGTCCCATATATATATATATATATATATATATATATATATATATATATATATATATATATATATATATATATATATATATATATATATATATATATATATATATATATATGTGTGTGTGTGTGTGTGTGTGTGTGTGTGTGTGTGTGTGTGTGTGTGTATATATATATATATATATATATATATATGTATATATATATATATATATAGAGAGAGAGAGAGAGATGGCCAGACTAGAATACATTCGAGTGTACGGGAGACGGTATACATCCCAGTCATTTTCGATCATGTAGCGATTATTTTGAAAATACAAACCATTTATATTGTTAAATATATGCTACATATAAAATTTGAGCTCAGTTGGACACTTATAGGTCATGCATATGTCATCATCATCATCATATGTAGAGAACAAAAATGATGCATTGGAAATTAGTTTTATACGTCGATTTTGTTGTCCTTGGATGCGTGACTTAGAAGCATCCAAATGAGATCAAATTTTGCATGTAGCCTACATTTATTATAACAAGGAATATCAATGGTTTGGATTTTGAAGAAACTTGGTCTTGATAGGTAAACAACCTTTGGGGTGTACGGTGCGTTTCGTGCACTCGATTATATTCTAGTTTGACCCTATAACCATTGATCTTCTTAAATATCTTATGAATAGGCTATATATCAAATTTGAGCTCATTTGGACACTTAGAGGCCACGTGTGTGAAGACAACAAAAATGATGCATTGGAAATTATTTTGTGTGTTAATTTTGTTGTCATTGGATGGGTGACTTAGAAGCATCCAAATGAGCTCAAATTTTACATGTAGCCTATATTTATTATAACACCGTCTATGATAGAAACAATCTTTAGGTAGACACAACTGCCCGGATGTCATAGACTTTGTTGGAAATGACTATTCTCAAATTGAAGCAGCCGTCACGGGTTTCGTCGCTCCTATAGCTTCTACGCTAATGCGCCAACGAAATTTTACCTAATGGAGAAGTAGTTGGAGAGGTAACAAAACTTTATAAAAGGCCCAAAATGGGCTACTACAATGAATATCAATGGCTTGAATTTTCAACATCTTGGTCTTGATAGGTAAACACCACTGGAGTGTACAGTGCGATCCATACACTCGAGTGTATTTTAGCCTAACTATATATACACACACATATATATTGTGTATACATATGTGCTTAACATAAACATATAATATGTGAATGATCATAATCTAAGTCTCACTCCAATTCATTTTAGGGTCAGCAACTTGGATCCTTTGATCATCATCGTCATCTAAGCCTCACTCTAATCCATTTTACAGTCAGCTACTTGGATCCTTTTTCTTCTGCTCAGTTTGTGTTGAAATCTCATTGGATGTCAAGAATCCAATTCTCTCTCCTTGCTAACTTTCCCCAAGTTTTTTTAGGTTTGCTTCTTCCCTTTTAACTATGTTCGAGTCCATAGCATTTCTTCAAACTATTACATTTGTTTGATTGTGACATCAAAATGTGATCCGTATGATTGATGTAGTTGTCGAACCGAATGGTGTAGTACCACATACCATAATACAGTCTCTTGGGCACTGAAAAAGAACCATGTTAAAGACAAAAATTTGGAGGTGGCAGTAGATTGGTGACAAATCCGGTTAGCTTTCAGGATCTGGATGTTGCACACAAGCAGTTCATGGAGATGACAGCAAGCAGAGATATTGACAACGGAGGTGCCGAGACCTTCGCAATAGGGGGGCGGGGTGTTGTTGTTCCACTGGTTGAAAATAAGGCCGTGTTTGGTTAGCTGGATAGGAGATGAAGGGGATACAATAAGGTCTGGGATCAGTCGGTACACAGAAAGGAAAGGAAATCTAGTGTGACAGCCCACGTTTGGATTGTTGTTGTATTATGATTGTGTTACTTCCGGCAGGGGCCGTCGCACTCCAGCAAGATCCTTTTTTTTCCTTGTTCTTAATTCATGGTGTTTGTGACATTCTTGGACCTCTTGGCTGCTCTGCCCATTAACGGTAGATCTTTTGTCATATGAGTCCGAGAAAAATTGGGAAGTCGAGGACTGTGCATTCTGGACCAATGACGACGGTGTTGGTGTATATATACAGGAAACTGCCGATGATGAGTGTGCGCACAAGTGCAGATGGAGCCGACGGCAATGGAGTCACTGGCTCTGGCTAGGTGTTGTTGGAGTCGACGTATCAGAAGTACCTAGACAAAACCAAACTTCGAATGTTCCTTCCGTAATCAGGTCAAAAAAATACATTGCAAATGGAGGTCCTGTGTACAGCAGATGGGTCTCCTCTTGCTTGTCTTTTGTATCAATTTTGCCGCTGAAGTATAAATCGAGCCATTGATCGTCCTGGTAATTTGCTGAAAAATATATTGCAGCAAGTATGCGTCTTGAGTTATTTGCTAGTCTGCTACTAATTGCTCCATCGGTGCTCAAACAATGTTGGCTGGAGAAGCCGCTGCTACAGAGTCTGGCTGAGTTTGAGGGCTTTTAAGGAGAAAGCAATAAGAAGGTGAAGGACCGTAAGGAAAGAGACAAAGACGGTCGAGTTTCAGTCATAGTCGGGAGTCGGGTTCGAGCGTGAAGAGTCGGGCTTTGAAGAGAGGAGGGGCTCGACTGTGAGTACTGCGCTACTCCCATGGGGGGGGGGGGGGGGGTGTGCGGAATTCGACAGTCCTGCTCCGTCAGGATTTCTTGTCCAGCGCGAATGATGTCCTGTAGTTTAGTTTGTGAAAACAAACATAGGATTGCATTTATGAGTGGGATTATTGTCCTATCCTACTCCAAATCCTGCAAACCAAACGTAGCCTAAAGGTTTCAGAACCTGCACGAGGGAGGACACTTGACTGGGCTCAAAAAGATGCATGACAAAGAAACTCAGTACGATGCACAAAATGGCAGTCTGTAATTATCATAATATGCAGTGGGAACACAATGCATTGTAGGCTCTAAAGGCCCAAGGAAGACTGCCAAACCTATCATTAGATAACGGCCACCAGTTTGCAAAAGAAATTGTCTGCCAAAACTTTCTAGGAATAGAAGCTACTTTATTAGAGTCTAAAAATATGATGGATAGAGCAAATAATACGTACTTGTGTCTCATACAGCTTATTTGCAGATAGTATCATGGTATCTAGTATTTACAATAAGACACAGAAGAAAAATTATCTCCAAGTAATCTGCATCCAAGGAACATATGCACATACTAAGGAAACTCAGCCCTAAAAATTCTATAGCAATTAGGAAAGTCTTAAAAAGCAGTTGATCATATGAGTATTATGTTATCTTCAAAAAATGTGGAAGCAAAAGGCAACTCATAAAAATGCCACTTTGTTCAAGGGAACGATCCTTACAGCTTTTCCTGCAGGACCCTCGGGAGGAGCATCCAAAACAAGAACTCCACTAACACCAAGCTGCTCTACAGATTGATCTGGTGCAAATTTGATTCCTAAGATGGGCCTTGTAACCTTTCCGTATTTAACCAACTGATCAACAATGCCGCCAACCTTGAACAGAGAAATAGACCAGTGTAATCCACATCAGCTCTGATGTAAGTAACACATCATAATCAACATTGCTAAATGATAAATTGCATGAAACACACCGTATCAACTGGAATCGAAAATCCAACACCAGATGAAGCTCCAGACGGAGAATAAATGGCAGTGTTTATGCCAATTAAATTTCCAGAGCTATCAAGCAGAGGCCCACCACTATTACCGGGATTTATAGCAGCATCCGTCTGTATTACATCCTGAATCGGTCGGCCTGTGGCAGCAGAACTTATCTCTCTTCGCAAGCCACTGTCAAAACCAATACATATTAGTAAAGGCAATTACATCTCGTGTTTGAAATGAAACCCACTATTAGCAACCAGAAACAGGTTACATGAATCGTATGTCAATCAGATGAGTGGTCTGAAAATAAAAATGCTTCTTGAAAGATTTCTTTTTGCAGGATAGATGAGAATACAAAAAGTTAGACTTCAAACTGTAGACTATAGCTTTTGGCTACCAATTGCTTTGGGTAATCAGATGCTGGGATTTTTCACCCAGAAACCAGCCCACTTTTCATTTATGTTTCACATGAATTGATAAACTATGTAATTAGATAGATAGCCTACCTTATTACGCCAGTTGTAAGTGTGTGGTCAAGACCAAACTGCAAAACAAGTGTAAAACAGCAAAATCGTCAGAAATGTCCCACAGGACTAGGTTTATTTTATTGTCGAAAAAAAGAAAAGCAATTTGATCACGTCAAATTCACATGTAGCATATCCCGTAAGCAAAAGTAGACTCTAAACCTAAAGAAAGTTGCTATAAGCAAATACTGTGCCAGGCTGCACCCAAAAGATTTCATCTTTACAATGCTTTCTGCCACATATTAAAGTAACCATTCTCGCCAACTTGCGCAGCTGTAAGAACATTTAGCCACCATTAGCCGAGATTTGGCACTTTACCCATCCTATTTTAATTCATATTTTTGTACAACTTTCGTTTGGTAGGGTCTTTTTTCAAATGGCAGAAACCTAGAAGATATATTTTGTTTCTAGTTTGATTTAGACATAAAAACATCAGTTGCGGCAAATGAAATTGTGGAGGGTTTTTTTATCTATAAATGATGCATGGTTATTCTTTGGAATCATCATATGATAAATACCACTAATAACACAATTTTGTGTAGAACTCACCATGAGATTAAGGGCTGATTAGGACTTACTATCAGTGGTTCAAATCCATGTCAAAAAAAGACACAAGAAGGAGACACCAATTGTCCAAGAATATTTGTTGGGATAGTCACACACCATCAATTGGCATTTGTTTCTAGGCATTAAAAGGTCATATTGAGATATGAAAGTGATCTCTATTGAGGAATATTGATATGAATATGAACTCTTTGTACGTACAGTGGGACTAGGAGGCTCACAAGTATTGGACACATCCATATAGATACACAAACGCGCACACATGCACATGTTACACACATTGATCCATAATCATATATTAATACACACACGTACACACATGACTTGCACATTGATTTTTTATTCCTTATATCGAATCCTATAGCATGTTCTTATTTCTTAAACATTTAATTCAGAAAATTCTTAACAATACTTGAAGTTTGGGAATGATTTTTTGAATTCTTAAACAGTTTGCAAAATCTGTGAATAATTCGTGAAATTCAGGAATAAATTAGTTTTCTTACAGAATTTGGGCCTAGCATCTATCACATGAAAATTTCATAAATTATTCACCAGTAATTCAAATTTTTGGATAATTTGAGACTTATCCATACTTACCGGATTTCCAATGGCATATACTTTCTGTCCAACAAGAAGGTCTGCAGAAACACCAACAGGAATTGGCCTCAGCTTATCTTTCGGTGCATCAATATGCAGCACAGCCACATCTTTATCTTGGTCGTATCCAACCACTGTTGCTTCATATGTTGATTGATCAGCAAGGGTAACTCTGTATGGAAGCAGCAAAAGTGAATTAGTGTGCTAGCTGAGCAATCAGAGTTCAACAGTGTGCTTGCTGTCTGAGTAATTAAAGTTCGACAGTTTGCTAGCTGACTAACCTCTGCAAGTGATAGAAACAATAAAAAATAGATTAAGGTTCCATTTTACTCCACATAAGCCAGTTGACAACTTTCAGAAAAATGCATACTTCATTGAATTGGTTTGGGTCAAAATTGCAAAGCTTTGACAAAATTTAAAACAACATAGACCCCCTTCCCCTTTGAATTGAGTCAGCATATTAATACCCTAAAATTCAAATCTCAGAATTTTTTAATGAGGTGCTTTCAGATAGTGCTTACTTTTGATGTAAGTTATGGATATCTATCATGTAATGGAAGGTTTTAATTGTTGATTCCCATACTTCATATTATCTTTCTGATCAGCTATTCCGGCTTCATGCAGGCGAGTTGCAGCGAATTTCTGGTTAGAGTTTAGATACATTGCATTAATCTTAATTCATTGAAGTATAGAGTAACAAAAAAAAAAATCTTGCTTCCGTACTACATCTCTTTGTGGTTTCTAATCTTCTTCAGTAATCTCTATCCATATATTTATTTTGATTTTAGCCTTCATTCTTGGTCTTGTGTATTTAGTGTTGCACCCGTATACTAAGATGTTGGTGTAAACTCCAACCATTAAAAATACCCTGCAAGAGTCCAACTAAAAGAAAAAGTATTTTTGTTGATGCACCCTGCAGTACTAAACATTAGAAGCCAATTGGACACAATAACCGTGATCTGCAAACAAGACAGATATATGGTCACCAATCAGTACCAGCAATTATTGATAGGTGGAACATCTGACATCTCACAGATGGCCTTAGCATATCGACTCTTTCTAGTCTTCATGAACGCCTGCAAAGATCATGGATGCTAGTATACAGAATGATGATGCTTCTATGTGTGGAGTGTTTAAGAACTAACTGAGTTGCATCAGATAGAATCCATTCGAAGTAAACATACTCATTTCATTCAAGGGATGTGATCTTCCAAGAGGTGGCAGGGTCATTACAAAATCTCTACTTAGTCAACTTATATTACATTTGTCTCATTTTCCTTCAAATAGAAAAATCTTAGATTTCATTTGCAATTGTAAAGACAATATTGCACTTGCAGGTTTGTCGGTTCAGCGCAAGTATCCAGCATAGTAATTTAACTGAATATCTTAGAGCTCCTATTTGAGCTACTCAAGTATATGATATCTAGAAAGTGTAAAGCTGCTAGTGTAGCAGATTCAAACAAAAGGATATTTCTCTACAGTCATCCTGGGTGGAATTTAATCACTCCATAACAAAGTGACGCACTTGCAAAAAGTTGTGATGGGACACTTTATAATGCTACCCCAGTGAGAGAAGACCATGAGAGTTAGTTGGGATCACTTAAATCATGTTCAAAGCGGAGGAATTAGCTACAGTCTCTGCACAAAATTGTTGCCATCAAAACCAAAAACATGGTTTGTAAGAGACAATGTTCAGAACCTGAAATTTTGATACACTGGCATACATTGATAATGTATATCTTAAAGAAATAAATAACACACCTGAGATCAGAGGCACCGCGGATGACATGATAGTTGGTAACAATGTGGCCATCTTTGTCCCATACGAAACCTGAACCAGAGCCCTGTGGAACCTCCAGCACATCAAGAGTGAAAGCATCTTGCCTGCAAGAGGGACCCATGAAGGCAGGAGGTTAAATGCTAATACTAGTCGGAGAATCACATTCCCTCACCCGGAATTACTGCAGCACTCTCCCAAGTAAACCCGTTCGCTAGTCTGGACGAAACTTTTTAGCCGCACAGAGAATAGAAAATAAAAGTCAACAGAAAACTAGTGGGATGACGCGCACCTGACTGCGAGGTTTGTAATGTAAACGACGGAGGGCGTGTTTTCTTGGAAGAGCCGTACTGTGGCAAGTTCGTCGGTCTGAAGTCTCCGGGGAGGGGTGACCACGAAAGCCGACGCGGCTCCAACGTCGGAGGTGAAGATAGAGAGCGATATGGCTAGCGAGGCAACGAGCACCGCAAGTGAATCCACAGCGGAGGATATCGCACCAGCGTCCAGAGTGATTGGGATCCTCGGGATGGACGGGAGTCGAGGGATCTCGATCCTAAACGCCCTACACTGCTTACCACGCCTGCCATCGCCGTCGTCGGCGCCGCAGTTGCGAAATAGGACGACGACAAATGAAGGCTTGAGCTTGGAATATTGAGCTTTAGACGACTTGTCCGAAAGCGGCGAGCTCTTCTTCAGTATGGATAGTGATTGGTTTTTCAAGCGGTTGTGGTGGACAGAAAGCGCGCACGCAGCAGCTGCTGCCGCTGCCGCGGCCATTGCCGTTACAAACTGGGTCTGGACGCTGGACTGGCTAGTGGTTGTCGCGCGGACAAGTGATTTGGTTGGTCTTCGCTCTTCGTGAAACATGTGTACAAAAATGTCGGGGATAGCATTTTCCAGAACTATGCACCAACTTCTCATTGGCTGAGAGTATGACTATAAATTGATATTAAATCAAATAAATTTGTAATCATACCTCCGGTATTGGAATATATTACAAGCTCCACAAACGTCCGGCAGAATAACTTCGTTCTTCCTCCCGGTATTGGAATATATAACAAGCTCCACAAACTACATAAATCATATAGGATCGGAGTGGAATCATATCCACCGCTATTGGAATAACTTTCTTATGCCTCCCGGTTTGTGGAGCTTGTAATATGAATTATATAGTTTGTGGATTATAGACAATCATATCATTCTCCTCCTTCTTCTCCCTTTCGGCTAGAGTGGTCCGAGTGATAAGAACTCGGTAAGTCTTAGTGAAAGACTCGGGTTCAAACCACACCGAAGGCACCCTCACCAAAAGAAAGACAATCATATCCTCTGTTATGTTGGTGAAGAATAATCTTGCACATAGATCATGCATGTTGGAATAACTTTGTTCTACCTTTCGAGGTTGTTTCTTGACTGACTGTATTGGATGGCACGTGTAAACACAGTATTACAAGCTCCACAAACTAAGTTCAATCACCCCGGTTTTGGAATATATAACAAGCTCCATAAACTATAGAAATCATATAGGATGATAGTGGAGTATATCCCCCCACCAATTCCCCCTACGTTTGTATTATACATGTAGCTTAGTTAAGAGGGACATTACAATTATAAAACACAAAAGCTATTATAGTTATAGAGTGAAAAGTAACATATCTCTCTCACACATTGATGAATACATATTCATCCTAATTATAGTCACATAATTAGCATACATTAACAGTTTGTTTATGCGGTTTATCGGTTAAATTAGCTTAGTTAAGGGGTTTTTTTACTTTTATGTTATTATATTGTGTTTTGATTGAAACTCGTGTTCTTCATATAAGTTATGTTCAAAGGAGTGAGATGTACCATAAGACTCCCCCACGGGACCCACATGGAGGAAATTTTCATGTTAGATCAACACTCGTCCACTCCAAGTTTTGGAGTGATGATCCTAAATTCACGTAAATTTGTTGCAATGACCCAAGAATCTAGCCTATCAGTTGGTACCACCAATCGATAGATAGAAGGGAATTCTTCAACATCAAATGGCCAGTGGGTAAGATGATTGACTAGCCCCTTTAGTCGGTCAACTTGCCACGTGGGAAGATCTGTAAAATGCTAGGGTTTCTAGACAATTGCCTAGTCCATCCAATTGATTGACAAGAACCTTGTCCGGGAAGCATTAGTCGATGATATGGTTTATGCGGTCGATCGACTGACAAAGACACATGCCAAGTTCACTAGCCATTTGATCATTTGGTCCATCATAATGATCGACTGAGATCTAGATTCCATAGCATGTCACATGTCAATTGATCAACTAGTCAATTAATCACGCAACTCACTGCATCGTCAAAGTAGAATTAAAGTCTGATATTGGCCATCTATCCCACATGTGGGTAAGCCCAACAACAGGCATATAAAAGAGTTTGACCTAACTTTTGTCAAGGGATTTGCCCGCAATCCATTTGAAGTGTATATGTGCCCTACTTAAAGGATAAAAGAAGACGAAGGAGAAGAGGAGCTCTGATAAAGCTCCCTTTGACTGCTACATCAGATTGCTCCTCATTTTCACATATATCGAAGACCAGTTGTCACAGACCAAGATTGCCCCTTTGCTATCCACTATGACAATTACATCATCTCTTTCTGACCTCTTTTGTATCGCACCTTGCACAATGAGCAAGTAGTTTCCTCGTTGGGTACCGGGAGTAGCCCTATTACCGGTATTTATGAATTTGTATTCATTTTCATCATTGTATATTGTAACTTATTATGAATGAATTGATTATTGCTTGCATTATGGATTCATCACCTCGTGTACATGCTAGCTAAATCTTAGACATAGAGTACCTTTGAAACCTAAGATTAGAATATTGATTCCATTTGCATTGACCCTAGTATGAGAAGTTCAGAAAGGTAGTCTCCAAGGATATGGCTAGATAACACTTAGGTAACACGAGTGTGAGCGTTTGTATCCTTCCATGAAATTTCATCATTTAGAAAGGATTATAAATTGTGCGGCCTCATCTTCGATCGTTCATAATTGTGATAATGTGGTGAGAGTGAGTGAATATAGGAAATGACGGTGAAAAACTTCCTTCCATATGTTTCCATCATGGATTAATAATCAATATGTATTTTATCACTTTATTCTTGCAATCAGACTAATAATAAAACTCAAACAATTAGATTTAAATGTTGTTTCTAATTAGGATTAAAATGAGTAATATATCTTGAAGTACTTATCCCGTGGGACTCGATCCTCTATATATACTACAATAAGATATGTTTGTTTGCTAGTGAGATTGGATTCTATACCCTAGTGGATTTGAGTCTAATAAATATATCATGTCACACACACTCAAAAGTTAAGAACAAAAATGGAAATTAAACCCAATCACAGTTGACGTGGAAAAGACCTTTCTGTTATTATTTTGAAGTAGTCTAGTTTCACATAACTCTAAGCATTTTCTATAATGACACGGACCTAGGTTGAACCTAACCCTAGATTGATCTAGGATTACTAAAGATGCCTTTCTTTTTATGCTAATCATAAACCATAATTTGAGTAGTGAAATGTGTGTGAATGGAGTACACTGATAACATCATGTTTGGTAGAGACTTGTTTTAATAAGAATTTTTGATTGGTAGACCCTGATTGTATTTGTTTTGTGTATGGTTAGTGGTAAACATTTTAATAGAATACTTAATAATGATTTGAGTTTGTTGTTTTCCATATAATATGAAAATATGATGAAAGATAAATAATGTAAATTTTCTATGAATCGAAATAGGAAGATCATTAGAATTGGTCCTTAGTCATGTTAAGGATGAAAAACATTATAGTTTGAAGATTTAAGAAGAGAATATATGAATTGAGAATCAAGGCACATGGTTTAGGGATCTTTAGATTGTGTTTTAAAGGTCTTGGTTTGACTTTACAATGTTTGTCCCATTAGCGTGTAGACTTCGGCAAAGATTGCAGATTGACCTTTGCGATCAAAATAATCACTTCGACCGAATAACTACAAAATCGGTCAATCCAAAGGTTGACCGACTTGTAGTGATAAATATACCTCCAAATTTTGCTTCTATCATTTCAACCCATCAATAAGGGAATTTGGATTGAATTCCTAGAAGGTCAACTGACATGTGTTTCTAGTAGAATAAAAATAAAACATGTTAATAAATGAAATTACAAACTATGTGCATACCCCAATTAATTCCTTTTAACTGACCCTAGAACTTCATTAGACATGTTCTTCACTGCCTAAATTAGCGACAAAAATAACAAGACCCCATCCGACACTGAATCGGATAAGGGGGTTAGGATCTAAGTGAAAAACCACTAGAGGGGGGGGTGAATAGGGTTTTATGATTATTTTTAATTTAATTTAACTCAAAGCAAGAAAACGCAAAAATACTGGACAAGGGGACAAGGATTTAGAGTGGTTCCAACCTTAGCAAATACTAAGGCAGTCAATCCACTACCTGGTTGCTTACCCAACTGGGATTTTGAAAGTATTTAATTTTATTACCTCACAATGATGTTACATAAAATTACAACACTTTCACCAAACCCTTCGGACAGCCCTCACCTAGAAGTAGTCTCACCAACCTCGAAGCAGCCTTCCTTGAAGTAACTTCAAGCTCCCCTTGAAGTAGCATTCCTCTTGAAGTAGCTTCCCGTTGAGCCAGCCTTCTTGAAGTAGTCCAAAGTCCACCTTCTCCGCCGAGAAGACCCTTCTCCACATGAGAAGTCAAACCCTCTCCAATTCGCAACCTCCAACCCTATGAGTAGCAAGGAGAGTACAAACAATATAAAGGAACAAGAAGGAAAATTAGAAATTACAATATTGTTGTAGCACAAGGCTTGATTTCCTATATCAAGAATTTTGATCTCCTAACCAATGTGTATGGAAGTGTAGGTGTAGTGGGTAGGAGATGCTAGCCTATAGGACATGAAATTGGAGCAATGGAAATGAATAGCAAATGTTGGAATTGCTCTATTTGCTCACAAGAATGAATAGCCAATTGCAAGTATTTTGCTCAAGTGTAGCACAAGTGTGTTTTGGGTGTCCTAAGGCTTGTCCTATTTATAGGAATGGCCTATGAATGCTTAAGGACGTTCTAGACACTTTCTAGGGGGTTCTAAGTGCTCAACTAGCCGTTAGGTATCCATTAGTTGCTTTAACAATGGCTAGTTAATTAATCCTGAAAAGTGTAGACAGAACTCTTCTCGGTCGACAAATTGTCGATCGAGAGTCCTTCTCAGTCGAGGATTTGTCGACCGAGGGACGTCCTGGAGCAAGTGTTTACAACGTTCAGTTCAACTCCCAACTACCTTGTCTGTTGGGTCTAACGGCTACTTGGGTCATTCTCGATCGAGGAATTTGTCGACCGAGAGTGTCTCGGTCGAGAAGTTTGTCGACTGAGATTGACCCTGGTTCAATGTTTTAAACTGAGTATGGAGTGTGTGTATGAGTGTGCAGTTATGACACTATTGTAGGGGATGACCTATCTAAGTGTTGTGATTTGCTAGGGAAGATCTAAACGCTTGATTTACATGATATCTAAGTACTTGTACATTATATATTTGTACAAGTTTTTATATTTGATTACAATCATGAATTAAAGCAATTTTGAGCATATAGATCTTCCAAGTTGTGTCATCCACCTAGTTCCTGCAACACTCAAGTAGCACGTTAGATCTACAAGAATGAAATGTTTGTCATCATCGAAACAAAGGGATTATAATAATGTCCAATTTAGCCAACAATCTCCCCCTTTTTGAAGATGACAAACATTTCCTAAATATAAAATAAGGAAATATAAATCATATGAGTTTCATACCTGAAGTTTACCTTTTATAGCCATTCTCTTATTTTGCAAGTGTGTACTGGCCCGAGATTTATGAAACTCATTTTACTTTATGTTTTTGGTTTTATATTATTTCTCCCCCTTTGTCATTTCAAAAAGATATCCAGGAAAGTCATTTTGTATGACTTTTATATCTCCCCCTTAATTTTATGCTATGCTCCCCCTTACCAAGATATTCAATTTGTTTAGAGAATTCCATTAGGAACAAGATATATGTCATATTCATGAATATTGTAGATTTCTTTTTCATTTCCAAAATTACTTTTAAGTATACTAAGGTCATAACAAGCTTCAAAGTTATGTAAGCTTCTTAATATTATAATCAAAATAGTTTTTGTGAGCTCCCCTTTAATTAAGATAATTTAAGGATTCTAAGGTCACAAAAATAAGTTAACCTTTTATGAGAGGTATGCACTAAAAAAATTGTTTTCAATAAACTATTAATTGCAATAAAAAGATGTACAAATAAGTATTTTGTCAAGCTTATTTTAGGTCAACCTTGACTTCGACCATAGCGCCCCTTGGTCAAATTTAATTTCAACCAAGAGGCAAGTTCTGCAGATTTATAAAATGTGTATTTCTAAGTTAGAGATTTGAATCAATTTGTTATCTTATTATTTTAAGTTGAGATAGACATGGAGATATACAACTTAGAGTCTTTGGTTATATCTCAACTTAATTATATTCATTTAGTTTGGGGTTTTTGGAACCCATACTAACTCAACATCCTTTTTCTTGTAAGGACACGAGAAGGAATAATGTCCAAGACATAAACAATAATGGCAACATATAGAATCAACCTCATGTCTCTTTATATGATTTTGTTCTAGGTTGTTCTTGGGTACATATGTATATTTGCCTCTAGGTACATACATATATTGTCTCTCTATCACTTGTGTCCTTTTCCAACTAGGTTTTTGATAAGATTTTCCTTTAGCCTTATAACCTAGTCCTCTCCTTCCAACTTGACGATAAGGATCATTTAAGATTTTATCAAGGATATCATTGTTACTCAAACTACTCACTTCTTGTTGCAACTTAACAATCTCATCCATTCTCTTCTTGATATCTAACTTTGCTTGATCTAGATTAGATAATAAAAAATCTCTTTCTTTCACAATAATATCATAATCTAGATGTGTACACAAAACAGGTTGTTTTTTAAGATCATTTATTTGAGTTTGCAAGTTTAGTTTTTCTAGGGAAAAAGATTGCAATTTGCTTCTACAGATTTCAACTTAATATCATGATCTTCAATAACCTTTTTGAGATCTTCATTTTCATATGTGAGAGCAATAAGTTTAGCATGTAACTCATCATTTGCTTTATTAGATTTATTTAATTTCTTCTTGCACTCAATATACTTATTATGTGTCTCTTCAAGACTAGCAATTAGCTCTTCTTTAGGTAAATAAAAAAGGCTTACCTCTTCTTCTTCTTCTTCTTCTTCTTCTTCACTTATTGTAGCAATAAGGCATTCTTTATGCACATCTTCCTTCTTTGACCTCCATGGACAGCTAGGTGTTGTGCGACTTGTTCCTAAGCACCAATTGCAACTTGTTGAAGATTTGACCATGCTTTTCCTTTGCTTGCAGTTGTAGACACCACCACCTTTCATTCTTCAAGACTCGATTAGAGATCCTTGAAGCCTGCTCTGATACCAATTGAAAAACCACTAGAGGGGGGGTGAATAGGGTTTTATGATTATTTTTAATTTAATTTAACTCAAAGCAAGCAACCACAAAAATGTTGGACAAGGGGACAAGGATTTAGAGTGGTTCCAACCTTAGCAAATACTAAGGCAGTCAATCCACTACCCGGTTGCTTACCCAAATAGAGCAAATAGAGCAATTCCAACACTAAGGTTTTTTAGCAAATCTAATTTGAACTCACCTAGTGGCCTATTAAATTGCTTATATATCCCTTATTATTATATATATATATATATATATATATAACTGACAAGTCGAATAGTTTTTATTATTTTTAGATGAATTATTTTCATTATATATATTATTTATATGGTTTATTATACATATATTTTCATAAATTTGTGTTGCGAACTTATATACGCATTATATTGATTTGTATATGTGCTTTTGATCACATTTTAGGCTTTTTTACATCAAAATATATTGATTATACTTAATTATTTTCAAATACTTGATAATTAGAGTTTTATGCTTAAATTTTGCTCTTGGATTTTAGATCTTTAGACCAAACCCGATATGCCTAAATATATTTTAGGATTAGGCTTGGGCCAAGGTTTTGACCCAAAAATCCATCTTAAGTAAGTTAGGGTCTAGGCAAAAAGTTTAAATCTGAAATGACCTGAAACAAGGCGAAGTCAACCCAAACCATTTTCTACCCCTATCCTAAACCCCTCTCCCATGGTATTCATGCTAGAAGGAGGGGATAAGGCGATTCAAGCAAAAGGTGGAGATTTTAACTCAAGTATCTTCCTTAGACAATTGGTGACAAAGTTATCGACTAGTCTTTAGATTTTATATTTTCTCTAACCTTTTCTCCTCTCTTCTAACCTATAGGACGTTATCCTATCAAAATAGGAAAAGAAATTATGATCTTTTCTTCTCATCTTCCACAATCTATTCCTTTTTCTAGCGTGGTGATCTATATAGGTGGAATATATCCATAGATGGTGGATTGAGTATTCTTGTTGAACCCTAGGAGAGAAGCAAAAATTTTCTTCATGTTGCCAATAATAATGTAAGTGTATAATTATATATATAAGAAATGAAGCACAAATTCACCTTCCTCCAACATGATCCATACAAATTTACAATTTTAACTGATAAATAAATTCAAGAAAGTGCTTTTGTAAATCCAATATTATTATTTTTATTATTATTAATGAGAAAACACATGAGTTATTATTTATGAATTGTTTACTTTGAAAATGGAAAAAAATGTAATTATGTGGTAAAGGTGGAATATTGTGAATGATTTAGGAAGGGAACATTTATATAATTTTGTGTCATAGAAAATTTGAAATTTTGCTCATAATAATACTCACTTTATTATCATTTCTTATACAACAATTGTGATAATTTCAATCCTAACTAATAAAAACATAACTCCATGTATAAAAAAATAACTAAAGGAGTATTCTAGATAATTGTTCTTGTTTCATTCTATATTGGTTTGTATACTTATTAAAGTTTGGAAATTGATTTTACTTCTAAGTGAATGTGTAATGATATTGTTTGCATATTAATTTTCAAATTGTCCTAAGTTGATGGCAATTTATGGGAAATGCATGGTAATTTGTATGATCTGTCCAAAATGAGATGAAAGTAGATATGACATAAATCATCATGAACATAACCTTAATGATCATGATTTGTGTTACTGACATTCATATGACAATTGTATTGATATTAGTAAACAGTATATACATGTGATGGTTAAAAAGTGGGAATGATAATGTGAATGGCTAAGCGATGCCCTATGATGGGAAAGATTATAATAGAGTAAATGATATGAAATGAATTGATATGTGATGAAATTAGGCGATATGTGGTGATAGGAAAAGTATGAAATTTGATTGTTATGGATACTATCTTGGAATATCTCATGTGTTAGTTTATTTCACAGTAGTTATAATATATCTAGTAGTGAATAACTCACACATAATATCTTAATATATGCTAAGAGGACCTTATGCCCATAAAGATGAGTGAACTAATAAGTAATCAAGTGATGACTTAGCATGCATATCTAGATACCTTAACACAATAAACCTCCATCAGTTTCTGTGTTGGGGTGACAAAAGGATCCATCTTTATAGTGGATATGGAGTCATGAGAAGGAGCCTTTGAGGTATATTATAACATAAGGACTAATCAACGTGGAAATTAGGGGGGTCCTCAAAGGTGGGTGTGATTATCTGAATTTCTCTCTCTATTTTTATGCACCGTATCACTCCAATTGAGACTCAACCTTCTCAATTTGATTTCAATTTTATATCTTGAGTATTAAGATGCTACAATTTGGTCACCTCAATGGCCAATTCTGCAATGTGTGGAAATAATTTGAAATATTAAACACCATGACATGCTTTAAAATATCTCCACTTCTCTAATGAAATTGAACTTCTTCAATATGTTTTTCTTGCTCTCTAATGTTAGTCATGTTGTATTTTTATCAATTATCTATCCAACGACGCAAGAATTAATTCAATGGGAGTTATGAGTCCAAAGTTATGGTCGTTTGAATCACCTCACCTTTAATCATCAGTTTAAGCGAGTTACCTTGTTTTTAGCCTTATTGGGCCGAAATATGGTGTGCGGCCCATCAAGTTGGGCGGCCCCTGGCTACCATGTTAATACAGACTTCTAAACTTGTTTCCTCTGATCTACACCCTTGGATCATGTCCCTTAGATTCACCCCCTTCGATCCAATAGTTTGGAGGTCTCCCTCAACCTCTGTACAGGATGTCGGTAGTGGTGGCACTGCTACCACCGAACCCCTCTTTGGCGCCCATCAATCCACTTCATTCTTGCTCCTTTTTCTCATTTTGATAGTCTAATTACCTCCATTTGTCACTATATTCTAATTCCACTTATTTTTCCCTCATTTACTTGCCCCGCAACACCTGTTCTCCTCTCTTCTCTTGTCGGCACCGCCGCTCTTAGGTTTAGAGCTTCTTACCCTAGGCCACTCAGCACAATCTGAGGTCGCCTTCGAGCTCGAGACCCCATGCTGATGATGGATGACCGCTTTGTGAGGAGGTTCAAGGGCTTCTCATCCTTTTTCATCTGGCTTTGGCAACCCTGTCGTCACGAGGTCGTGGGTCTGTGTCACAGAGAGGGGGTGAGCTGGGAAGATGCATGTCAACCATGGGATCTAGGGTGAAGGGTTCGAATGTGTCACCCACAACAACCCCCATTATCGGTCGATGAATGCTTAGATGCGGTGAGATAGGGCAAGAGATTGTGGGATCGGCCCAGTGATGCTCGTGTGTGGCCGGTAGCCACAATGGGCATCCACAAGCGACGACCAGTGATATGAGGTGACCTGGAGGGCCCCGCATCACTCATGTGGAGGAGTAGTTGGGCGCACATCCATTTTGGGCATTGGATCTTTAATCCATGACCTAGATTTCTAGATGACTGAATGGTAACGCCCATATTAACATTTCCTATAGTTCTGATGCTCTTTTGTAAAAATCATATCTTTCACATCCTTAACCCAAATATATCAAAATTATATACATAATTCATCAGCTTGATGAGATCTATACTTTGGTCTTAGTTCCGGACCCTAAATCCAATGTTTATTTCCCTGGTTCTTAAAAAATCTAACTTTAGTCATGATTGGGTACATTTAATGCACTATTATGTTCATGCTGGGAACTTTAATGACTTTTCACCCTTCTAATTAGGAAACCGATAACTTTTGTTCATCTTTGAACTAATTAAGGGTCCTAATTACTCCTATTGCTCATCATGACTCTATTGCACATTTTTGACTTGTTTGGACCTCAATGATGTAGCTTGCGCTTTTAATGACTAATCTTGCTTCTTAATGACACCTAAATACTTATATGTCATGGAAAGGAATAACTCATATTATCCATGTCCCATATAACTTTTCCCCCAATCCCCTCATGCTATGTTTATTTCACATGACACTTATTGCATTAATGTGACCTATGTATGGAAATGAATGGTTATACCCTAGTCATATGGGGTCTTGGATCTATTTAATGCATCAATCTATATGAGATCTTTAAAATTGTGACCCAATTGGCCAAGGCCAACCCTATTCATAATATAATGATGTATGTGCCCACTTTTGATCTAAATGCCCATGTATAACTTCTTTGTGGTTCTTGTACATTAATGCTTATGTGGATCCTTTTTTGTTGCCCCCCCTTCTCAAATCAGAGGTTACTCAATCTCTCATGATATCTTGGATGTAGATGTCCCACTGTTATAACCCCAAATTTTGGGTTCAATTGATTAGAAGTGCAATTTCTCATATTAAGAATAATTGAACAAATAATGATGTGATTTGTTTTGAATAATTGGATTTCGTTTGAAATAGCCTTGTTATTTGATTTGTGGGCTTTATTGGCTATTGGGCCCAATAAAAAGGAAAATAACAAAGGAAATTCAATTAGTAAATGGATATTTGAGAAATGAAATAATGGAAACCTCTAGAAGGAAAATCCAAAGAGGATTTCGTGCCTCTTGGATTCCTTGGGTTCCAAGGAGTCTAAAGTTGCAAAGAAAAGAAATAAGGAAAAGAAAAGATTAATTAAATATTTCTTTATGAAGAAAGAAATTAAAAACATTGAGGAAATGTGGAAAATTAAGTGAAAGGATATATAATTGAGTTACCCTTTATGAAATTTCGTGTTACAAGGCTTCCTAATGATAAAAAGAATACCAATGAGGAAAATAAAAGAGAAATAAAGGGAAATCCTCAAAAAGGAGGTATTTTAATAAGAAATAGATATAGTATGAGAAATTGGCTTTTAAAATAAGATAAAGGGAAACCAACGTTTCCCAATGTGGGAATGTGTGCCTTGGGTTTTATTGAGGTCCAAAGAACCCAAAATAATGAGATAATTGCAAAGTGGAAAGAGAAAATAGCATATTTGCAAAATAAAAAGATAATGAGATAAATTATTAATGAAATTGTGATATTGATAAAAAGAAAGCATTTTCCTATTAAAGGAAAAGAGAATTCGTGCCTTTGGAAAAAAAGGGCAAGTAAATAAAAGGAATTTCGAATTTCTAAAACATCCAAATAATAAAGGATATTATAAAAGTTAATGAAGAGAGAGAGAGAAAGGTAGTTGCTTCACAACCAAGGTTTCCTTTCTAGTTGGGACTTGAATCCTCATGAGGCACGCCTTAGGGCTTCATATTCCACCCTATATAAAGAAGGAAACGTTGGCTCGAGTTCTAAAGGGTCCTACGTCCTTCTCTCTCTGCCCCACTGCTTCTTCACGATTGAAACCCTAACCATGGGTTATAGCGCATCTATGGAGGGTAGAAGGACCAGTGGACGATCTTAGTGGTTGCTGCATGTTCCCACGAACTCAGGGGAAGGTTGACCGACGTTCTCTTGCCCAGGAGCTCGTGCCGCAACAGCTGCTAGGCTGCTGTGATGGCTGCCGATGCGTGGCCCAACGAGCGTCGTAGAGGGCACCCTCACCAAGTAGTGCAGGCGCCCTACGTACGCCTAAGGGAGTAGAAGTCAAAGGAAGAAGCTCCGGCTTGGATGGCGGCCCAGAGAGGGAAGGCAAGCCCACACAAGGCTGCTGCACGCGGCCGCTAGGGCAAGCCAAAGGAGGAAGACGACCTGTAGGTCGTTTGGACAAAATTGCCCTTCGCGGGCTATAGAGCTGGACGTTTCAAGTGAGGGCAGTTCTGTAATTTGGTTATATTTCCAAATCTACGACGTCGCATGGAAAGGATGACGTGGCGCAATGCCATTGGCCAAGTAAGTTGATATTTACAAAATTCATAACTCATAAACTGTAGATCGAATAAATACGAATGATATATGAAAATTGATCAGGAGAACGAGAGGAATCCATTAAAAATATTATCAAATATTGATTTCGTTCCTAATTGCAAAAGCACTTTAAGTTAATGAAAAGTGTATTAAAGTTAGATTAACAACCCTAAATGAGGTTAATGATGGAATCTATGATGCCTAATGGGTTATCTTGAAGTGATAATAACCTGTTGAATGATAATGTTATTTTTTGAACCTGATCTAAATATAGAATTGCATGATTAAGGGTTATACCTCATATGAGAAGGATTAAATAATGTAGAAACCCTAATTTAGGGTAAAAGAAGATAAGATCATATTTAAATTGGAAAATGTCAATATATGATTGTTAAATGATATTTCTAAGTTATTTGTATATGAAAATCCATAATTCTGAATAAATACCCTAAAAGTAATAATTAGGGTCTTTTCATGAATAAAATATGGAATTGATGGAAAAATGAGTCATATATTAATTAGACCCTAATGAGCTTTGAATTAATGATAGATGCACCTAATGATCTTGTCATGAATTAAAAAGGGATAAAAATAGTATCTTTAATGTAAAAGGAGTTTAATGAAATTAAGTGATGATTAATATGCTTTTAAATATGGAAATACGGTTATATGTTGTTGAGATAACCTTAGTATTGAAGAATAGATAAGATAACTAGGGTTTTTGAATAATCGCATAAAATTAGGGTTTAATGCGGTGAAAGATAAAGGGAAACCCTAATTGTATAATGAAACCCTAAAATAGGACACAAAACACGAGAAAGTGAATTCAAGTAAATAGAGTAGATTCTCGATGAAGAGTGTAACAATAGAGTACATATTCTTTTCAGGAAATAAGTGATGATTGAATTACTTGCTTGGATGTGTTGATTGGCTTGATTGTATATACATGAAGTAAATGTTCAATAATCTGCATGACTCATCAAATCAGGTATGTGGTTACGCTTATGACTACCCGAGTTAGTTTTCCGATGGATTCTCGGATGTTTAATCGCACTGAATGCAACTAAACTGTTGAATGTTTATTTCTTTCATGCAAAGTATAAAGCGACTATGACTATCACATAATGTATATGCCTTCTAGCTCAATCCTTGATTCCCTCTATGTCGTAATGGCAGACCTGATAAAAGACTACCTAGAGGGTAGGTACATCAGGTCATGAATGACTTTGACTACCTAGAGGGTAGGGTCATGAATGACTTTGACTACCTAGAGGGTAGGGTCATGAATGACTTTGACTACCTAGAGGGTAGGGTCATGAATGACTTTGACTACCTAGAGGGTAGGGTCATGAATGACTTTGGCTGCCTAGAGGGCAGGTCCATCAAGTCACCTTATAGAGGTACCATGTAAGTCCTAAAGGGGCAACACAGAGTTGTGAAAAGATGGATTGAGTAGTTTGGCTTAAAACGTAATCTTGGTTGTTTAAATGATTAATTGAATGATTACATGGTTATCATAGTTGCACGATTATCGTTTCCCCCACATACCAGCTTCGGCTGACCGACGTTTTGTTTGTCAGCGTTTTAGGTACAATGAAAAGAACAAACAGTAAAGTGGCACATGTGATACTAAATGAGAATTAAAGTGCAAAGGAAGATTAGATAGATTAGTATCTGTATGGATAGAAGAATAGAGATCCCAGTTTCCAAAAGGTATGTAAAGAAAATTTTCATTACCATTTTCAGTATAGTCTGTTAGAATTTAATAATTGTTTATGGTTATATGTCGAACCTTTGATCCGGGATTAATGGGTGCGGCTCAACCTCTCGGTTTCCCTTAAGTGGGGGTTATCGAGAGATGGGGTCGTAACATTTGGTATCAGAGCCTAGGTTCCTCGTTTAATCATTAATAATTATTAAATTTTACAAACTCCATAGAACCCAGGGGAGTTATTAGAGGAGTATCCGAAAGACGGAGGTGTCTAGAAAGGGATCACGACCGGGGGCTGGCAAGATTTTCCTCCGCATCGCTAGTCGGAATACGAGGACTCCCGGACCCGTGTGACCGCCTGGCCAAAGTCTTAGGGTATGAATCGAAATAAGATACCTTTAGGACTTCTCATCTTATTCATCCCTTCTCATCATAAAATTCTGATAAGGACATAAAGGATTAGGGTTTCCTTTCTTCTCCTCACCCTCTTGAGGTATGAGTAAGGTTAATAAGGTTTAAGGAATCCTCCACAAAATTAATGAAAGGCATGTAAATACGATGTCATGGACATAAGCTTAATAGATTAAGTGCAAAATAAATAATAGATACATGCTTAGGTCGTATGACATAAGATGTCATGTCCTCAGGAGAGACCTGAGGCTAGACCTTCTTGTCAGGAGGATAAGTCAGTTTTGGAGATAGAGATCTCCATTGCTAGTAGAAACCTGGCACATCCTCTGGGGATGATGCTAACCCCAACCCTAATGAAGGTTAGAGAGAGACGAGTTGGACCAGGTGTTTGAAAGGACATGCCTTTGGGATGCCATATGATCCATGGATGACCTAACACCTTTGGCAACCCAACCCTGGGAAGGATCGTGCATGTCAGGGTAAAGGATAACTCCTTAGATGATGAGGTTAGTAAAGGACCTTAGAAACTCTATGGGCTTGTGCAAGTAAGGTATAGTTGGCACCTAGGGCACGTCATAGTGCTGACAGTAGGATGAAACCCTGGATAAGGAATCATGATGGAGCATAAAGGGTTATGGATGATCTTGAGCAACCATAAGTTTGAACCTAGGCTTCACCTATGTAGAGCATGCCTTTGAAGTTGAAACTTCATGAAGAGAGGACCTCTAATGGTGAGGTTAGATGTAGGGTTAGATCCAGAGAGAGCAAGAAACCCCGCAAGAAGGTGGGAAGCCTAAAACCCTAAACAATGGATGACAGGGGTTGCCTCATGATCGATCCCTAAAAGTTGATGATATCTTGGTTATCTTTAGGAGGACCCAACCCTAAGTGTTGATCGAGAAGAAGGATGATAGGAAGTGCACGAGACGCCTTTTGCCAGCTTAATTCATGGTTCAGAAATAGAGCGTGCAGTTGGACACCTAAAAGTAAACCTAGGGATCCTAGGCCTAAGAGGGGAAGTGGTATACCTAATGCTCATGATGAGAATTAAGTTTCTATAGTTTCGAGCATGGTACGCCTCATAAATAATGGAAAAGGGAAGTCCCTTAAGTTTAAAGTATGTGTAATGAACCCCTCATAGCTAGGTTAATGATAAAGGAAGGTATGACTTTGATCCATCATTGAGGAAAGAGGACAAGTATGACCTAGTATGGTTCAATAAGTGATCTGCTTGTGCCTTAATATTTTTCTAGGGTTAAGTAGGCTCGGGTGGATGTAAACCCTAGACCTAAGAGCTTTTGTGACCTTAGAGATAGTTTTCCTCCCATCCTGGGAGAGGAACCCCTTTGGAAGGGTGTATATCAGTTTTGTTGGTTCAAGGTAACCTAAAGAGGTCTCGTAGGATCTTGAGAAGTTAAGAGAAAAGTACATGGTATGAGTATGAACCCGTAGGCCCACAGATATCCATCTCTAGGTGCATGTAGATGTGTTACCATGGAGGTATCTGGTATAGGGCTTGACCAAGGTGGGCATGTTGCCATGATCTCAATGAAAGGATGAAGGTCAGCCCATGAATGCAGAAAGAGAGATGATGAAGACTTGGGTAAGGTTCTAAGTGAATATGTACTATAATGAATAATCCTAAGTCTATCCTAGGGTCAGGTAGGTATAAGACCGATGAAAGTAGGAGTTGCCTAATTCCCCAGTTGCACATGACCATAGGGTCGGGAGGTAACAGCTATCATTGTCTGAGGGCTAGGGGTTAGGAGATTGATCACCTTCATGAACTCATGGGACCTAAAGGGCAGATGAGTAGGGCACTCTCTTGATGCATGAGGGAAGAGGGATGACCCCAGAAGAGTCGGTACCCTATGGACCTAGAGGATTTGACTAAGGATATAAACCTCAGTAGGTTCAAGACTAGTTTTGATATCATAATGGTTGTGATGAAGAGACATATGTGGCACGTTGCAACTTAGATTTAAAGGTGTACCGACAAGGTGGGATGTACCATCTCTACTCTTGGAACAGGAAGAACTCTGTATTTGGACTGCAGCCAAATGCTTATTTCCTCTTGTTATGGGGGTGAGAGATAGGACATTATGCATGTCATACACCAAGGATAAGAGATGATGTAGTTGGAGCGTTGCCACGAGAAATGTGGATAGAGAAGATATCTTACCATGGTAAAGTGAATGAATGATGGATGGCTTGCAAACACTAAGAGGAATGAGGTGATCACCTTATGAGGATGTAGAGCTTACAAGTTATACCAGGTTGAGTTTGATCACCATGATGATGGAATCATAGAGTGCTCTTATGAAGATGAACATATAGTTTAAGGTGACATAATAAGCAAAGTACATGGAAGTGTAATGTTACCTAAGGATGTGAAGTCATAATGAATGATCTGATTAAGACTTGGTTGACTAGGAGTTAGAAGAGTTTGTTTGGCCAACCCTAAGTTTGAAAAAGAGAGGTGTTTGGATAACACTCAGATGAAACAAGATGCGTTGAAAAGTTAAGGGTTGTTTGGTTAGCCAGCCTAGTTCTTGATGCAATGAAAGGATGATGGTAAAACCTCAGATGTACTTCTTTGGAAGGGAAGGTGATGAAACCCCAACTAGAGTGGTTTAGGGTTTCGGGGAGTTGATCTTGAAAGAATCATGACATATAGGGAGTCATGGTTGGAGATCATCTTACACCGTGGTAAATGACAGTAGCACTTTGGATGCTTAAGATGAAGTTGCATGTGGTGTATGGCCATACAAGCCAAGAGGTAAAGGACGAACCCCAGTAACCCAGTGTATCGACATAGAGGATAAAAGAATCCTTGAGAGGGAATGAGAGCTCAACACTATGGATGTTGTGATAGGTCTTCCCTGGATCGAGGAAGGTCGAGATACAATGTGGGTTATGGTAGGTCGCCTTACCTAGATAAGGAAGAGTTCTGTTAAGGGACAGATGCAGTTGAACTACCCATGTGAGAGACGGTTCAACTACACCATGAAGCAAGATCAAAGGTTCTTGAGTTTGACCTAAAAGTTCACTTCCATAAAGTGGAAGTAGGTACATGAAGAACTCAATGTTAGTATAGTTTATCACCCCTAACTATGGTTAGTATGATCCAGACTAAAGGGTTTGATGAGGGCATATGTGCTCATTCAGGGTGATATCTAGAGACAGTTCTTGTCCTATGAAAGATGTGACAATAACCACCATAGCCGGTATCGGGTTTTATATGAAGCTCTGTAAGGGAGGTTGTGTCGGTCACCACTTTAGTAAGGTAATGTTGGTGAAAGGACCACATGATGGTTAGAAAAGGACCACATGATGGTCAGAAAAAGGGACCCCAGTACGTGTAGATGAAGTCACTTTGGTTGCGCAAGGGCTGAAAGGAGCCTAGAGACGATGAGAGTCGTGAGCAAATGCAAAGTAGACTGACATACAAGTTACTGTGGGAGAAAATATGACATGAAAATCCGACCCCTCTAAGTTATATCTAAGAGAGCCGAGTCCCCGATACATGGGTCCATTAGAGATGGATGGGTGGAGAAGGTTAGGTTTGACCCTACCCATCAGGATAGAGTAATGGGAGATGTTTTCCATGTGTCCAATTTAGAGCACTATGTGAGGTACCCCGACCATGTGCTGAGCAATGAACCTAGTGAGCCCCAAGGGAGGCTGAAATGGCCTGAGTCACCTGTGTAGTTTATAGACGCCAGGATGAAAGAACTCAGAGAAAAGAATATGTGATGATAAAGGTTCTTTGAAAATGCCATGAGTACGGCAAAGCCACATAGGGGCCAATGATGTACATGGAGAAGTATTATCCTGAATTGTTTGTTTGTTTGAATTTTGAGGACAAAATTTCCTATAAGAGGGGAAGGATGTTATAACCCCAAATTTTGGGTTCAATTGATGAGAAGTGCAATTTCTCATATTAAGAATAATTGAACAAATAATGATGTGATTTGTTTTGAATAATTGGATTTCGTTTGAAATAGCCTTGTTATTTGATTTGTGGGCTTTATTGGCTATTGGGCCCAATAAAAAGGAAAATAACAAAGGAAATTCAATTAGTAAATGGATATTTGAGAAATGAAATAATGGAAACCTCTAGAAGGAAAATCCAAAGAGGATTTCGTGCCTCTTGGATTCCTTGGGTTCCAAGGAGTCTAAAGTTGCAAAGAAAAGAAATAAGGAAAAGAAAAGATTAATTAAATATTTCTTTATGAAGAAAGAAATTAAAAACATTGAGGAAATGTGGAAAATTAAGTGAAAGGATATATAATTGAGTCACCCTTTATGAAATTTCGTGTTACAAGGCTTCCTAATGATAAAAAGAATACCAATGAGGAAAATAAAAGAGAAATAAAGGGAAATCCTCAAAAAGGAGGTATTTTAATAAGAAATAGATATAGTACGAGAAATTGGCTTTTAAAAGAAGATAAAGGCAAACCAACGTTTCCCAATGTGGGAATGTGTGCCTTGGGTTTTATTGAGGTCCAAAGAACCCAAAATAATGAGATAATTGCAAAGTGGAAAGAGAAAATAGCATATTTGCAAAATAAAAAGATAATGAGATAAATTATTAATGAATTTGTGATATTGATAAAAAGAAAGCATTTTCCTATTAAAGGAAAAGAGAATTCGTGCCTTTGGAAAAAAAGGGCAAGTAAATAAAAGGAATTTCGAATTTCTAAAACATCCAAATAATAAAGGATATTATAAAAGTTAATGAAGAGAGAGAGAGAGAAAGGTAGTTGCTTCACAACCAAGGTTTCCTTTCTAGTTGGGACTTGAATCCTCATGAGGCACGCCTTAGGGCTTCATATTCCACCCTATATAAAGAAGGAAACGTTGGCTCGAGTTCTAAAGGGTCCTACGTCCTTCTCTCTCTGCCCCACTGCTTCTTCACGATTGAAACCCTAACCATGGGTTATAGCGCATCTATGGAGGGTAGAAGGACCAGTGGACGATCTTAGTGGTTGCTGCATGTTCCCACGAACTCAGGGGAAGGTTGACCGACGTTCTCTTGCCCAGGAGCTCGTGCCGCAACAGCTGCTAGGCTGCTGTGATGGCTGCCGATGCGTGGCCCAACGAGCGTCGTAGAGGGCACCCTCACCAAGTAGTGCAGGCGCCCTACGTACGCCTAAGGGAGTAGAAGTCAAAGGAAGAAGCTCCGGCTTGGATGGCGGCCCAGAGAGGGAAGGCAAGCCCACGCAAGGCTGCTGCACGTGGCCGCTAGGGCAAGCCAGAGGAGGAAGACGACCTGTAGGTCGTTTGGACAAAATTGCCCTTCGCGGGCTATAGAGCTGGACGTTTCAAGTGAGGGCAGTTCTGTAATTTGGTTATATTTCCAAATCTACGACGTCGCATGGAAAGGATGACGTGGCGCAATGCCATTGGCCAAGTAAGTTGATATTTACAAAATTCATAACTCATAAACCGTAGATCGAATAAATACGAATGATATATGAAAATTGATCAGGAGAATGAGAGGAATCCATTAAAAATATTATCAAATATTGATTTCGTTCCTAATTGCAAAAGCACTTTAAGTTAATGAAAAGTGTATTAAAGTTAGATTAACAACCCTAAATGAGGTTAATGATGGAATCTATGATGCCTAATGGGTTATCTTGAAGTGATAATAACCTGTTGAATGATAATGTTATTTTTTGAACCTGATCTAAATATAGAATTGCATGATTAAGGGTTATACCTCATATGAGAAGGATTAAATAATGTAGAAACCCTAATTTAGGGTAAAAGAAGATAAGATCATATTTAAATTGGAAAATGTCAATATATGATTGTTAAATGATATTTCTAAGTTATTTGTATATGAAAATCCATAATTCTGAATAAATACCCTAAAAGTAATAATTAGGGTCTTTTCATGAATAAAATATGGAATTGATGGAAAAATGAGTCATATATTAATTAGACCCTAATGAGCTTTGAATTAATGATAGATGCACCTAATGATCTTGTCATGAATTAAAAAGGGATAAAAATAGTATCTTTAATGTAAAAGGAGTTTAATGAAATTAAGTGATGATTAATATGCTTTTAAATATGGAAATACGGTTATATGTTGTTGAGATAACCTTAGTATTGAAGAATAGATAAGATAACTAGGGTTTTTGAATAATCGCATAAAATTAGGGTTTAATGCGGTGAAAGATAAAGGGAAACCCTAATTGTATAATGAAACCCTAAAATAGGACACAAAACACGAGAAAGTGAATTCAAGTAAATAGAGTAGATTCTCGATGAAGAGTGTAACAATAGAGTACATATTCTTTTCAGGAAATAAGTGATGATTGAATTACTTGCTTGGATGTGTTGATTGGCTTGATTGTATATACATGAAGTAAATGTTCAATAATCTGCATGACTCATCAAATCAGGTATGTGGTTACGCTTATGACTACCCGAGTTAGTTTTCCGATGGATTCTCGGATGTTTAATCGCACTGAATGCAACTAAACTGTTGAATGTTTATTTCTTTCATGCAAAGTATAAAGCGACTATGACTATCACATAATGTATATGCCTTCTAGCTCAATCCTTGATTCCCTCTATGTTGTAATGGCGGACCTGATAAAAGACTACCTAGAGGGTAGGTACATCAGGTCATGAATGACTTTGACTACCTAGAGGGTAGGGTCATGAATGACTTTGACTACCTAGAGGGTAGGGTCATGAATGACTTTGGCTGCCTAGAGGGCAGGTCCATCAAGTCACCTTATAGAGGTACCATGTAAGTCCTAAAGGGGCAACACAGAGTTGTGAAAAGATGGATTGAGTAGTTTGGCTTAAAACGTAATCTTGGTTGTTTAAATGATTAATTGAATGATTACATGGTTATCATAGTTGCACGATTATCGTTTCCCCCACATACCAGCTTCGGCTGACCGACGTTTTGTTTGTCGGCGTTTTAGGTACAATGAAAAGAACAAACAGTAAAGTGGCACATGTGATACTAAATGAGAATTAAAGTGCAAAGGAGGATTAGATAGATTAGTATCCGTATGGATAGAATAATAGAGATCCCAGTTTCCAAAAGGTATGTAAAGAAAATTTTCATTACCATTTTTAGTATAGTCTGTTAGAATTTAATAATTTTTTATGGTTATATGTCGAACCTTTGATCCGGGATTAATGGGTGCGGCTCAACCTCTCGGTTTCCCTTAAGTGGGGGTTATCGCGAGATGGGGTCGTAACACCCACCTTAGTCTCATGTCAAATTTTGATGGCATGTACGAACTATGTTGGTGATGGAATGTTGGAAATATGTGAACCTAGACTTAGGTGACATCCACCTAAACTTGAATATGTTTCATTTGCCCTTGCTTTACTTATCTAAATCATACTATATGCTTGGACCCTTTGTTTTAATGAACCATGATCTCGTTGCCCTATTATGAGTTTTTTGGCCCTCAAATGTACATAAGGGACATGAATCTTGTAGTGATCATATAAAGTGAATGGAACATCAAAATGACTTGAAACTTGAACCACACCTTTATAATAGACTCTAAAGCAGTATAACTTCATCAATCATGTATAATGAACCTTGGCCTAACTTGGTGAAAGCCCTAAAATAAAGCTAATTAGGGATAATGATGAGAATCTAATGCATGCATGTAATCTTGTGCTTAATCAAGCGTGGCTTGTGGTGATAGATGGTCATGGATAATTTAGGTTAAGAATCTATGGATCAAGTACGAGTTTTAATAATTATATGAATATGACTTTCTTGCTTGAAATGTGATACACACACACATATATATATATATATATATATATATATATATATATATATATATATATATATATATTACTTGCTCAAATATTGCCATGTGGTACTCTAGTATTGTACTCAATGTTTGTCTCGTGTCATTGTTTTATAACTTGCAAACATAATATAGAAGCTCCATTCTACAAACCTTGTGCACTTCCCTGTATTCTTAGGGTACACGAGGTTGGGCATTCTACTTGAGTGTCAAGATAGGGCAGCCCATGTCAATAAAAGGGTTAGCTAATATTGAGCACCCTTACGGATGCTTCCAATAGGAAGTTAGTCAAAAAGGCCTTATGAGTATGATGTTGTTGGTATAATGGGAGTAAAATGTTATAAAACACGAGCCCTCACTTTGATAAATACTTAACTTATTTATTCTTGTTTGTTATTTCTGCAACTTTTTTCAAATTATGCAAAACTTATGTGTATGTATCTTTTAGCCCTGTACTCAACACCTCGTGTGTTGTCCCATCTTATTTCATGTATTTTATAGGTTTAGAGATGGCTAGAAGTTGACAGGTTTGGTGAGCTATGCCAGGTGTACTTGTTGTAAGATCCCTAGTGTACATGTGCAATCTTGTACAATTTGACTCTTGAATATGTAACTAAAATTATGTAATAAAGCAATGTTGTTATTAATTATAATTATATCACTACTATAGAAAATGCCTTTGGTGTCGGTTATTTAGAGCCTTTAGCGTCAGTTTCCAAGCAACACTCAAGTGGGCACCGCTAAAAGTCGACACCTTCAGCGTCGGTTTCTAACCGACGCCATAACCCTTTCCGCCACCAAAACGCGCCAGCAATGGAACTATAGGCGTCGGTTATTAAAGAAAACCGACACTATATCATGGTTAAAGATGTCGGTTATTAAATAAAAACGGATGCCATAACCCTTCCCGCCACCGAAAACACGCCAACAAGGGAACTATAGGCGTCGATTATTAAAGAAAATCGACAATATATCATGGTTAAAGACGTCAGTAATTAAACAAAAATTGGCGCCATTACCCTTCCCGCCACCAAGCCAGTGAGGGCACAAAGATGTCGGTTTTTTTGCTAATAATCGACGCCGTATGTCTTTGGTGTCAGTTTTATACAAATAACCGACGCCTATGTTTTGATTTTTTTTTCTTATCAGTTTGCAGGCCTGTTGTATGGCTGGTCAGCAGGATGCAGAACATGCAGTTCAGTTCTAAACTGTAGGTTTACAACATCCATTGATATCATCCAACAACATGCCACAAACCTACAAAGTCATTCACATTGAGACACATGTATTGATCATATACATGTAGAAACCTACAAAGTCATTTACATTCACATTCAGTTCCATTCATTTCATCTCTTTTCACATTCAGACACATGTAGAAACATTCATGTATTGATCAGAAAAAGTCATTCACATTCACACATATGACAATTCAGATAAATTCATTAACATTCACACAAAAATAATTATGAGAACAAATTTTAGAAATATCATTCTTTATTCATCATCATCATCATTGTCATCAAAACCATAATTATATTTAAAAATTCCCACTACTTGTAGGGCTTTTCCCATTCTTCTCTTACAACATCTAATTCCTCCCTCGTATAGGGAGTATGTAGATCTAACAACTTTCCACATGTACTGAAGTCAGTTTTAAACACCTACAAAGAGAATGACGTATATATATAATTAATAATATATAATAAGATTGATATATTTCATATTATCTAATGAGACTATATATAATACCTTATGTATAGTATCGATTTCCATTGTGGCATGTTTGATGATTAGGTCCATAAATCGCATCACATAGTAGGCACATGCCTGGCCGTTGTCTTGTGTAGCACACTATAAATTGAAACATACAAAATATTCAAAAATACAAATAAGCACAGTTCACATAAATAATATATACATTGGAGTCGGGAAATTATTTTCACATTCTCCCAAATTAGTGGCTGGTTCTTTTTCCTGGGGACCTTTCCTCCAGCTTTTTTGAACTCTTGTAAAGCCCTACATGTTAATGTAACACATTAAATTACATAATTAAATAGTAATGTAATAACATATGTTAACAAATATAAAAATATGAAATATTTCTCACGGGAATAATGACCTTTTCATTATGTGTCTATATAATGTATTCAATTCCTTCCCCACAGGATCTAGATAATAGACAGTGAACGTCTTGGGGACAATAACTAGTAACTCCCAATGCCTACCACTACATGTAAGAAAGTTAAAAATTAATAACTCAAACTCCACAATAAAAATGTAATTTTCTTAAGTCCAAATTATAAGCAAAGTAAACGTACTCGACATTGAATGGAGCTATTATCACCGTCTTCTTATTTTACCAAAATATTCAAAAGCAGCACAGTAGTATGAAGTAACTGAAGAAGGGTCTGTATCTACAAGACTTAATCAAAGATCGAACCAAAAATCCCACATGGGAAAATGCAAAATATGTACATATCATGTGTAATGTATTACATATGCATTAATATATAAGAAACCAGATCACCGTATATAAAACAAGGTATATGGATGTATAAATAAGATCTCACCATATCCACAACTCTATCATAGATGTGTTCAACCAATCATAACGAGACAACTCCAAAATATCTTGTATAAATAGCTTGTTATCGTATGATTGACCTGCATTAATACGTATGTATTAATGTGTATGCAAAACTTGTATTACGTATGCATTAATACGTATGCAAAACTTGTATAAATAGATTGTTATCGTATGATTGAACTGCAACATCCTTCGGGATAGTAACATTTATAGGGCAATTTGAATCATGTTTGCCTATCCATACTGCCATACCCCTACAATTAGGACCTAACGAGGCGTGTAGGTCCTTTGGAAACCAACTTGGTACTTTAAGAGGTGGAGGTTGAGATGTAGCTGGTGTCTTCCTTTTGACATGTATATATAATTTTAGATCAATTGACTCATATATACACATTAACAAATTAACGTAATATAAATTAACCATACAATATTAGTATAGGCGACATCCGCTTTGGGCCACATTATCACTTCACCTTCTGCCTCACCAAGTGTTTCAGAATCTGGGTGGGCATATGGCAGTGGAAGATCCCTCTAATCGGGGAGTATATGTATTGGGCTCACACGAACCGCACCAGCTGGTACTGGAGTCCCATGAAACATCTCCCCTGGAAGGGCTGGGTAAGCTTGTGCCTCTACAATGATATATTCTTGACTTTTTAGACGACATGGCTACAACCCCTACAAATTTACGTAAAGAATGTTATATACATATATACATAAACATATCATCTTGAAAAGACTAGCTACTATATATGTCATAAAAATACTTACATCGGACGTGCTAGGTTGTGGGTCTATAGGATTACTCTCAACCTCTACAGTAGGAGAAGAGCGGGCCCCACATGTACTGTCTGAGTGGCAATCTGAGATGCCTGCCACTTCACCATTGCTTCTTGGATTATCCTTTCAATTAACTCATCTACATATATATGGATAAAAGAAACACTAGCTTCTAATTATTGAATTCTCTTTTGCAATAACATTCAAAAAAAGAATAGGTTACCTCAACTTGTGAAAGTCCCACTTTTGGGACAAGTTTGCGCTGGGATGTCCCAAAGAACGCTTTGATACCCACACCAGCACCTACACCCCTAACACGTCCAGAATGCTCTGGGTTACCCTGGGTTACCCAGAGCAACTGTCAATTCATCCCTTGTGCCCTCAGGGATGAACTTGCCTTCCTTCCTCTGCTCATGCAGCTCCCGCTAATCGCCATCAACAAAAATTGGTAAGTAAAGATAACAATAATCAATATTGATCGATTTGCTCTAAGTGTTGAATTTTACCATTTTTGCAACTGCCTCAGCAGTTGCAGGCTTTGTTATATCTCCCTTCTTATTTTGCCTCCCAGCTATCCACATAGCATGGCGAGGTAGAGGTGCGGGACCAATAGTAGAGGACTCCATAGTCTCCTAAGTAGAAGCAGACTGAGCAGTAGACTCAGCCTGTAGTCTTTGGCGAACGCCTGCATAGCCTCTTGGACCCATTGTGTGGTCATGCACATTCAGTGCACGCCTTGTTCTTTGAGCATCGCTAATAGCCTTATTAGTAAGCACATTGATTTGGTTAGTAACACTAAAGGTTAATCTTGAATAGGTGAATACATAAGAATGTATATTAATTAAATTGGGAGTGGTGCTTAATACCTTGAATTCATCTATTTTTCTTTGGGTAGCAAACTCCTCCCATTCTTTGGGATCCAGGTAGTTCCATTACTCAGTGGCTGCCTTCTGCCTAAATTTATTTTTTAAAGAGAATTCAAAAAAAAATTATTAGTGTAGAGTTAGTCAAAAAGTGATCAATGTCTAGAATTGGAAATCAATCAAGAACCTCTTCTCAGCATCGCATATGTAATCTCAGGTGAGATTTGTCATATAGTTCCTTAGGACCCTCCCACAGCGTTGCATCGCGCATTTACGATGCAACTTTTCATCCAGATCAAATATACTCTGCAAAATAGAATTGCTATTAACTAGTATCCTAAAAATTAGTGATCTACAAAAATAGAATTGCAAATAATAATAACTCACACATAGTTCCTTCCATACTAAGTATTTCTTCCTCTTAGGAACTTTATGCCAAGATTCTACATTAGGACTACAATGGTTGCGAGTAAGAACCCTAATGGAGCTTCCACTTATGTGGAATTGCGTGCACCACTAAAAATCCTAAAGATGGTAAGTCTTCAGGTTTAGCTTTGCTTACACTAGATAGAGAACTCCGCCCACGTATGATAAGATACGTGGAAGTCTTATCGTAGTATAGTTAAGGGTCGAATCCACGGGACAACAGTCTTGTTGGGAGCGACAAGATGGAAAACGTTGGAATTTCACTTGATCACTTAATAGTTAGTATTCAGATCAAAAGATAGATTTGGTTGTTTTAAACTAAGAGCAAGTAAAGTAAAGCAAGTAAATTTAAGGATGTTAAACAATGATAAGAAGTCACTAGGGTGTGATCGGTTTTCACTGCCACTACACATGGATCAAACCATGCAACATAAAACACAACCTGCAAAAAGAGTCTAAACAGTTAGTATCTGTGTAGATTTAGTTTCCTTTCGGAGAACTAACTACAAGAAGTGTGGGAATGATGCAATGCCAGCCATCCCCGAACGAATGGTCAACTGCTTTGCATCATTCCCTTCTTAAAGTGTGTTCCTCGACTTACCAAAGTTGTACTTTCATACGTCAACTGATTCCATTTCATAGTATGAAAGTACAACATTTGGAAGTGAGTTTACTCCACTCCTTGAAAGCACTCCTAGATACCGAAACAAGCACATGGTGGAAACATGCACCAAGAACCAACATCCAATCGAGTTTCGAATCAAGTAGTACAAACATAGACAATTCATACTAGGAGATAAAAGATAACACAAGTTGGTGATCAAGCAACAAGCATTCATTAAACGATTGATGTTGAACTGTAAAGAAAGCAACTCTATATTGCAAACTATGGATTACATTACATCAGATGAAAACATGGGTAGCGGGGCTACTCCCCGCACCCCAGTGAGAGAGACTACTCGCTCATAGCTAGGACAAAGAAGGAGGCAAGAAGAGAGAGAGAGAGAGAGCGTCATCCCCACAAAGGAGAGAGGAAAGTCAGCCCCTTGGAGAGAGAGACGATCTTCTAGCTTCACAGGTTGCTTGATGATGAGATCCCCTCTTCCCACCTTCTTTGGCGGAGAGAGAAAAAGCAGCTTCGAGATGGAGTGTGGATCTCAGACCGGCAGCCCCTGGGCGAAGGATGGAAGTTGAATTTGCTCTGGAGTGATGGAGGCAACCTCTGGATGTCTGAAAAAAGGAACTCCCCTTTGGAGGACCCCTTGGGTCTTATTTATAGGCCTTAAGTGAAGTCCAAATGGTTTTGGTAAATTTTGGGTCCAAACGGTCTTGGAAACTGTTTGGATCTTGAGACCGTTTGGACCCCGAGACCGTTTGGGCTTCATGCGGTCTCGAGATCATATGACTTCATGTGGTCTTGAGATCGGTTGACTCCATGCGGTCTTGAGATCGTATGGCTTCATGCGGTCTTGAGATCGGTTGACTCCATGCGGTCTTGAGATCGTATGACTTCATGCGGTCTTGAGATCGTATGGCTTCATGCGGTCTTGAGACCGGTTGACTCCATGCGGTCTTGAGATCGTATGGCTTCATGCGGTCTTGAGACCGGTTGACTCCATGTGGTCTTGAGATCGTATGACTTCATGCAGTCTTGAGATCGTATGGCTTCATGCAGTCTTGAGACCGGTTGACTCCATGCGGTCTTGAGATCGTATGGCTTCATGCGGTCTTGAGACCGGTTGACTCCATGCGGTCTTGAGATTGTATGGCTTCATGTGGTTTTGAGACCGGTTGACTCCATGCGGTCTTGAGATCGTATGACTTCATGCGGTCTTGAGATCGTATGGCTTCATGCGATCTTGAGACCGGTTGACTCCATGCGGTCTTGAGATCGTATGGCTTCATGCGGTCTTGAGACCGGTTGACTCCATGTGGTCTTGAGATTGTATGGCTTCATGCTTCATGCGGTCTTGAGACCGGTTGACTCCATGCGGTCTTGAGATCGTATGTATTCATGTGGTCTTGAGACCGTTTGAGTCTTTTGTGATTTTTTTGTGTCGTTTTCTGTAAGTAAAAGGGAAAAAAGTTAATCTAGCAGTGTGTTTGCAATAAAAGAGAATAGTTAGAGATTTTGTATACTTTATCTGAGAAAGAGTGTGGAAAACTGAAGAATATTACTAAGATAAATCACAAAATTGGAGGTTATCACCCCCCCTAACTTAGAGTCTAGCTTGTCCTCAAGTTAGATAGAGCTGAGGCATGTAATGGCGAGGCAAATTTATTCAGTTAAGATTTCTATACTCTTGCTTCAATTCTAAATTTGAGATATCCTAAGGTTGTATTGGAGCTTTTTGCCTTGACTCTTTCAGGTATTGAGAGTTGCTTGGATCTCAGGTTTCTTCCATATCTTAGCCCGCATTGGGACCACTTTTTTTCTTTATTCGGTGCATGTCGTTGACTCTAATCAGTTTTATACTTCTCTAAAGATCCTACCGAAAACTAGAGTGGGTATGAGGGTTGGCTAAAGGCTTAGTGTGTAACTCCCCCTTCAAGTGGGGGAGGGATTGTCTATGCTTTTAGGATCTCACTACCGGGCACGATACATCTGCCTTCTTGAGGGCAGCTGAATGTACCAACCGGGCGAGTCCTTTATCGGCCTTTCATATATTTAGATACCTTAGGGTTTCACTACCGGGCATGACACATCTGCCTTTGTGAGGGCAGCTGGATATACCGACCAGGCGAAACCTTTGTTGGTTCTTCATATAGATCCTTATTTATGGCACAACTCTCATGGTTTTATTCAACACTCTGGCTTTTATTCGTAAACTCACAGTCTTGGGATTTGGATATTTAGGGATTTTGATTTGGGCGGCCAAGCCTCTTTTATTTGGACAGAAGAAAACTGTTCTTAGAGTTGTTCGACATGCACTTATTTGGTTTCTACTAGTGGTCCACTTGCAAGGCTTCATGATTTGGATGTCACATGACATCCCTCTCGTCCTTGAGATTGTTTTGGCTTATTGCAGCCCTGATGTTGTCCTGTGGAGAGTCAGATATAGAATTGAAACAGAAGCATGAAAATTGAGTGAGGGTGATTTATTAACTCGCCATTGCATGTCTATGTGCTATTTTTGTTATTGCTCTTGAGAGCTACTGGATTCTAAAGTTAGATGGGGATGACTTTGTTCCAAGTAGGTTTTATTATCAGAGAAGAAATTAAAGCAAAAACTAAGTATGTGCAAAGAAATTTAAGAAAAAAATTATACGGAAAATAAAAAGAAGATAGAAAGGGAAGGATTTAGAATTGATACCTCGCCCTTGTCCAGTGTACTCCCCCCCAACTAATCACTCACTCTGTCCTTAGAGTGTCAAAGGGAATAGGCTGAGAGGTACAAGGACAAGGGCATCAGACGTCTGTTAGTCCTTTATTTGCGCCATGTGTGCGAAGGATATTGGCAGCAAACTTTCCACTTAAGGCGTGGTAATCTACGTTTGTCATATCCTCTATTGGTTTTTGAAGGGCCATGATTGTGTACATCCAGTAGAGAACGTGGAAGCCGCAGTCATTTGATTCCCAAATTTTTTGGGGGCACTTGTGGTTAAAAGATGGGCGATGAAAGTATTCTTTGCCGTATGCCCTTGTGCGCTGACTTAGAACATCGATTAATCTGTCTGCACAATCCTTCGCCACTTCCTCTGTGGGCGTCTTTGGTGTCACTACATACTTCTTCTGCTTTGGGTTGAACTGGCTGTCGGAACTGTTGTAGATGATAGTTGTTCCTTCATGTAGGTTTGTTGCCAGAAGCAGCCAGTGCTCATGGTGAAAGAAGGGGAACATTATAAACTTCAGTGTTGTATGTTGTAGAAAGGAGATAAGCGCTTCAGTTGTTCCGAAGTTCTTTAGCTTTAGGAGATCGTCCTTCATATAAGCAGATGCCATATAAGTTGTGGGGTGATTCCGTCCGAGGAGAAACTGATAGGCAGCGATCAAGCTCACGGATAGAGACCCCTTGAATTGTACAGTTTCTCGTAATGCGTCTGTCATGACCAAAATGTCACCGGACATGAAAACAAGGTCATCCTTCTTGGCGTAAAGCCTTGACATGATGAGACGAAGTTCATTGTCCGAAAGACTTTTGCAGGCATTGATGTCGAAGTCTGGGAAAGTTGGTTCTATGGTAGATAGGGGCACCATTTGTGATGAGGATCTCATGATGGTTGCCCCTGACAAAAGATCTATGTCCCCTTTATCCTGTTCCAGATCAAAATGGGAAGGGTCCCATTTGCTTTGCGTGGGGACTATGGCTGGCTGCTTGTTTTTTTCTAAATCCTTTAAGGTTTGTCTAAAAGGTCGCATTTGTGGACGTTGAATTGCTGAAAAGAGGTAACAGGGGACGCCATCTGGTGCCATTTTTGGGTCCTTGAAGAATCGTCTATCGCAAATAAGTTCCATGGCATAACGTCCTCGCAAGGAGTGAAAATCTTCAGCGGCTATCTCATTGAAGGGGATTTCTTAGTTTAGCGCTTGAATGTGACAGATAGTACAAAAAGCGCAATCTCCAGAGCCTTCAGCGGTTTGGACTTGTGGGTTTATTATTTGGAATCATGGTTGGCTCCAGTCCTGTCGGAGGGACGGGCGTACAACCCAAATTAGCTTAAGGAGACGGAAGGGTATACATCGTGCTTCTCCTGCTCCTTCTCCGACAAAATTTATTATTCCGGCTGGAAGCTCAACAGCACATAAATTGTACACATTGGCGTCACGAGCCTCGGTGTCCACAATCATAAACAGCCAGTGGTCGGACACTTGGAATGGTACTGTAAGATATCGTGCCCTCCGTGCTAGGCCGACACGCAGTCGCTCTATTGACTTGGCTCGTATTTCTTTGTATAACAAGCCTATGGATAGAGCTGGTGAGGCATTAAACACTGGATGCTGCCTCTTTGAGCTTCTGTAGACTTCTATGCAGTTGGCAAGTAATACACATATGATTTCCATTGACATCGTTGACTGTGGTCGCAAGATGTTGCGGAAGTCTTCATGTGTTAACTTGCGCTTAGTCTTTGTGTTGTGGTAGATGATGTCACCCCCCTCTTTGGCATCATCGATAATAGTGTTCAGGATGAAGATATCCTGAGAATCTAGTGTTGAGATGGCCGCCATATCTAGATTGTGCATCTTATGCGGCAGAGGTGGTGGTGGGGGAAGCTCCTACGGAGGGGGGGAAGAGGTTTGCTCCAGATCATCTAAAAAAATTTGCATGTCTTCATCTGATTCGGAAGCAGAATCAAGTTCTTCGTCAGTATCTAAACGTACTCATTCTGAATCTTCCTGTTCCGGCGCAAGTGCGGAGGAAGGTTGAGGGGCCCCTGCTGGTGTGGTTGTGCTGGTTCCTAAGATACATTGGTAGAACTTAGCAAAAGCCGCATCTTTTGTAGACTCCCCTATGGATCCCAAAGCAGAATAATCAAGGAATTGGTCCCCATATGATATGTTTACATGTTCGTTGTGGGTGGGGGACTTGGGATGATGTCCACCTTCTTGGTGGCCTTTGTCATATCCTTTCTGAGAGGGTTCTGCTTTGTGTCCTGGGCCCTCGCCATCATCAAATTTGTCATTTGAGGAGGTGGTATCATTGTTAGAATCGGCGGAGGAGTCGGAGTCATCGTCGTCTTCATTATCGCCGGCTTTGTCAGCTGCTGCTTTGGCTGCTAGCTTTTTGTTAGTTGTCTTTTTGCACCGCCGATGGATGATTTACTCATCGAATGCCACTTGCACATGCTCGTGTGTTTCGAGCAGTGCGTCGTGTGTTTCTTTGAGATCATTGTATCGGCCCTCGGCGGAGAGGAGTCGTGCTGTAAGATCTGTTACTTGAACTCGTAGTTGTTGGATTTCCTTGTTTGTCGACTCCTCTTGGCGAATGTTGAGGTGTGTGAGGGTGCTGTTGATGTTGTCCAAGCGCGTGCTAAGAGTTGTTTGTTGCTGCATGAGCTCGCGGAGAGTCTCGGGCAGAGGTTGAGTCTGCGTAGAGATCTCATCGACTTGCTTGGCCATCGCTTCTTGCTGGCATTTTGCTCCAAGGACCAGCTCGGGCAAGTTGTTGTAGTGGCTATTGATGTGATCAACTTGCCTAGACACGTCGTCTTGTCAGTGCTGGAAACCTTGAAGGATGCTTGGCAAGGCACGGTTTTGTTCGTCGATCATGGCAACCTGTTTAGATAATCCCTGCACACAAGAAAAAATGGAATGCATAATGTTAGAAGGATCAGTGAGGAGGTTTCGGATGGCGTCAAATTGACGTCCGGATTCCTCACCGATATTGGAAAAGGGGACCCCAGAAGCGGAAGGATGGGGTGGCTAGGGTCTGTGTGGGAGGGTTGTAGTGTCGTGCGGAAGAGACACTGGTGATGGTTCCGCAAACTACGTGGTGACTGTAGATGGGGTCACCAGCGGTGTCGGGATGGTGGTGGATGGGAAAGGTGGTGAAGTTGCTGGTCAAAATGGTGGGATTGATAGTGGTGGGGGAAAGATTGAGGGGATGGAGGTGAAGGTGGTGAAATCGGGCGTAAGAGTGGAGAAATGGATGCCCGAAGAGAAAAGAGGTGAGGTGGAGGATGCGGGTGGTGGTGTAGTTGTGGAGAAGGATGGAGGAGTGGTAGTTTGTGGAAAGGTGGAAGGTGTTGAGGTGGTGGTTGTAAGTTCAGCGTTGAGACTCATGATGAAGGAGTCTAGGGATGAGGTGGTGATGTGTTCTTCAGGGAAGGGGGTTTCTATTTCTGGATGCAGTTTTGATGTTGGTGTCCTCGACAGCTGTTGATTCTATGAAAGTCTTTTGGAGGGTCGTTTCACAGGAATTTTTGTTACCCTGGCTGTCGGGGCGGTGATGCTGAGTTCTGTCTACCCCGCTTGGGTTGGCTTAGTTTGTGCTTTGATCGGAGCTAAGAGTTTGGTAATCTCTTCATCAGTGAAGAGAAATTTGTCTTTGTCGTAGTCTGCAAGTTTCGGAAGCGGTAACAGGATTCTGAAAGATCGGATTGTTGGGCAGAAGATGTAATGTAGTTTTGCATCCTTCTCCTTGATGATGTAAGAGTTCTTCAAGGTTTGTTCGTTTGTTAGGATGTCGCCCTTGATCTACGTGCAGCGAGGGAGTAACCTATCCATTTTGAGGTATTTAATAATGGAGGTTATGTGTCCTCCCATACAGATTTCTTTTCCTATGGCGTATGTGGAGAATTTTTGTATCAGATGTCGTCCGATGTTGACTGGATTTTAATTCAAGATAGACCATAGGATTAAGAGATCGGATACAATAACGTTTCCTCCCTCTGATCTGGGGAACAGTGCACTAGTGATGATTTTGTGAAGTGTGCGCACAAACCCTGATTGAATATTGGAGGTTTTGCATGTCTTTGCCTCATAACTGGGGATCCCTATTAGTGATTTCCAGAAGCTATGTTTATTGAATAGGTAGATCTTTGTTCCTGCAGTTGCAGCTTTTTTGAGCTGCTCAGGATTGTCGATGAAGATTTTGTTCAGAAGATTTTCGGTGATGACGATGTCATTGCCAAAAAGCTTGGTGACCAGCCGACGGTCACCCCCATCCCTTGCTCTGTGCGCAATGTCCACCATCTCTTTGGTAAGATGGGTAAAGAATTTTGTGGTGGGTTCGACATACGAGATTTCAGGGATGAAATAGAGTCTGGATAAATTGGCGTTGTCGAGCATTGTGAGGATTCTATCGTAGATCCCCATCTTGAGCAGTACGCTGGAGAAGACGTACTTTGTAGGTTTTAGGGTTTTATCAATGGAGGAAAGGGTGTGTATGTAGAGGCTTTCTGGTGGTGGTGCTGTAGTGGTGATGGGAGGGAAGGAAGGGACGATGATTATGGTGGGAGTGGCAGTGGAGGTGGTGGTTGGTGGAATGTTTCCTACCGGGGTTTGCTCCCTTGCAGTGATAGGATGAACCTGCTTCCTTGTCCGCTTTTTTGGTTGTTGAGCTGTAGTGGCTTCCTAGGCCTTTCACTTCCCCTTAGAGTTTGTGGTGGGGGATTCCGTCTCAGGAGTCGGCTCATATTCTGAGCCTTCATCATTATCGGAAGAGATTTCTTCCACTTCTTCTTCAGGTGCCTCATCTAAGCACTTGTTGAGGCAGTCAATTTCACACAGGATATCTATGATTTTGACTTTTGGTGGAGCTTGTCCAGTCTTGTTGTAGTTATCTATGATCTTTTGGAGTTTGGCCCGGTCTTCCAATAGTTGCTCCTTTGTCCAAAATGGGGCGTATTCAGTTCCTATGGCTTGCTTAGCTGGTGATGCCATTTCTGAAAAATGGAAAATCATGAGTAAGAACAACATGCTTGGGAAAAACTTAAGGAATATAAAACTTATTTGGTTTTATATTTTAAAGAAACTTAAGGGATTGTGGAGGGCCAAACGGTTTAGAGACTGTTTGGTCCCAAATGGTTTGAAGACCGTTTGGTGCCAAACGGTCTGAAGGTAAAACGTCGGGGAGCGACCGGTTGCGGCCAGCGACAGCGGAAGCGACGACGATGATAAAGAATAGCGGTGCCGCGACAGCGATGATAAAGAAGAGTGGTGCCGCGGCGGCGCCGGAGATGTTGATGATGGTAAAGATGATAGAGGAGGCAAAAAGAAGATGATGGTGTGATAGAACAGGGAACCGCGACGGCGCAACAGTCATCGGAGATGGCGGCGCACCTACCTTGCAGTTTGCGGATGGGGAAGACAACGGCGGAAGTGAGAAGGATGGTCGGCGAAAATAACCGACGTTGCAAGGTGCGCGGGAACGAGAGCAGAGAAGGAACAGGAATAGCCGTTCACGCGGGGGTTTGAGAAAGCTTGAGAGTCAAAGGAAAGAAGAAGAAGAAAGAGGGGGCTAGGGCTATATTTATAAGATTCTGGGGGGTTGACCTTGCAAAACCCTTAGGTCAAACGGTTTAGAGACCGTTTGGACTCCAAACGGTTTCAGGACCATTTGACTCTAAACGGTTTCATGACCGTTTGGCTCCAAATGGTTTCAGGACCGTTGGGCAAGTTTAAGGTTAAATTGATTTTTATATTTTTATGTTTATTTTGGTTATATGAATTTTTATATTTTCAGAAGATAAACAAGAACGGAAGATAAAAGGAGATGTTCATATCTTGGGTTGCCTCCCAAGTAGCGCCTGGGTTTTACGTCGCTGGCTCAACAAAGCTTGGATGTTGTTATGGTGATGTTGTGGCGTCTATGATTTCAATGGTCTTTTTCGGCATTTTATCTGCTGGAGTGTGATATTTTTTCAATCAATGGCCATTGACCATCCTTTCTCCACCATTATCGTCGACAATTATGACAACTCCAGTTGGGTATATATGCTTGATGGTGAAGGGCCCGGACCACTTTGTGCGGAGTTTTCCGGGGAACAATTTGAGCTTGGAGTTGAAAAGAGCACTTTGTCACTGATGGCAATGTCTTTCCTTTTAAGATGACCGTCGTGCCACATATTGGTTTGTTCCTTATAAATCCTGACACTATGATAAGCGGTCATTCGGAGCTCCTCTAGCTCGTGTAGCTGGAGTTGTCTGTTTTGTCCGACACTTTTAAGATCAAAATTTAGTTGTTTTATGGCCCACCAAGCTTTGTGTTCCAGTTCCACTGGAAGATGGCATGACTTCTCGTATACTAAACGGAACGGGGTTGTCCCGATTGGTGTTTTATAGGCTGTTCGATAAGCCCAAAGGGCATCGGGAAGCTTGGTGGACCAGTCAGTGCAGTTTCTATTAACTGTTTTCTCTAGGATTGCCTTTAGTTGTCTATTTAATACCTCAACCTGACCACTGGTCTGTGGATGGTAAGGTGTGGCTACTTTGTGGTTGACTCCGTATTTTTTCAACAGGGCTTCAAAACTTCGTTCCAGAAAATGGGTCCCGCCGTCTGATATGACAGTTCTGGGGACTCCAAATCTGGGGAAAATGATATCTTTAAACAACTTGATAACTAGTTTGGAATCGCTAGAAACATTGGGTATAGCTTCGACCCATTTCGAGACATAGTCCACCGCAACCAGGATGTAGGAGAAATCATAGGAAGAAGGAAAGGGGCCCATATAGTCTACCCCCATACGTCGAAAAGTTCAATTTCCTGCCACATTGTGAGGGGCATTTCATTCCTTTTGGATATGCTACCAGAAAATTGACATTTGTTGCAAGATTTCACAAAATCATAGGAGTCCTTTGCTATGGTTGGCCAGAAGAAGCCTGATTGTAGAACTTTTATAGAGGTTTTCTTTACACTCATGTGCCCTCCCGTGGGGACGGAATGACAATGTTCTAGGATAGGGGTAATCTCTTCTTCTGGTAAACAACGACGGAAAAGTCTGTTTGCGCATAGGTGAAAAAGGTAAGGTTCATCCCAATAATAATGCTTTATATCGTGGAGGGATTTCCTTTTGTCATGGTAGGAAGCGGAAGGGTGAATAATTCCTATAGCTAGATAATTGACAATGTCTGCATACCAAGGGAATCCATGGGTAACCGTCATTAATTAGTCGTCTGGAAGAGAGTCTCGGATAGAGATTTTATCTTCATCTTCAACTTCAATACGACTGAGATGGTCGGCTACGACGTTTTCCACTCTGCTTTTATCTTTAATTTCCAAATCGAATTCCTGAAGCATCAACACCCAGCGGATAAGTCTGGGTTTGGCATCTTGCTTCTGAATTAGGTATCGTATGGCGGAGTGGTCAGTGTAGACGATGACCTTGGATCCAATCAAATAGGAGCGGAATTTCTTGAACGCATAGATGACAGCCAGGAACTCCTCTGTAGTAGTGTAGTTCTTCTGTGCTTCATCGAGCATTTTAGATGTGTAATAGATTATGTAAGGTTTCTTGTCGATCTGCTGTCCTAAAACGGCCCCTATGGTGTAATCGCTGGCGTCGCACATGATTTCAAATGGTTGCGACCAATCTGGGGCTCTCAGTATAGGTGTAGAAATTAAATCGTTTTTGAGAGTTGAGAAACTTTGCAAGCATTCTTTGTTAAAAATGAACTCAGCGTCTTTGGTCAGGAGTTGGGTCATGGGTTTTGCTATTTTTGAGAAATCTTTGATAAATCTTCTGTAAAACCCTGCATGACCCAAGAAAGACCGTACTCCTTTTATATCTTTCGGTGGTGACAACTTCGAGATAACATCAATTTTTGCCTTATCGACATCAATCCCTCTGTCACTCACTCTGTGCCCGAGGACGACACCTTCAGTTACCATGAAATGGCATTTTTTCCAATTCAGAATGAGGTTTGTTTCCTCGCATCATTGTAAAACTTGTCCAAGGTTGATTAGACAGTTATCGAAAGAATCTACGTAAACTAAAAAATCATCCATGAACACCTCCATTATGGATTCTGTTAATCCTGTGAAAATGGCGGACATACACCTTTGGAATGTAGCGGGTGCGTTACACAACCTGAATGGCATTCTTCTAAAAGCATAGGTTCCAAAAGGGCATGTGAAGGTAGTTTTCTCTTGGTCTTCTGGGTGTATGGGTATTTGGTAGAACCCGGAATAACCATCTAGATAGCAGAAGTATTTCTGATGGGCTAGGCATTCTAAGACTTCGTCGAGAAAGGGCAGAGGGTAGTGATCTTTCCGTGTGGATTTGTTTAATTTCCTATAGTCGATGCACATCCTCCACCCCGTCACCGTCCTGGTGGGTACTAACTCATTTTTTTCATTGAGCACGACAGTGGTGCCTCCCTTTTTAGGAACTACTTGGACGGGGCTGACCCATTGGGAGTCTGAAATCGGGTAGATTATGCCGGCTTTTAGTAATTTGAGAACTTCAAGGTGAACCACCTCTTTGAGATTAGGGTTCAGCTTCCTCTGATGTTCGCGTGATGGCTTAAATTCTTCAACCATGGGTAGTCTGTGCATGCATAGGGCTAGATTTATGCCCGACAGGTCAGTTATCTTATACCCGATGGCCTTTTTGTGTTTCTTCAGCTCATTCAGAAGCCTTTCTTCCTGGCTTTCTGTTAGGGTGGAACTGATGATAACCGGACATAATTTTTCCTCGTCCAAGAAGACATGTTTAAGTCCCATGGGTAGAATCTTCATCTCAGGAGCATTAGGTGGCTCTGTTGCTTCTAGAATGGTGACAACTTTGAGTTCCTCAAAGGTGGCCGTCGGTGCTTCTTCGGCCTTCTCTAAGTGTTGCAGACATTGTTGAACCAATTCATTTGCAGAGAATTCGACTTCTGGGTTTGTTAGAACATTCTCTAACTCGTCTGATGGGTCAGATATTTCTAATTGAGACATTTGTTGTATTGTGTCTAAAAGAAAGACCTCCTCTTGAATGTTGGATCCTTTCATGCTGTTGAGAACTCGAAATTGAATTGCTTCTTTTCTGAGTCTTAGAATGATGGTGTCAACTTCAACATCAATAAGCGCCCTAGCTGTGGCGAGGAAAGGTCTGCCAAAAATTATTGGGTATCTCAGATCTTCCTTGATGTCCATGATGACAAAGTCGCACGGGACATAGGCATCTTTGCCTATCCTAACTAGAATATCTTCAATGATTCCAAGATGTACGGTGATGGTAGAGTCAGCTAACTGAATTGTCATGGCTGTGGGCAGCAATTCGGTGAAGCCTAATCATTTGCACAAAGAATAGGGCATAATGGATATGATGACCCCTAGGTCAGCTAATCCCTTTTTGGTTGATGCGTTTCCAATACAACATTGAATGCCGAAGGAACCTGGGTCCTTCTTTTTCTTTGGCATTTTGTTGAGGATGATATCGGAGGTGGTTTGGGCAAGTTTGACTATTTCTTGTTCCTCAGTGATATACTTCCTTGATAACAGAGTTTTGAGGTATTTAGCCCAAGCCGAAACCTCAGAGAGAGCATCAAGGAGTGGGATATTGATGTAAAGTTTCTTCATCGCCTCCTTGAATTTTTGGAACCTGGTATCCATTTTTGTTTCTCGCAATCTTCCCGAATATGGGATCCTTGGTTTATACTGCAAGATTTCTGGCTATGTGGACACTTGTTCTTTTTCTTTACCCTTTGTGCCCTCTGTGGACTTCTCCGTTCCTGGATTCGGGCTCTCATTTGGCATAAAGGCAGGTGTATCATCAGCATCAAGAGTGATCCTTATAGTTTCATGAAGGGTGTGTCCAGATTTCATAGTAACAACATTCAACTGTTCAGGCCTATTCTGTCCATGTCTAGGGTTCGATTCAGGCTGTCCTGCAAATGTGCTTGCTGGAGGCTTCAGTTGCGTAGCAATTTGGGCCAGTTGAGTCTCTACTGCCTTTTGCTGAGCTTGTTGATTAGCGAGCATGGTTTGTTGGGATTGCAGCATCTGCCTTATCAAAGTTATCTCATCTTTTGGGTGAGAAGGGGTATTTTTCTGAGGAAGTTGTTGTTGTCCTTGTTGAGGTTGTTGCGGAGGCAATGCTAACTGAGGTTGCTGCAACTGAGGGTGCAGCTGTGGGTGTAGAGGAGGATGAGTATATTGATAGTAGGCGGATGGATCCCTGGGGTAGCTGGATCTCGGGAAGTTATTTCTGGGGTTCCCCTGATTTTGATTGAAGTTGCTTGGGAATCCTGGTGGCAACCTACTGGAGGATCCGCCCTGTGTCTGGTGTTGCGGATTTGCGGTCCCAACAGGGTTCCCGTATTGAAATCCTGGGTGGTTCCTTGGTTGATTAGGATTATAATAAACTTGTCCAGGAATGGAATGGATAGAATTGACTTGTTCTGGCAATTGCTCTTCATACTGGTCAGTGATTGGTTCATACTGTTGTGGTGGTGGATGCATATCCATTATCACATTGTAAAGCAAACCACATGAAAGAGTTGGATGATCAGATGCATGACAAGCTTCACAGGTTCCTGTGGCTGCTTTGACCTGTTGAACATGAGGGTTTTTCTTTTTGTCAAATTCTCCAAGAGAAGTTTCAAGAGCTTGTTGCTTATGAGCTATGATCTTTAAGGCTTCAACAATAGCCTTCATCTCCATTGATTCTTTGGATTTATAGACCTTGAGGACTCCTTTGCTAACTGATCGTCCTCAGTTGGACTGATTCTCAGCTCCAAGTGTGACTATTTTCCAGGCATCCTCGTAATTCTTTCTCATAAAATTTCCTCCAGATGAGGAATCCAGAAATTGCTTGATGTCATCACTCACTCCCCTATAGAATGTTTCTATTAATTGGTTTTGGGAGATGTCGTGATGAGGACACTTTTGCAGAAGCTCTTTGAACCTTTCCCATGCTTCCGCAAGTGATTCTCTGGGAAGTTGGGAGAAGTGATTAATCTGCCCCCTAATCTCGTAAGTTAGTGAAGGGCGGAAGAACTTTTCCAGGAACTTTTCTTCCAGGAGATCCCATGTGGTGATTATTGGCTCCCTGTCAAGCGAGTTATACCAGCTCAGAGCTCTCCCAGATAGAGTGAAGTGAAACAGATGCAGCATTATTGCGTCGAAGGTAACTCTGGCCTGTGGGACCAGTCGACATAGTGCCTTGAACCTCTTCAGATGATCCATGCAGTCATCTCCAGAGCCTCCAGAGAATGAGATGCCTTGCATGATCTGAATCCATTGGGTCCGGATCTCAAAGTTGGGTATGTTGATGATCGGAGGTCGAACCGGATGGTTATCTTCGTAGTTCTTAGGGACAACATAATCCCTCAACTTCTTGTTCCTTAGTTCCAGCTGGGCAGCTTGGTTTGCTGCCTCATTTTCGGCTCAGATGCGGGCATGTTCTTCCGCTCAGATCTCCGCTTGGATCTGAGCACGAGTATCAGCGATGAGTTGTGCTCTTTGAGCGGCGATGGCAGCGTTGACCCTCTCCATTACCAGTGCAGCCTGGCGTTGATCTTCAGCCATTTGTCTGGCTATTTGGCGATTGAGTCTGATGCGGCGATGAAAGCTTCTCTCTACCTCAGAGTCGTACTCTGGATCAGGGGAGAATCCGTGGTTATGCGATGATCGCATACACATTTTCTACCTGAGTAGAGAAAAGAAAACACATTTTAGATGATGGCGGAGATAAAATGAATTCAAGAAGATATGAATTAATGATTAAAAGAAAGTGTAAAACCTAACCAACTAGCAAGATACTAAATGAAATTAAAACGTTCCATTGTCCCCGACAACGACACCAATTTTTGATGGAGCTTCCACTTACGTGGAATTGCGTGCACCACTAAAAATCCTAAAGATGGTAAGTCTTCAGGCTTTGCCTTGCTTACACTAGATAGAGAACTCCACCCACGTATGCTAAGATATGTGGAAGTCTTATCGTAGTATAGTTAAGGGTCGAATCCACGTGACAACGGTCTTGTTGGGAGTGACAAGATGGAAAACGTTGGAATTTCACTTGATCACTTAATAGTTAGTATTTAGATCAAAAGATAGATTTGGTTGTTTTAAACTAAGAGCAAGTAAAGTAAAGCAAGTAAATTTAAGGATGTTAAACAATGATAAGAAGTCACTAGGGTATGATCGTTTTTCACCGCCACTACACATGGATCAAACCATGCAACATAAAACACAACCTGCAAAAAGAGTCTAAACAGTTAGTATCTTTGTAGATTTAGTTTCCTTTCAGAGAACTAACTACAAGAAGTGTGGGAATGATGCAATGCCAGCCATCCCCAAACGAATGGTCAACTGCTTTGCATCATTCCCTTCTTAAAGTGTGTTCCTCGACTTACCAAAGTTGTACTTTCATACGTCAACTGATTCCATTTCATAGTATGAAAGTACAACATTTGGAAGTGAGTTTACTCCACTCCTTGAAAGCACTCCTAGATACTGAAACAAGCACATGGTGGAAACCTGCACCAAGAACCAACATCCAATCGAGTTTTGAATCAAGTAGTACAAACATAGACAATTCATACTAGGAGATAAAAGATAACACAAGTTGGTGATCAAGCAACAAGCATTCATTAAACGATTGATGTTGAACTGTAAAGAAAGCAACTATATATTGCAAACTATGGATTACATTACATGAGATGAAAACATGGGTAGCGGGGCTACTCCCCGCACCCCAGTGAGAGAGACTACACGCTCATAGCTAGGACAAAGAAGGAGGCAAGAAGAGAGAGAAAGTATGTCATCCCCATAAAGGAGAGAGGAAAGTCAACCCCTTAGAGAGAGAGAGACAATCTTCTAGCTTCACAGGTTGCTTGATGACGAGATCCCCTCTTCCCACCTTCTTTGGCGGAGAGAGAGGAAGTAGCTTTGAGATGGAGTGTGGATCTCAGACCGGAAGCCCCTGGGCGAATGATGGAAGTTGAATTTTCTCTGGAGTGATGGAGGCAGCCTCTGGACGTCTGAAAAAAGGAACTCCCCTTTGGAGGACCCCTTGGGTCTTATTTATAGGCCTTAAGTGAAGTCCAAACGGTTTTGGTAAATTTTGGGTCCAAACGGTCTTGGAAACCATTTGGATCTTGAGACTGTTTGGACCCCGAGACCGTTTGGGCTTCATGCGGTCTTGAGGTCGTATGACTTCATGCGGTCTTGAGATCGGTTGACTCCATGCGGTCTTGAGATCGTATGGCTTCATGCGGTCTTGAGATCGGTTGACTCCATGCGGTCTTGAGATCGTATGACTTCATGCGGTCTTGAGATCGTATGGCTTCATGCGGTCTTGAGACTGGTTGACTCCATGTGGTCTTGAGATTGTATGGCTTCATGCGGTCTTGAGACCGGTTGACTCCATGCGGTCTTGAGATCATATGACTTCATGCGGTCTTGAGATCGTATGGCTTCATGCGGTCTTGAGAGTGGTTGACTCCATGCGGTCTTGAGATCGTATGGCTTCATGCAGTCTTAAGACCGGTTGACTCCATGCGGTCTTGAGATCGTATGGATTCATGCGGTCTTGAGACCGGTTGACTCCATGTGGTCTTGAGATCGTATGACTTCATGCGGTCTTAAGATCGTATGGCTTCATGCGGTCTTGAGACTGGTTGACTCCATGCGGTCTTGAGATCGTATGGCTTCATGCGGTCTTGAGACCGGTTGACTCCATGCGGTCTTGAGATCGTATGGCTTCATGCTTCATGCGATCTTGAGACCGGTTGACTCCATGCAGTCTTGAGATCGTATGTCTTCATGCGGTCTTGAGACCGTTTGAGTCTTTTGTGATTTTTTTGTGTCGTTTTCTGTAAGTAAAAGGGAGAAAAGTTAATCTAGCAGTGTGTTTGCAATAAAAGAGAATAGTTAGAGATTTTGTCTACTTTATCTGAGAAAGAGTGTGGAAAACTGAAGAATATTACTAAGATAACATCACAAAATTGGAGGTTATCAAACCCCAAGATATGAAATAAATGAGTTTTGGTTCACTCCAACTGGATTTCCTGCATGATCGAAATCCACAATCAGTTTGGGTCCATTGCCCCTTTGCTGTAGTAACTTGTTCATCATTGTGATGCCCCTCACTTTCTCAAATTTTTTGCTGCTCATCAAGTGTCCCAATTTCTTTAGGGAGTGCATCACCAACCTAAAATTTGACAAAAAAAACACAGTTACAGGATATAACTATAAATGAACATATAGATAGAAACCTCAAGGATATATTTTAAAACATACATTGTGAGGCGGCGCATTAACGTCCTCACCCTCACGGTAATCATCAGCACAGTCATCAGGAGAATGCTCAGCCATCTTAAAGTTCACATTCACATTGTAAAGTTCACATTCACATTGTAAAGTAATTCACATTGTAAAGTTCACATTCACATTGTAAAGTTCACATTCAGAAAAATAAAACTAATAAAAAAATATAAACATGCATGCCTCTAATATTGCAATCTTTTATCAATTAACAATCCTTCATTGTGATCTTTGCGCACATAAAAGTCATCATTAGCTTCAATATTTGGTGGTGTTGGAAACCCAACTGAGAATGGACTGGAGTCATCATACTTAGCATATTATTGTTCTTCATCTATAGGATCTTTAATGAACTGTCTTTTACCATGAAGAACAACCAACCATTTATCATTTGTAGGATCATAGATATAAAATACTTGTTTCACCTATGATGCCAATATGAATGGTTCACCCTTCTCGCCAATCTTTTCAAAGTTCACTAATGTGAAACCCAATTCATCCACTATAACTCCTTTGGTGTTATCAACCCAATTACATTTAAAGAGTGGAATTCTGAAATCTATATAGTCAAACTCCCATATATCTTCAATGGCACCGTAATATGACATTTTAGCTTCACGTGGACTCTTATCCTTTGCACTTGCAAAAAACAATGAAGACGCTTGAAGGGTGACCCCACTGTTTTGGACGACACTCTTATCATCTTGATGCTTTGTGTAATATGAGAATCCATTTATGTCAAACCCTTCATAAGACATAACATTCAATTTTGGTTTAAAGGTGAGGCATTTGATAGTTTCAGTAAGATTATTTGGTGTTTGAGATAGTTGATGTAAGACTTTATCTTCAAACCACTTAATAAATGTCTTGTAATGCTCTCTAGCAAGCCACATTGAATTGGCTCGAGGATATTGTCTCTTGATGAAATTGGTATGTTCCTTGATATAAACACTCACTTCGTCGATGTTGTGTAAAATATACAAGTGACCTTGTTCCAACTGCTCACGACTGATTACTTTCATCCGTGATCCCAAAATTCCTTTGTCAAAATGCTCCTCAATATTCTTGTCATTAACAGGAGCATCATTACCACTCATAAAGTCATTGCAAAAATCCATAACCTCTCTCGCCACATAACCCTCAATAATACTCCCTTCAGGCCGATAACGGTTTTGAACATCACCTTTAAAAATGCTCATGTATCGTTCAAAGGGATACATCCAATGCAAGAAAATTGGTCCCAACATTTTCACTTCCCTAGTCAAGTAGACAACAAGATGTACCATGATATCAAAGAATGAAGGAGGAAAATACATCTCAAGCTGACATAGGGTAACAACCACTTCTCTTTGCAATTTATCGAGAGTATCAGGGTCAATAACTTTGCTGCACAGACTGTTGAAAAAGAAACAAAGTCTGGTGATTGCAAACCTTACATGCTTCAAAAATATATATCGAATTGCCACAGGCAATATTTGTTGCATTAGAGTGTGACAATCATGATATTGAAGACCTACCAACTTCAGATCTTTCATTGATACTAATGTACGGATGTTGGATGAGTAACCCTGTGGCACCTTAACATTTACCAAGCATTCACATAAAGCTTTCTTCTCCTTTCTCGACAACGTATAACAAGTGGGAGGTAAGTATGTTCTCCGATCACTACTAACTACTTCTGTTAATTCTGTCCTTATTCCCATTTCACGTAGGTCCATTCTAGATTTTATCCCATCTTTAGTTTTACCTGATATATTCAACAGAGTACCAATGACGCTATCACATACATTTTTCTCAGTGTGCATGACATCGATACAATGCCTGACTGCCAAAGAACTCCAATAAGGAAGATCCCAAAATATTGACTTCTTCTCGAATAAAGATTTGTTACTCCGTGTGGCCATCATACATTGTGATCTCTTACCAAATTCATTGGCAAAGTCTTTTACTCTTTCATAAACATCCTCCCCTGGTATAGGTTTAGGTGCACTCCGTTCCTCATTCCGTCCATTGAATGCTTTGCGCAACCTACGATACAGATGGAATTTTGGAAGAAACCTTCGATGACCAAGATATACAATATTGCTGCCGTGTTTTAGTCGTATTGAATCAGTGTTCTCTTCACATATAGGACACACTTTAGATCCTTTGACACTATATCCAGACAAATTCCCATATGCTGGAAAGTCATTCGCAGTATAAAACAACATATAGCGTGCAAATGAAATGTCTCTCTTCATGAAGCATCATAGGTCATCACACCTTCACCCCAGAGTTTCTTCAAGTTATCAATCAGAGGTTTAAGATAAATGTCGATATCATTTCCAGGTTGTTTAGGGCCCAATATCAACAATGACAGCATAACATACTTATTTTTCATACACAACCAGGGAGGAAGATTGTATATAACAAGCATAATTGGCCAAGTGCTATGTTGGTTGCTCAATGTCCCGTACAGATCCATCCCATATGTACAAAGCCCAAGTCTTAGATTCCTGATTTCTTCACCGAATTTAGGGTACAATAAATCAATCTTCTTCCACTATGGGGAATCAGACGCATGTCGTAGGATCTCATCATTATTTTTCTTAACATCTGCATGCCACCTCAAATTCTTCACATCTATCGGATTGGCAAACAAGCATTGAAACCGTGGTATTATATGTAGATACCACATCACCTTGGCAGGAGAACCAGTTTTGGACTCCCCCGAAGTCGTCAATTTATACCTTGATGCACCACATTTGGGACAATCTTTCAAATCCACATAGTCCTTTTGAAATAATACACAATCATTCTGGCATGCATGTATCTTCTTGGCCTCCATTCCCATTGGTCACAACAATTTCTTTAACAGATATGTTGAGATTGGCAGCTCGTTTCCTTCAGGAAGAATTTCTTTCAACAAAGACAACAATGACGTGAAGCTTTTGTCGCTCCATCTATTGTTAGCTTTCAGCTTATACAATCTCAACACAGCGCTAAGCTTCGTAAACTTACAACCTATGTATAACAACATCTCAACATCATGCACAATGTTTCTAAACATGGGAGGTGGATCAGTGTGCTCTACTCCACAACTATCCAACATCGCATCAACGATATCTACTGGAACTGGTTCGTTCACATCTATGTCATCGGAGACAATTTCTTCTTCCACACAAGTACTGCTATCGAAATCCACTGATTTCAGGTTTGAAATCTCTCCATGCCAGTGCCATTCTGTATAGCCTTGTACAATCCCGGTGCACATGACATGACTTTTGATTTCGTCACCAATGCTGACTTTCAAGTTTTTACCGCAATGCCTACATGGACAGTAGAACCTATCTCCAGGTTGTTTCCTATGTTCCTCGACAAATCTAATAAATTGATCAAGACCAGAAATAAACTATGTGGTGCAACGATTTGGAATGAACATCCATGATCTATCCATTCTATGATCAAAGAGAAAACAAGTATATATAAAAACAAGATTAGGGTCTAGGGTTAAAAGATTAGGGTTTAAGGTCTTATATATAATAAATGTGTACCACCTATCCCATTCTTGAACACCAAATCTCACTAGTAAGTGTATAGTGTGTATTAGGTTTTCAAGAAAATTTCGGCAGTATTTCCCCACTGTTCTCCAAGTACATATGTACTTAGAGAACAAACGGGGAAATCCTACCGAAATTTTCTTAAAAACCAAATACACATTATACACTTACATCCTAAGTGATATTAGGTGTTCAAGAATAGTCCCAAATTGGGGACTATCTAAGATTTACTCCTAATGAGTAAATCTTGGATAGGTTTCTAGGCCAACAAAATATAACACCACTCATAAGTAGGCGGGTCTGATCACATTAAATTTGTAGGATCGAACCTTAGGACAAATTTTCTTAAGGCCAATTTGGATTTTAGTACAATTAAGAACAAGTGATTAACAAGGTTGGATCGAGTTGACTATCTTTTTATATAACTAAGTTTTGTAAGGAAGTAAATAAAATAAAAGAAAAAATTAAAAATAAGATAAAAGAATTATAAAAGGACATAGACATAAGATTTCACCACCACTACATATATTTGCTCACTTACATTGCATCACTCACAATTTGGATATTAGATCAAGGGTCAAACACATTCCAGATCTTGTTAGAGTATGTAAATCACAAGGACAAAGTTCCCCATTGAATTGAGGTCTCATTACTTATATATCATGAACCCATCACCCCAGAGAATGTCATTCTAATGTCACATCTAGGTTTCATTGATGATTTATTGATGCTCTAATTTCATATACATATGTCTCTACTATAGGTTTTTAATAGACATGATAAGTACTTAATCTATAGAGCATTATTATAATAAATCAAGAATTCAATAGTTTCAAACATGCAATAATTCACAATGCAATGTTATAAACTACAGGCAACATGGTTAATCCCCACACTCTAGTAGACAAACTAACCTTAAATATAGTGATGTATAAGAGATTAAGAAGAAGCTTTTCTTAGGTAAGAGTAAGATGAAGCTCATTGATAATATAGTGATGTATAAGAGAGGATCCATGGCCTAACAAAACCACCCTTTAAACAACAATTATAATCTCTAATCACATTCTTCAGTGTCTCAGTACTCCACATCAAACCGCCAATGGTTGTCTCCAACTCTCCCGAATGATTTCTAGGGTTCTGGATGGATCTAGATAGAATGCTATTCTCTCTTTAGATGTCCCTCCTTTTGGTTTCAAGTCAACTGACATCAACCAACGACTCTAAGGAATTTGATGTGGATTTCCAATGCTAGTTCGATACTAGGTGGAGGAAGAAGAGGAGGAAGAAGGGTACCTTCGTAGGTTCGAGCAACGGCGGCGAGCAGGAGAGAAGGAGCAACGAGCAGCGAGCAAGCGAGTAGGCGGCCAGAGCAGCGAGCGGCAGCAGCTACGATGAGCAGAGGAGCAGTGAGCTGCGACGACGGTGAGTAGAGGAGCAGTGAGCGGCGACGAGCAGGGAATCGCCAGACCTAACCTCAATCGGAATGAAACAGAGAAAGGGGAAGAGTCTGGTTCGCGCAGGTGCTATTAAGTTAACATTAGACGCCAATTATTAAAAACAACTGACACTTAAAACAATAGGCGTCGATTATCACACAAAAACTGACACCTATGTTCAATGATAGTCGTCGGTTTCAACTAGAGAAATCGATGTCTATCTACATATGCCGACAAAAAAAATGTTCTCGAATTATGACCATAGTCATCGGTTGCCATAGAAAATCGACGCCAAAGGGGGGTGAAAATTTTTGTAGGGACAGCGCGCAAAAACACATCGACGTCGGTTATTGCAAGAAACTCGACGATAAAAATGGGCCCAATTTTTGTCTCGTGACAAACCTTTAGTCGTCAGTTAATTTGTCAACAACCGACGTCGTATGTTAAATTTTGGAGATAATTTTTTTCACTGGAAAATTTGGAATTGGCAGGCGATTTTAGGCGTCGGTTGCTTATTGAGGAACCGACGTTAAATATAAAGTGATACCCGTGTCTGGATGCTCTTCACATATAGATGTCGGTTTTTGCATTCAACTGACGCTGTAGGGTTTAGGCATCAGTTTCTTGTATACAACTGACGCCTCTAAATGTGACATTATAAGTCATTTATGTAGTATATGGATTTTTGAGAATAAGTTGGTGATGTCATCATGTTATTTGTTCATGTATTTTGAGCTTTTATGCTTCCACATTTGTGTTTTGATAATACCATGCTAGGGACGGATGCCTAGCTCCTATCACTATTGACTATGTAGTCATTTGGAGTTAGGATTTGGGTAATAAATGGTTCCGTGATAGTGGGCTAGGGACCCCAATTTCCTTAAGTAAGAGATGTGACAAACATTAGTGGGATCCATAGAGGTGGGATTCAGCCCCACATTCTATGATTATCAAAAGAGAAATGGAAGTTGTCAATATTGGAAAGAATTGTGGTTCGAACTAGCCTTACACCAAGGTGTTTGAGAAGATGTGCATGCTAGAAGCTTTTATCAAGCCATGTGGCACACCTAGCTTGAGTTAGTTGTCCTAGGGTGTCTGGCTAATCCCTAGGTCATAAATCGTGAGTCATGCACGTGAGCGTATTGTGGTGGCTTTTACTTGGATAGGTACAAGCCAAGTAGTTTCAAGGCAATAACTAAAATGGAAAAGAAAATAGTCGTATATGTTTATTGTTATTCATACTTTACAAATCTATATTAAAATTTATTTACTACAATGTGATTTTTAATATTGAACAATTTATGCACAATATATATATTAAGAACAACCTAATTAAGTAATAAAATGAGGATGAAGTTGCGATTACTTGTTCTTATGTGTTATTTTCTCACTTAGAAAATGGCTAACAAACTATTTAATTTTAGGTATGATCAAAATTCACCTTGTTGGTTATAGTCCACAACTAAGTGGTATGTTCTTAATAAAAAGCTTGTAGAAATTTTTCTGTGAGAACCCATTACACTAAACGAGATTACTCAAAACATAAAACACAATCAATCACCAATTAACACATACCCAAAAATATGGGTAAATTAAAACTGATTTCAACGTCAGCACCTGCTCATAAACATTTGCATAAGAGCCTAAAATCTTTCTTTTATCCTTACTATGACAAGAATTTGATACAAATTGTTCTATCACCTTAGCCACAACATATATACACAGGATAATAATATTTTTATATGCCACAAAAACAAGCCTTAACATACTAACAAAATTCTGATTTGTTTGAAACACCATATACAAACTTTTCCTGCCTGGACCTGAGAGTACAGGGATGACTCTAGGATAAACTAGACATCTAATCAACTTTCTCATAGATTCATTACTATAGATCATCTTTGCTATCACTATAGATCATCTTTGCTATCATAGGTTTTTTTTGTCACTTTTGATTACCTAAAAAAATGTGGTGAACCACAAGGGTGAGACCCATGTCCCAGCAAGAGATATAACCTCCAACAACATTTATTGATTCCAACATTTTTAGGTAATGAGATAGTTTAAGCAGTTTAATCATATATAACAAATAAGCTCAACAACACTGATGATTAACAAAATACATAAAGGAGCAATTAATAACTATCTTCATTAGCCAGACTATTCTCATATCCCTATTAACAATATAAGGAGTCTAGCAGCATGAGCATCTCTAACATCATGAATAAATCTAGTATCATATACATAGATAACAACATCAGCATGTCTAACAAATTGAATATATCAACATCATAAGAAGAGCTAACAACATAAGCACAACTATCTGGATAAGCATGATTAGCAGTATATGCATCTCTAGTTACAAAGGCATGGCTAGCATGATAAACATAACTAACAACATGAGATAGCTAGCATCATGATTATAATAAGTAGTAGCAATATAGTTATCAACACAAGCATAGCTACTGTATGTACGCATCTACAATCTTATGCATATCCACAACCTAAGTATATCTACTATCTCTTAATTGCACTAAGCATCATCTTTATGTGAAGATAACAAACCAGGGTTATCATCCAATGTGAAACATCATGTATAACCTAAACAAATATGCTACATGATTGTATTACATATTTTATGACGCCCTGGGGAGTTTGAGTCGCACCACTCAAAGTCCAACCGACCACCTCTTGGTCACAATCAGTTCCATATAAGATAGAGGAAGATTCGGACTCCAAGATCTTCTCCATACTCGATCAGTACGAGTCTGCACCGTAGTGACATATAGTCAAACTGCAAAACAACGACATATAGTCCTGTAACTAGCCCACCTTGGTACAGGTCATGGCTCTAGCATATAGGGTATTCAAACCCAATCACTGAGGTTCAACCACAGTTGTCCTCTAATCACATAATGTTATAATCACTGAGCTTAAAAAGTGGGCTAGGTATGACCACAACCATCCTTCTGAAATACTTGGTGTCAGGATGACAAGCACCCCACATACTCAATAGTATGCACTCTGAGTATCCCTTAGGAATACTTGTTTCACCATCCAGCAAGTTTTGACACTGAAGATGGTTCTATGGCACAGGGCACTACATGATTAGAGTTTCACTTGATTAGTTATCTCCAATTGGGTGAATTAAGGCTGCATCAAATAAATGGACGTACAAACCCTAATTCACATCTAGCAAGCATATAAGTATCACAACTTCAAAAGTTATAAAATGTGTAAAACACAATATCTCATCTCATCATCACATGGTACTTTTCACTTGTCATTCATGAGACTACACTAGTCATCATATTATCACAAGATATAAATCCTTTTCACAATATCACAGGGTATCAACCCTTATCAACACAAGAGGATTACACTTCATTCAGGGCTCAACCATGCCCAAAGGTCATTAAGACCATCATACTATCACATGATATAAATCCTTTTCACAATATCACAGGGTATCAACCCTTATCAACACAAGATGATTACACCTCATTCAGGACTCAACCATGCCCAAAGGACATTAAGACCATCATATTATTCCTTGCAAGATCATCATTATCTTTCCATGCCTTATAACAAGGCTCAACAACATCACTTACATATAATACACCAGATCAGCACAATATTGCATTAATGAGCTAGGAGATATTCATAAACAATCATAGTAGGGTTATATTAACATTAAGAACTTTCCTTTATTACATCAACATGCAAGGAATCTAGATATGATTAACCCTCATCATATTCATAATGCACATGTTTAGCATAAGAAAGTATCAACCATGTGGCTATGATAACCACTGATTAACACATTAAGGTTATGGTCATGTTAAGGAGATTATTTCACCATCATGCCATCATATAAGAAGGTTAAACATGAATACTCATCTTTATCTATTTGTATTAGAGTTAGGCTCAACAAGATAAATTATATTAATGTTACTAATCATCACTCATACCCAAACCCTAACTCACGACATCCCCATTGGATCATGGATGCATAAGGTGAAGCATCACTGTCACATTCCATACTATTATCAAGTATGAACCCACACATAAATCAAGGTGTAGCCATCATGTTATAGCATACTAGGGTTTCAACAACAATAATATAGTACTCCATGATTGTATTAATCATTCAAGGACTATTCATACCCAATTACCATCATTTATTTATATTAAAGCTAGGTATAACAAGCTATACCTCATTAGGGTTACATATCAACACAAAATGGTTATCATCCCTTCTATTCATATGAGTGAATAGGTAAGACTACCTTATTAAGGGTAACCCTCCATTTGTTCCATCATCATTCAACCCATATCACCATACCACAATGTCACCCAGAACCATTGGATGTTTAAAATGTAAGACCATTGGTTGTTTACATAAGTAAACACCTTTAATGAATCATCTATGATGTTATTGAGTTGTGATCTATAAAATTCACCATTTAACCCTAGACATCCTTTGGTTAACAACAATAAGGGTTCTGTTGAGAGTATGGTAAAACACACAGTTAACTGTTCATTAAAAACAAGCCATCCATTGTCAACAAGTAAGCTCCTTAAGTTGATCATATAAAGGAAACCATCTAAATCGCAATATTAGGACCAAAATATTGCATTAGCCATCATTCCACTTTATTGAAGGAATAAACATTAGATCTTGACCATTGGGTCAAGTTCATATGTTAAAACCATCAATTACAGTATAGGTCCGACCATTGCATCAAGTGACCCAAGAAACCATTGGTCTAAGGCTTAATTGATGCTACAACTATATGATTAACTAACCATAGGTTTTGGAGACCTGATCCACCATCATTAGTGACCATTAAGTCACCATAGGTTGTTAGATCAACACTATATTCATTAATCAACATCAAATATCAAACTAATATCACCATTGATTGATACCATCATTAGGGGTACTTAGTTGTTAATCACTAGGCTTCTAATTAGGCCAAAAAATGACCTAAGGGGTGAGAATCAGTTGACATTACCACCATCAATTATCATGAAGACAACATCATAGGGTTGTTGCAATGATACCATCATCGGGTCATGGGTTTATAGAAGAAATCAGCTTTAAACCCTAAAATTGACCATTGGTTGATAGGTGCTTAGCACCATAGGTTGTCAAACCAACCTGATCCAAGTCATATTATACCTTAGGAATAACGTACACATGATCACAGGTTCATCTAGAACTGAAATCAGAATAGGGAACATTATAAAAATCGAAATCCAAGTCAAGCAAAGCTTTTTAGTGCATGGATCATCATTTTCAAGCAAGAACATGAGCTAGCAAGCTTATGGTAAGCAATAAGCCTGGAGCAAGTTATAAAACTTGCCTCTAATTAGAATATAGACTCCCATACATAAGAAAACACGAGCAGGTAGGGTAGGAAATCCAAGCATAAGCTGTGAACTCGTCCAACTAGCACCTTTCTTCATCAAATGAGCAAACCCTAAGCATACAGAGCAAGAGAGGTAGGGTTTTAGAGCTTTAGAGCAATTTCTACCATGGAACGACAATGTTCTGTCTTGGAGAAAGGTAGGAGGAAGGATAAAAAATAAATAAATGTAGGGAATAAGGGGATTCTTACTCTTTTAGGTCAAGATCACTAGAAGGAAGCTTTTCAAACCCTAAAAGGAAGTCAATTGCAACCCTAGATTCTTTTTCCAAGAAGATCCCCTCTTTCTTCTTCCTTGGATGGGAAATTCATAGCAGCATAGAGGGAGAACAATGTTCATATAAGGAGGGAAGTGGTTGAGAGTAAATGGCTCGTTTTGGTGCTTAGGGATAAGTATATGAAACTTTAAGATATAGAAAAAGAAAAAAGTTGAAGTTCTAGTATCTTTCCAAGTGTCCATGGCCTTAAAATATTAAGAATATACAAGCACACACACAAGAAGCTCCCCCACAATCCATAGAGACATGCTTATCCCTCGTTTCTTGAATTTCCAAGCAAAACAAATAATTCATTAGTTGCTAGCTACTAAAGGTAGCTCATCCATGAAGGGGTAAACCCTAAAATACCCTTGGAGAAAACACTTTCAAACCAAGGATTAAATAGCTGTCCCATGGATCAAAAAGCTCAAGAATGATGAGAGAATATCCAAGGAACATAATTCAAGTGATAAATTGTAAATAAAACCTCTCAATTGGGTAAATTGTAGAAAAGTCCAAAATATGCATAAAATGCATAACTTGCTCAAACAATGTCCAAATTGGACCAAATTTGAAAATTAAGCTTATATTATGATTTCAAAGCATATCAAAAGGTTATATTAGGGTTATAAGAATTCAATTATGATAATGAAGCTTATTCAACTCATTAAGCAAGTTTAGGGGCCTTACATTTTTAGTGGAGTTATTCATTTCTGAGAGTCTTGAAGAGATTAAAAAATTACATGTAAAGTTTTCCATTTCATATTTAATTCAAGATACTAGTAGTATTCTTTGTAAATTTGAATATGTGTTGATTGTTAGTTGTTTATAAAGCTAAATTCTTCTTGTAGACTTTTTTCAGTAAGCTTTCATTTTTGGAAATATGTGGATACCCAAAGTTTAATTATGAGTTGGGTTTAAGATTTAGTAAACTTCCTTTTTTCAGAAAGACATAGATAATCAAAATATAATCATGAATTAAGGTTTAAGTATATTAGTCCCAAAATATACTCCTAATAACATGATTAATGAGGATTATTGGTTGTGGGCCCTGATGCTATAGTATCAAAGCTTAGATTACCTAAATACAAGAACATACAATGAGTCACTTGTCATATTCTTAACCATGACAACACCAGCAGATGACCTTAATAATGGTTAAGTTGAGTGGAAATGCATAGCATGATACCACCTTTGAAGTAATCATAAAATAAGGGTAAGGAAGGTGATGATAGTATGGTCTACAAGGATTAAGAAAGGAAAATACTACAAGCACATAAAGGATAACTTTAAAGGATGCAAGAGATAAGCTAAAAATAAATTGAAAAAGATCGACAGATAAGAAATGAATGAGTATATTTGAAGAGAAATCAAGAAATGGTTTAAATATTAAAGGATGTTAATTAATATGTGAAGCTATAAGATGAACATTATTCAAACGTAAACTCATATGCCCTAACTAGGCATGTGAGTTATGGATGAGTTCACTATTCAACATTTGATCTAGATTTAGTTGCCATGTCCATGCACCCAAATACTGACAATTAGGGAATTGGGTCATAGATGAAATAAAAATATGATGAAAGAAATAGGAGGTAAAGAGCATAAATGAGAACAAGTGACACTGATGTAGAGATAAATGAAGAAGATCTTCTGAATAGTTATATGTATAAATTGTAAACATGAAAACATGATAAGAATACTATAAATGGAAATAGTGAGAAGAGATGAATAAAGATACGAAATGCAGTGAATATGACCAAGAATATTTTGTTAAAAAGTATAACACTTGTGTATATGAAAAAAAGAATAAATTTATTATGTATAAGTTCTGAAAGTTTTATATACAAGAATAATGAGAAGACAAACATACATTAAAATGAAAAAGATGGAAAGAAAGTATACTATAATTCAAAAATTTCAAAATATATGACATCGAAAATAAAATATGTGAAAAGAGTAAAGAAGTGATTAAATGTATAAGATGCCAGTGAAAATGAAAGAAAACGGGATGGAATGACTAGGTTACATGAATATAGGCTTGAAATGATGAATCCAACTATCAACATGATATATACATTCAGTTAAAACCCCTAACTAATAAATATGAGAATTATGAGATAAAAATACCTTCAATTAGTGATGGAAGTATTGATTCGTACAATGACAAATGAATTTTGTATTAGTTGTATATTGGACATGAGAATTTCATTTTAAAAGATAGGTCAATATGTATGCATTCAATTGTTGAATATGAGTATTAAGTAACTTGTCTGTGAACTATACAAGAAGTAAGTAGTCTAAGATATTATGATTTGGGTCAGGTATTAGTATATGTGTAAAGGTGTAATTAAAAACTAGTTCAATTTGTAAAGCATGGTGATGGTTGTAGTGTAAGTTGTAGTTTCAAAACCTATTGGGGCACCTGAAGGGTGGTGAATTTTAGAACAACAACTAAATTCCTTGATGGGATTGGACCTCTCATGCTCACACCATCAATAAGTATTATATTTTCTAAACATGTAAATGCTGGAAGGTAGTCTTGATTCCTAAAAGAAAAAAGATAGAGGTAAGATATGAACTTATGACTAAATAAAAGATCACTTGATTTGAAAAAATAAGGGAAATGGAGATCATAAAAATATGGTGATATTTATTCAATAACTATAGGAACTTTTAGGAGTCAATAAGGACAATTAAATATTATTTCAAGAAGTATAAATTTAAGTGAAGAAACAAGTTTACCAACCTAATACAAAAGTTGGACAATTGATTGGTCTATCCTTTCTATAATTTAGCCATTTTTTTATAAATATTAGGAAATAGAAGATGAGGTAGAAAAAATGTTAGAACATTTGGATAAATAATAACATAAATAAATAGTTGAAATGAAAATATGAAGGTGTGTAAGATGAATTCCCCAAAATTGGCTAAATATATGACTGATTTAGGTTGAAAAATGACTCTCAGTTCATCACAATGACCAATCCTGAGAGAATGAACATGTACCTTATTATTGGTATGTAGACTGATTGAGACTTGCTCGACACTTTTCTTGTGTGGACTAAACATATAATCACATTTTATGTAATTGTACCTACCTTGTTTTCAATACAAAATTTAGTTTTATATATCTTTTCTAATTTTAGATATATGAGAAAATTTCTATTACATTGTTATTGTATGGAAGGTTTGTCAAATCTTGTTATGCATCCATTAATATTTCAATTTCTTTCATGTTAACATATCATGATTATTAATTGTGACAGAATGGGAATCCTTCATTGCAACCTGGAACGACTGCGATATTAGTTTTGTATTCCATTCTCACCTTTTATCACAAATCATCCAATCTTCTCAAATATTTTGGGACGAATCCATTGTATGCAATCTTCTTTGGGACCATGGACATGTAAGATACATTTATACCGGAAACACATATATAAAATTTTGCTCATGAACACTCAACATATATGTTTTAACATATATGTATTAACATGATCTTTGTTGGTATATATGCCCAGAGAGACAATCCTGTGATGATTGTAATGGCATAAATGTAAAAGATTTGATTATTAATAAAAGGAAAGCTTCCAATATATTCTATATTTTTGGTTATGAGATAATGAAATAACATAATAAATGTCTAGAGAGTAATATTACTCAATGACATATGTCTTTAGGTTGAGAACTTGAGAAATGAGATCATATAGATGTGAAGAATGCATATACATATTATCATTATGTCCCTGATCGGATGTTATTGTGGAAGGTTAATAGATAGCAATAACACATAAGATCAGAGTGTGAGTTGGTTGAGGACTAAGTCTCATTGGTCATGATATGGTGATATCAAACCAATCACACAGATGCATGTTAGAGAATAGTGTATTGGACAGACTCAATGTAAGCCATCATCATGGAACTCATAGTCATCTCTCACAGTGATGGTGGTGGTTGTGGCTCTTCAACCTGAAATCATTACACTCATCACATGTCGTTGGGTACACTTTGACATCATCAAACACAATCCTAAAATATGGGTTGTTATAAAGGTGATGGTTGGGTGGATTTGACACATGTGGATGGACTGTGAATGATAGATATGAGATTCGTCCCTCCTACTGGAGTATGATGTCCTAGGCCTCTTGATTAGAGAGACTAGGGAAAGCATGGCCATGGACACGTGAGTCAATATGTGATATTGTGCTTACATATGTCTCAGAAAATCTACTCTTGGTGAAACAAGATTGAATAATAATGAGGGTGACTGCTCCATGCCTCTAGTTCAATTTGGACATCAATGACAAAGGAACTATACAAACACTATAACACCATAAATAGATTGTAGGTTAAAGTTGTTCTCCAACTTTACATTTACTTGTATAGCATTGATGTGCGACTAAGCACCACTCATTTCCAGTGATGTCATAAGTGTTATGGACATTCACTGCCAATGTAATATGGGACCTATAGGGTCACACACATATGTCTTGACCTAGAAGAGGAGTTCTGACCGCAAATGATAGTTGAAATAAGTACTAAAGTGTTTAGGTATTTGATTCGAGCAACAAATAGGATGATAATACCTTCAAAGGCCCATCTCAAGTGTTGAGATGACCGTCTGGAAGTGCCAAATGTTCGTCTCAAGAGTTGAGACGAACGTTTGGGTGTCAGGCTTGTTGTAAGTTGAATTTGGCTAAGGAACAAACTGACCCAACCAAACTGGCTCAACTCGGGTCACCAGACGACCATATGAGTGACCGATATGGTCATCTTGCATGGGTAAGATGGTCCAATTTGTTCAGGAAAGGTTCTAGATATTTCCCTATTCGTTTCGCTTGAGCATTACTTTTTGCACAAGGAAACAAATGTCTAACATTGATGGGAATTAAATTTTCAAATTTGTGTACAATTGGGAAACAGCCAAACGACCGTATGGGTTGTGCCAAATGACCGTATGGCCTACCAGACGACCACCTGGGTTCCCAAACGACCGTTTAGGCTGTCGTAGGTTGCGAAATTTCCAAAATTAAAGTGAAATTTTGAGATCTTCTGATCCTTTCCACTCCAGCATAGACTGAGAACCCACACCCAAACCCCACCTATAAATTGAGGGGGTACTGGGGCTTCCTAGAGCACAACAGAGACAATTGAGAAATAATTGCTCTGACAAACATTGTCCTCTCTAGTTGTGGTAACCACGAGAGTCCAAGCAAGTCCTATCCGACTAGGGAGGGATAGCCAAGGGAGATAGCGACTGAAATCATTGTTGTGGGAGAGAAAGTTGGTGACTAGTATACCAATGGGAGGGACGACTCCTTCATGATCGTTCTAGCAAGATGATAGGAGTTCTAGGCAGTCCATGTGGACTACCATAGAGGCAGGAGGTTGTTGTCTGTCGCTAGGAGGACAACGTCAACTAATAGTCTGTGACAAGAGGAGTTGGTGAAGAAGACGACGTTTGTGGCTGCAGTCGGTGGTGCAGACCAGAAGGCGCAATAGTTAGACGAGTCCCAGTGAAACCAAGAATCAGAGTTGCACATCTATGATGACAAGGATTATCACTGGACTTGCTCCAGGACTAGGTATATCCTCAAAACCATCATTCCTACATTATAGTTATTGACGCAATCTGCTGATTAAGGAGAATAAGGTAGATAATCTGCATTATAATTTTTGCCTGCTCTCTAGCCTTATTTCCCTTTAGTGGTATTAGAGCCAACATCAGTTTACTATATTATGTGATAATCAATATGACTGGATTTTGGTTTTGTCCTTCTATTATTGCATACCATGCAAATAATATCTTGTCAAATCCAAATACCACGATAATCCCAAACTAACATATATATGATATATATATGCAATTTACATGCATCACCCTAAAAGAAGTTTTGATAGTGGATGTGTAGCATGGTTATGGCCAATAACCCCTATATGGGCATGGTTGTGTGGTTGGTTTATTTGTTCAACTCGGTCTGTGGATCGAGCCTCTATCTTATCTTCCCAATGTAAATTTAATTCTCTCCTACGTTTTCTCCCCTCGAATGTAACTTGAGGTTTCCCTATTATCAGATAAAGTAGAATAGTTTACTTTTATATTATGACGAAGATGAAGGCATCCTGAAGACGATCCGACTGTCGGAAGGACGTTGGAGGACATGGTAGACAAGCCAGGCCGATCACCTAGTGGACCCCACTGATCAGCTGGAGGATCCAAGCGATGGTGGATAGAAGGACCAGACGACCGATGAGACGACCTAACAACCAGCCAAGAGGTGAGCTGATCGGTTTTAGGGTTGAACCGATCACACAGATTGGCAAGCACAGATCTTCATCAACAACAAGATTCTACATATGATGTAGAGCTAGATGACATAATTCCTTGTGGGTCCAAGGGATTACATTAGGATGGCCATAACCATCGCTTTTGTTTATTGCATGTTTTCATTGTGGGATATATCATGTATATGATACATACTATATATGCGGTGATTGGATAAAATATATATATTTATACAAACTCCCTCAATTAAAATATTTAGTCTTAGATGCTTTCCAAAAGCGGCACAGATGAAAAGCTTGATCGACCAAGCATAGTTTATGCCCTAGCGTGGTGCGCTGTCTATCTCGTGGAAGTGTGATGGTAATAGTGTAGTTTCCTCCCTAGCGGGGTGCATTATTATCGTGTCAGCTTTTGGGTCAGACTTAACAGTGATTCTTAGAGTGTCTAAGCCCAGAACTATATAGATGATGATGGAAAAGAGTTGCGCATATCATCTATCCAACAGTTGCATATGATGCAATTAGCATGATTGCCTACCTTGATAATTGACTATGGACACTGGTGTAAGGCGGGTAATAGTTGAATTATTTTGGATCTTGACCCACTAGAATATTATATGTTGTAATATTCCGAATTGATATGTGAGGGCTATCAATTTGAGATAAAATAGTGGGAGCGATAATTAATTAAAGACCTAATTAATATCGACTTTTCAAATCAAATCAAATCAAAAAGGGTTTTTGACAAATGCAAATTTTCTCTTGTAGAATCAAATGACAAAGAAACCTGCATTGAGATTGAATGAATTAAATGAGATTTATTTCCATAACTAGTTCAGGACCTTGAGAAAGGTTCTGCAAGATCCTGAAACACCAGTACCAATGTCCACTCTATATTTGCCTAAGACTGACATGGGTGCTTCTTTGAAGCACTCCAATGATGTTGTGAACATCAAGAACCTTATGTTGAGTTGTATGAACTATGAGTTGCATAAAAAAATGATAAACATGAAAGATATAATGTGTCTAAGGCTTTATTTGAGTGCAAACTAACATCGGGAAAACCAGTAGAGCTTCATGTGCTCAATATGATTGGGCATATGAAGCATCTTGAGAAACTGAGATTTCCTTTATGTTAAGAGTTTGCCACGAATATGATTTTGCAATCATTATATAGCCAAATTATCCAGTTTTATCACTTGAGTAACGTGGCTAGACCACTATCAGAGTTTCATGACATCTTGATAAGTGTTGAAGCACAAATGAAGAAGGACAAATCCGCTACGATGATCAATAGAGTTGAGTCCAAGGACAAGGGCAAGGCCAAGAAGCATTATGTGGCTAAGCTAAGGTCCAAGTATCCAACACTCAAAATTAGGAGAAGGATAAGGGAGCCTAGAAAGAAAGGGATTGAGATATCTACTTCTGGTGTATAGGTTATAAAGGTTAACTTCACTACTTCCTCATCATGGGTACTAGATATCATATATGGACCACACATTTGCTCAAATGTGAAGGATCTAAAAGAAGTAGACCTTTAGAGAAAGGTGAGGTTGAACTATGTGTTGCAAATGGTGCAAGAGTTGCGGCCAATGCAGTTGGAACTATGAGTTATCTCTGCCAAGTGGGCTTGTGATAGAGTTAGAGAACTAGTATTACATACCTACCATTAATGGGAACATCATATCTGTATCTTGTTTGGACATGAATAGATTCAAATTTATTTTAAAGAATGGAAGATGTTCTATTAGTAAAGATGGGATCTTTTATGGCAGTGCCCCAATGTCTTATGGTCTATACTCAATAGATCCAAAGATAAGTGTATAGAACATAAATACCAAAAGAACAAAACTCAATGACTCAAACCAAACATACCTTTGGCATTGTCGTCTAGGGCACATAAATGAGAAATGTGTATCCAGACTCTGTAAGGATGGTTATCTAGACTCTTTTGATCTTGAATCAATAGAGATATGTGAATCTTATTTGTTTCTATTACTCGCTACATCAAACAATTGTCATGCCTCATTTCATAAGGAACCTCAAAGTGGCCCTGGAAAAATAGAGTCAACGAATGTTGTACAATTCCCAATAAGGACTCCATCAAATTGAATTCATATAAAAAGGAGAAAAACCCATTAATCCTTTACGTAAAAAAAATTATGAAGCAAACTCTTTGATGAATCAAAAAGAAAAATTTAAAAGAAATTAGCAAGATGATCAAGACTTGCTTTATTGGCAGTAGTGAAAGGGCTAATGATCTATTAGGACTCATACATACTAATGTATGTGACCCTTTTAGAACATATACTATATGTGGGTATAAGTACTTCATTACCTTCAGTGATGACTTCAGCATGTATGTATATGTCTACCTTATGAGACATAAGTCAACAACTCTTAAAAAGTTCAGAGTTTATGAATGAAGTACAAAACCAACTTGGAAAAAGTATTAAGACACTGTTCTGATAGTGGTGGAGAATACTTTAGACAAGAGTTTAAGGACCTTCTAAGAGCCCATGACATTGAATCCCAGTGGACTCCACCTAGAACACCACAACATAATGGTGTATCAAAAAGAAGGAATCACACATTGTTAGATATGGTGTGATGTATGATGAGTTTTGCTGATCTTCCGACTTCCTTCTGGGGTTATTCTCTTGAAACCGCCGCATTTACACTTAACTGTGTACCATATAAATTGGTTCAAAAGACACCATATGAGATATGGCAATGGGAAACGTCCCGATGTGTCTTTTATGAAGATTTGGGGATGTGAAGCTTATGTTAGGAAAATGTTTCAAGAAAAGATTGGCTCTAAGTCTGATAAATGTTATTTTGTTGGATATCCCAAAGAAACAAGGGGATACTACTTTTGTACTCCATCTGGCAAAAAGTGTTTGTTGCTAGGATAGGTATATTCCTTGAAAGGCAATTTATTTCCAAAGGAATCAGTGGGAGGAAAGTAGAACTCAAAGAAGTTCGAGACCAACAACAAAACATAGATCCGATAGATGAACCAGAGGAACAAGGAGAATCACAAAGTGTTGTGGAGACTCAAATTCCTCAGGACACATGAATTTCATATATCTAATGGGACACACCTTGAACTTGAGAGATATGGATATCTTGTGACTCAGAAAGGCAGTGAATTGGTCATAGATGATGAGACAATATCCTAAAATGATTCTATTGAGGGACCAAAATCATATAAATGGATTGAGAGCATGAAATCTGAGATGTAATCCATGTATACCAACAAAGTATGGACTTTGGTGGATCCATCTAAAGGGGTAAAACCCATAGGGTGCAAGTGTGTCTTCAAGAAGAAGACCGACATGGATGGAAAAGTTCAAACCTATAAGGACATATTGGTTGCAAAGGGTTTCAAACAAGTTCAAGGTGTTGACTATGACAAAACCTTTTCTTTAGTGACCATGGACAAGTCCATCGGTCCATGCTTGCTATTGCAGCTTATCATGACTATGAGATTTAGAAAATGGATATTAAAACCACATTCCTTAATGGGAATCTTGTTGAGGATGTGTATATGACACAACTTGAGGGGTTTATAGATCCAATATTTGCAAATAAAGTATGTAAGCTACAATGGTCAATCTATATATTGAAGCAAGCATCTTGGAGCTGGAATCTTCATTTTGATGAGACAGTCAAAGGGTCTGGTTTTGCTCAAAATGAAGATGAACCTTGTGTGTACAAGAAGGTTAGTGGGAGCATAGTGAAATTCCTCATATTGTATGTAGATGACATATTATTAATGGGGAATGACATCCCTACTTTACAAAAGGTAAAGACATGGCTTGGGAATACGCTCTCCATGAAAGACTTAGGAGAAGCATCCTACATCTTGGGGATACAGATCTATAGATATAGATCTAGTAGGCTTCTTGGACTAAGTCAGAGTACATACATTGACAAAGTGTTGAAGTGGTTCAACATGAAGAACTCAAAGAGAGGAAAACTTCATGTGCGCCATGGTGTCCCCATCTCTAGAGCTCAATGTCCCAGTTCTTGTGAAGAAAGGGATCACATGAGTGTGATTCCATATGCCTCAAAAATTGGATCAATCATGTATGCAATGTTATGTAACTGTCCAGACATCTCATATGCCTTGAGCATGACGAACAGATATCAGTCAGATCCAAGTGATGCTCACTAGATAGCCATGAAGAACATCCTCAAGTACTTGAGAAGGACCAAGGATTAGTTCTTGTTCTATGTCAGAGAGGAAGAGTTGGTGGTAAAGGTTACACCGATGCAAGCTTCCAGACTTGTTATGACCCACTCTGAGTTTAACTAGTAAGTATAATGATTAGTGCATCATCATGATGATTAAGCTAAGATAAGTGTTCAAGATGCAATTAGTGATTTTATTAAGTTGAGTCAAGCTAGTTAGTATGTTTTCATGCTTTGAGATTGTAGTGGATCTCGCGCTTGATTTTTTTCAAAAAGAATCGCTTGAATTGGACCTCTGAGGCAAAAGATATGATGTTTTAAAATTTCTTGGCCTGAAATTTGCAATTTACCCATTTATAGATTAATAACCCTTTCCCTTATCCCCGTCCTTTGAATAGGTGCAAAGCACTGCTTAAAGCAGGCGCCCAAGCAGTGCCTGATTGCAATAGAGGGAGAGAAGGGCAGGGCGATTTTTGAGCCTCTTAGTCTCGAGCCAGCAGGGCGCCCCCTCCACTTTCTCCTTCCTTCTTCTTCTTGTTCTTTTCTCCTTCCTCTTCCTTGCACCAACCACCTGTAAACTGACCAGCTAGGGCAGTGCCCCCAACCTGTAGCAGGTGCAACGCCACCACCCATATGACTAGGAGCTGTTGGGCACATCAAGCATCTAGGGAACGCCGACCTTGACCTTGGCCTTGAGGTCCAAGCGAGTATCTGCAACACCTTGACCTGCTTGAGCCACGCTAGCCAGCAGCAGCTGCAGCTGTGCAATGCCGACCAGGGGCCATCCTGGTGCGAGAAACATCAAGGAAGAGTCGCCACCGATCTTGTCCTTGAGGCCTAGGCTCAAATCCGCAGCTCCCAACTCGCTATTAGCACTTAATTGAGCTCCTTTCCACCTATGCATGAAGCAGGTCTGACCCAAGGCTGAACAAAGGTTGAAGACAACCCTGTGGACGTCCAGAAATAGGCTTTGGGCGCGTTTCAAGTCGAATTCGGCCATCTCGACCCTCTGTGAGTAGAATCTCACTCATTAAGCAGTACTAACTCAATGAAACGAACGATTTCCGTTATTTTGGTGTTTCTCGCGGGTAACAACGATTACCCAAGTGTCGGGCAGTCTTGGCATCACCTGACTTCTCGTTGCACATTTTTCTTTTTCACGCTTGCATGATCCTAGTTTGCTCAGTTTAAGAGATTGAAGACAGTGGCACGACTTACTTTGTGCACGACCCCAGGGTTACAGTAGCTGTACGGTTTGGGTATAAACCCAGGTTGTACGATTTTAGTAATTAACTAATTACACGTTTTTAAAGGATAAGATGATGACCTGAAATGTTTTAATGGAAACTTGTTTGCACGCTCCAAGTTATAGTTAATATGTGTGGTTAGTATTCACACAAATTGGCACATTTCTCAAGGACATCATTAGAAATCTTCAGTTATTATTAATGATTCTTGCCATGATAAGTAATTAACTCTTAATTAAGTTATGTGATGCACAACTCAGGATTTGGGTTGATGTGCACGTTTTCTAAGAAAGCACAAATAATTTATAGGTGCTAATGACAATTACTCGTATGACAAGTAATTAACTCTTATCAGTGTATTAAGAAGATCAAATGCAAGATTCCGGTGTATAAGTGCCAAGTGGACATGTATTCTGTTTATTTAAGTATCTCAGTCTGCCTACATGTATAGTATGTTGATTCTCAGTATATTACAGTGTTTTGAGTATACTGATCTGCCAAGTTTAGAATGATATACATGATGTGTTATAAACTTCAAATAAATATATGCAATACCATAAAGATACTAGAGACAAGTATAAGTAAGAGAAAGATACAATAAAGTAAGAGCTTTCCAAGAATAATAAAATAATTGACTTAGGAGCCATGAACACCGTAGATTCCCTATGAGAGGTCTGCGCCATAGGGATGAAATGACCTAACCCTGGCAGTGCCCAGTATACGGGGGTAAGAATGTACTAATAGGTGGTACGGGGGACGAAGCCCTAGTGGAAGTCTCCTTAAAATACAACATGTAGTGTTCAACATCAACCAGAGGTCGTGGTGGTACTAGAGTACAGTAAAGCTAATAGGTGGCTTGACTCTCCGCCTGTGTGATCAGGTTAGAGGAGGAGTCCAGTTTTTACGACATAATAGGTGTGTCGAGGCCAAAGAGCCATTTTTCTATTGCAGACTAGCGACGTAGTCAGGCTTAGCATTCCCGGGTGTGTCACCTAAGTTTTGTACGGTGAGATCGTAGTTCGCTTAGAGTCTTCATATGTAGAGTACACTACATATGATCAGGGCATAAGCTAAAATATGTTCACATAGGTTTAAAGAGTTTCTCATAAGTAAGAATGGTTAAGAAAGATTCAGGTACAATTATACAACAGTTCTTCTTTAAATGTAATATTTACATTCCCTATGGTATTTAATTATAATTGTTAGATCTTCTCAATGTAGTAATTCCTGTATTTTATTTCAGTTTAATAAACATAAATGAGTTATCTGTGATGGTTGGGTGAAATTCTATTCACTGAGCCAGTAGCTCACCAACCTACTGATTTTTTTTTTCTAGGTAAATGTCAACACGAGGAATCTAAAGGATCTTATCATCCAAGCTCTTAGAAGGTAGTTCATAGTTAGAATAGAGGTCCTTTAGTCCTTTCCCCTCAGTCCTTTGGGCATGTGGTGTGGTAGAGAGAGAATGTAATGTAATATGTAAATTAGTTTTAAGTTATCTGTTTTGCTTTATTTTCCGCATGAATAATATAATATGTTGTGTAAATATGCTTTACCTACCTATTAAAGTAAATTGTAGTTGCTTCCACATTTTAGTAAGATTTCAATTTATTCCAAGTTATAAGATTTTCCTTTAGGTTAATTTTAAGTGATTAAGAAAAGAAAAAGTTAAGGGTGGTTTACAAAGGTTGACTCTCTGGTCTTTGGGGTCATTAGAGATGGCACGAGGATTGGGGCATCACAGTGGGTTTGGTATCAAAGCATAGGTTGAGTACGTAGTTACTCTAAGCCAAGGTCAGGGGACGATAAGAGACCAGTAGGATTAGGATGTTTTCCTCTTTGAACTACAATTTTCTAACAGATATGTTAAGTTATGGACATGCAGATGGAAGGAAGAGGATGTGGGCATGGTGAGGAACAAGCTGAGAGCCATTACAACCCTGACCCTCGAGAAATGTCTCAAGGTGAAGAGGATAATGAGGCAATAAGGATGTATCATATTTTTCTGGAGATAAAAGAAAAGATAGAAGATGGACAGGGAGCCTTCATCTTCTAGTAAGGATCTGATGAGATCCTATGAGTTGGTGAAGAAGCTTGGTGGAACTGAATTTTATGGAATAATAGATCCAGCTGTGGTGGAGGTGTGGCTTCGAAAATTAGAAAAGGTATTTCATTTAATGGAGTTATCTGAAGGTAAGCAAATCAATCATGCAGTCTATTTACTCAAGGGAGATGTTGAGCTGTGGTGGCGAGGAGTGGAAGATAAAAGGAGAGATGCAAAGATGACCTGGAATGACTTTGTGGATGAGTTTCACCTTAAGTATTATCCTCCTACCTTCCTAAGCAATAATATTAAACAGTTAGAGAATATCAGACAAGGAAATATGACAATTGCTGAATACGAGGCACATTTTACTAGGTTGGCAAATTTCTGTCCGCAACTTGTACCTGCTGATGTAGAAAAGTGTAGAAGATTTCAACAAGAATTAAGATCATAGATTAGACACACTGTGTTAGTCATTAGTCTAAGAGATAGAGAAAACTTCGGGGAATTTGTGGAAGTAGCGAGACGTGTAGAAGAGTCAGTTAATGCTGATAAGCAGTCTGAGAGTAAGAAAAGATCTGGAGACTTTAATAGAGGGGGACATAGTAGTGGTGGATACATAGGAGGTGGTGGTTTCTTTTCAAAGATAGTACGAGGAATTGGCTATTTTGGTAGACAAGGATCTAGTTTTTCATCAAGTGGAGGAAGGCCCAATTCCGGAAGATGGAATACATAGTCTACATGGACACCTCCAACTAGGTCTTTAGGATCTTCAGTGTCAGTGATAGGTCTGCCAAAGAAAGAGATACATATGTGTGATATCTGTGGAAAGCCACACTCCGAACAGTGTTGGGGTGCGGATTTTTAGGGTTGTCACATCTGCGGACATGTGGGACACTTTAGAAGGCAATGTCCCCATTTACAACAAGTGGCAACACATGGTTTCCAGTCACAATATCAGAATGTTCTGAAACAGGCTATAGCTGGAGGAGCGAGTTCTTCAGTAGCTTCAGGTTCCTGAGGAGTAGGAGCACCCAATGGAAGGGAAGGATAATGAGGATATCGTGGGAGAGGAAGAGCTTCAGGACACTTCTTCTCTTTGACACAGTAAGAAGGTATTATATCTTCCCGAGTAGTTACAAGAGAAATGCTTCTCTTTAATAGCATTTCAGTTACAATTTTGATAGATCCGGCTGCTACTCACTCATTTATATAGAGTTCTTTAGCTTGTGAGCTTAACCTGTTAACCCAGGAGTTACCGTTTGAGTTATTGTTGATGGTTCTATTAGGTGAACCGACAGTGTTGATAGAGTTTTATCCCGGATGTTTATTGACCTTTGGTGGTTACATCATCGTGGTTAATCTTATACCCCTAGATATTAACTCTTTTCAAGTTGTCTTGGGTATGGATTGTCTGAGAAGTATCAAGTTCAACTCGACTGTTGGAAGAAGGAGGTTGTCTTTCAACAGGGTGGATTTTCTTGTGTCTTTTCTGAAGATAGGAAAGTTTTGCCTACATGTATCATATCAGCCATTGTAGCTGATAAGATGTTACAGAAAGGTTGTGAGGCATTCTTAGCACATGCAGTAGATACTAGATCAGAGAAGAACACAGTCAGCCTATGGGATGTGCCAGTGGTCTGTGAGTTCCCAGATGTTTTCCCAGATGAGTTGCCAGCTCTACCTCCTAAAAGAGAGATAGACTTTGAGATCCAGGTGTTGCCAGATAGTCACCCTATAGCGCTGCCAGCCTACCGAATGGCACCTGTAGAGTTGAAGGAACTAAAAATCCAGTTACATGAGTTACTAGATAAGGGCTTCATTTAACCTAGTTCTTCGCCATGGGGAGCTCTAGTCTTATTTGTGAAAAAGAAAGATGGTACTATGAGGTTATGTATAGACTACGAACAGTTGAATAAGATCACCATCAAGAATAAGTACCCGTTGCCAAGGATAGATGATTTGTTTGATCAGTTGCATGGAGTGATGATCTTTTCTAAGATAGACTTGAGATCTGGATATCAACAGTTGAGGATAAAGGCTTTAGATATTCCTAAGTCGGCTTTCAGAATAAGATATTGGCATTATGAGTTTCTGGTCATGTCATTTGAACTGACTAATGCCCCATCAGCTTTCATGGATATGATGAACCTGATTTTCAAGCCATTCTTGGATCAGTTCATAGTGGTTTTCATAGATGACATTCTGATTTATTCCAGAGATGATGAGCAACATGAGCAACATCTGAGGATAGCGTTACAGTTGCTGAGACAACACCCGTTATATGCTAAGTTTAGTTAAGTGCAAGTTCTGGTTAACTGAGGTGTCTTTTCTTGGACATGTCATCTCAGGAGATGGAGTAAGTGTTGACCCTAAGAAATTTGAGTCTGTTCTACAGTGGGGGCAGCCTAAAACTCCTACTGAGATCAGAAACTTCTTAGGATTTGCTAGTTACTACAGGAGGTTCATCCAGAACTTCAGTGTTGTAGTGTCACCTCTGACACGCTTAACGAGAAAGGATGCACCATTTGTCTGGTCAAAAATCCATGAGAAGAGTTTTCAAATATTGAAGAAGAAGTTGACTACAACACCAGTATTGATCCTGCCCGAGACAGATAAAGGCTACACAGTGTTTTGTGATGCTTCAAGGAGAGGTTTAGGCTGTGTGTTGATGCAGGAAGGCAAAGTAGTAGCTTATGCATCTTGACATCTTAAGAAGAGTGAGGAGAATTACCCGACACATGATCTGGAGTTAGCTACAGTAGTTCATGCTCTCAAGACATGGCGTCACTATCTTTATGGTGAGGAGTTCCATGTGTTTACGGATCATAAGAGTTTGAAATATATCTTCACTCAGAAGGATCTGAATCTAAGACAGTGGAGATGGTTAGAATTGATCAAGGATTATGAAGTTACGATAGATTATCATCTTGGAAAGATGAATGTGGTAGCAGATGCCCTGAGTAGGAAGTCAAGTTCAACAACTGATGTATTCTCTGTGGCATGTTTCAGGAGAGACCTGCTAGTAGAGATGCGGAAGTTGAACTTAGATTTAGGAGTGATAGAACGGAGTGGTTTGATTGCACAAATGCAAGTCAAGCTTACCTTTTATGATCATATCAAGGAACTACAACAGAGTGACAGTGAGTTACAACAGATCATGCAGGACATGACAGGGGAAAAAAGACCAGAGTTCAAGTTTTCAGATGATGGTTTGTTGTATCAGCACGACAGGTTGTGCGTACCTGGAGATAGTGATTGGAAAGAACAGATTCTTAATAAAGCACATGCATCGATGTACACTATGCATCAGGCAACACTAAGATGTATAGGAATCTTAAGGAGTTGTACTAGTGGTCAGGTATGAAGAAGGCTGTAGCTCAATACGTGGCTAGGTGTTGTGTGTGCCAGTAGGTTAAGGTTGAGCATCAGAAACCTACATGTACCTTGCAATCTCTTCCTATACCAGAGTGGAAGTGGGAACATATCACAATGGACTTTGTGGTAGGGTTACCCAGGACATCTAGAGGTTGTGACTCGATATGGGTGATTATGGATAGACTGACTAAGTCTTCTCACTTTCTTCCTCTTAAGTCAATCTTTGATGTCCTGAAGTTGGCTAAGATATATGTGGATGAGATAGTCAGGTTGCATGGTATCCTAGTTTCAATAATATCAGATAGAGATCCTAAGTTCACATCCAGGTTTTGGAATCAGTTGCATCATGCTTTAGGCAAAAAGTTGAGATTCAGTACAGCTTTTTACCCGCAAACGGATGGTCAGTCAGAGAGGACCATTTAGACTCTTGAGGACATGCTGAGAGCATGTGTCCTACATTTCAGAGGAAGTTGAGAAGAACACTTGAGCCTTATAGAGTTTTCATACAACAATAGTCACCATTCCAGTCTTAGTATGGCCCCGTATGAAGCTCTGTATGACAGAAAGTGTAGATCACCTGTATGTTGGTACGAGGTGGGTGAAAAAGTGATTCTTGGACCAGAGATAGTTGATTTGACTACAAAAAAGATTATAGTGATCAGAGAACATTTGAAAGCTGTACAGGATAGGCAGAAGAGTTAGGCTGAGAAGAGGTGTAGACCTTTTGAGTTTGAGGTTGGTGATGAAGTGTATCTAAACGTTTCACCATGGAAAGGGTGTTGAGGTTTGGCAAGAGAGGCAAACTGACTCCTAGGTTTATGGGCCCATATCCTGTCATTGAGAGGATTGGACCTGTAGCCTACAGGTTGGATTTGCCATCCGAGTTAGCTAATTTACATGATGTGTTTCATGTATCGATGCTGAAGAAGTGTTACCCTGGTACAGAGAAGATAGTGAACCCAGAACCTACACAACTCAGAGAAGATGTGTCCTATGTTGAAGGACCAGTACAAATAGTTGATCGGAGAATTAAGAAGCTCAAGAATCGAGAGATACCATTAGTGAAAGTTTTGTGGAGGAACCACAACCTAGAGGAAGCCACATGGGAGCTTGAGTCAGAGATGTGTAACAAGTTTCCTTTTCTCTTTTAGGAATTTTAGGATGAAATTCTTATAAAGGAGGAAAATTGTTATGACCCACTCTGAGTTTAACTAGTAAGTACATTGATTAGTGCATCATCATGTTGATTAAGCTAAGATAAGTGTTCAAGATGCAATTAGTGCTTTGATTAAGTTGAGTCAAGCTAGTTAATATGTTTTCATGCTTTGAGGTTGTAGTAGATCTCGCGCTTGAAAGTTTGCAAAAAGAATCGCTTGAATCAGACCTCCGAGGCAAAAGATATGACGTTTTAAAATTTCTTGGATTGAGATTTGCAATTTACCCATTTATAGATTAATAACCCTTTCCCTTATCCCCTTCCTTCGGATCGGTGCAAAGCACCTCTTGAAGCAGGCGCCCAAGCAGTGCTCGATCACAGCAGAGGGAGAGAAGGGTGGGGTGATTTTCGAGTCCCTTAGCCTCGAGCCAGTAGGGCGCCACCTCCACTTTCTCCTTCCTTCTTCTTCTTCTTCTTCTTCCTTTCTCCTTCCTCTTCCTTGCCCCAACCACCTGTAACTCGACTAGCTAGGGTAGCACCCCGACCTGTAGTAGGTGTGATGCCGCCACTAGCACGGCCAGGAGCTGTTGGATGTAGCAAACATCTAGGGAACGCCGTCCTTGACCTCGGCCTTGAGGTCCAAGCGAGTATCCACAACACCTCGAATTGCTTGAGCCACGCTAGCCAGAAGTAGCTACGCGGCACCGACCAAGGGCCATCCTGGCACGAGAAACATCAAGGAAGAGTCACCATCGAGCTCGGCCTTGAGGCCTAGGCTCAAATCCACAGCTCCCAGCTCACTATTAGCACTTAATATAGCTCCTTTCCACCTGTGCGTGAAGCAGGTCTGACCCAAGGCTGAACCAAGGTTGAAGACAACCCCATGGACGCTCGAAAATAGACTTTGGGTACGTTTCAAGTCGAATTCGGCCATCTTGACCCTCTATGAGTAGAATCTCACTCACTAAGCAATACGAACTCCATGAAACAGATGATTTGCATTAGTTTGGTATTTTTCACGGGTAACATCGATTACCCAAGTGCCGAGCAGTCTTGGCGTCGCCCGACTTCTCATTGCACATTTTTCTTCTTCACGATTGCATGATCCTAGTTTGCTCAGTTTAAGAGATTGAAGACAGTGGCACAAATTACTTTGTGCATGACCCCAGGGTTACAATAGCTGTACGGTTTAGGTATAAACCCAGGCTGTACGATTTTAGTAATTAACTAATTACACATTGTCAAAGGATAAGACGATGACCTGAAATGTTTCACTGGAAACCTATTTGCACGCTCCAAGTTATAGTTAATATGTGTGGTTAGTATTAACACAAATTGGCACGTTTCTTAAGGACATCATTAGAAATATTCAGTTATTATTAATAATTCTTTCCATGATAAGTAATTAACTCTTAATTAAGTTATTTGATGCACAACTCAGGATTTGGCTTGATGTGCACATTTTCCAAGAAAGCACAAATAATTTATAGGTGCTAATGACGATTACTCGTATGCCAAGTAATTAACTCTTATCAGTGTATTAAGAAGATCAAATGCATGATTCCAGTGTATAAGTGCCAAGTGGACATGTATTCTATTTATCTAAGTATTTCAGTCTGCCTGCATGTATAGTATGTTGATTTCTCAGTATATTACAGTATTTTGAGTATACTGATTTGCCAAGTTTAGAATGATATACATGATGCGTTATAAATTTCAAATAAATATATGTGGTAGCATAGAGATACCAGAGTCAAGTATAAGTAAGAGAAAGATACAATATAGTAAGAGCTTTCCAAGAATAATAAAATAATAGACTTATGAGCCCTGAACACCGTAGATTCCCTATGAGAGGTCTGCGCCGTAGGGATGAAACGACCTAACCCTGGAAGTGTCCAGTATACGGGGGTCGGAACGTACTAATAGGTGGTACGGGGGATGAAGCCCTAGTGGAAGTCTCCTTAAAATACAACATGTAGTGTCCAACATCAAACAGAGGTCCTGGTGGCACTAGAGTACAGTAAAGACAATAGGTGGCTTGACTCTCTACTTGTGTGCTCAGGTTAGAGGAGGAGTCCAGTTTTTACATCACAATAGGTGTGCCGAGGCCAAAGAGCCATTTTCCTATTGTAGACCAGCGTCGTAGTCAGGCTTAACATTCATGGGTGTATCAGCTAAATCTTGTATGGTGAGACCGTAGTTCGCTATGAGTCTACGTATGTAGAGTACTCTGCATATGATCGGGGCATAAGCTAAAATATGTTCACATAGGTTTAAAGAGTTTCTCATAAGTAAGAAAGGTTAAGAAAGATTTGGGTACAGTTTTACAATAGCTGTTCTTTAAATGTAATATTTACATTCCCTATGGTATTTAATTATAATTGTTAGATCTGCTCAGTGTAGTAATTCCTGCATTTTATTTCAGTATAATAAACATAAATGAGTTATCTGTGATGGTTGGGTGAAATTCTATTCACTGAGCCAGTAGCTCACCAACCTACTGATTTTTTTTCCAAGTAAATGTCAGCACGAGGAATCTGAAGGATCTTATCATCCAAGCTCTTAGAAGGTAGTTCATAGTTAGAATAGAGGTCTCTTAGTCCTTTCCCCTCGGTCCTTTCGGCATGTGGTGTGGTAGAGAGAGAATGTAATGTAATATGTAAATTAGTTTTAAGTTATCTGTTGTGCTTTATTTTCCGCATGAATAATGTAATATGTTGTGTAAATCTGCTTTACCTACCTAGTAAAGTAAATAGTAGTTGCTTTCACAATTTAGTAAGATTTCAGTTTATTCCAAGTTATAAGATTTTCCTTTAGGTTAATTTTAAGTGATTAAGAAAAGAAAAAGTTAAGGGTGGTTTACAAAGGTTGACTCTCCGGTCTTCGGGGTCATTAGAGATGGCATTGGGATCGGGGCATCACAAGACTGGTCAAGATGATTACAAATGGCAATCAAGATTCATGTTCTGCCTCAACAATGGAGTTGTGAGCTGGAAGAGTTCCAAGCAAGAAACAGTTGTTGATTCTACAATAAAGGCCAAGTATATTTCTACATCGAATGCAGCAAAGAAGGTTGTATGGATCAAGAAGTTCATTACAGAACTTGGGGTCATTCCGAGCATTAGCGAGGCAGTTGAGCTATATTGTGACAACAATGGAGCTATTACGCAAGCAGAGGAACCCAGATTGCATAATTGTTCAGAGCATATACAAAGGTGGTATCATCTCATACGAGAGATTGTATAGTGAGGATATGTAAAGATTTTCAAAGTATCAACTGACGACAATGTTGTTGATCCCTTAACAAAGGCACTTTCATAGCAAAAGCATGATGGACATATAAGATCACTTGGAATACAATTTGTAGGTGATTGTCTCTAAGTGCAAGTGGGAGTCTATTGGTATGTATGCCCAGAGAGCCAATCATGTGATGATTGAAATGGCATAAATGTAAACAATTTGATTATTAATAAAGGCAAACTTCCTATTTATTCTGTTTGGTCAATTAGGAGATAATGAAATAACATAACAAATGTGTAGAGAGTAATATTACTCAATGACGTATGCCTTTAGGTTGAGGACCTGAGAAATGAGATCATACGAATGTTAAGAGTACATATACATATTCTCATTATGTCCCTAATCATATGTTATTGTGGAAGGTTGATAGACAACAATAACACATAAGACCAGAGTGTGAGTTGGTTGATGATTGAGTCTCATTGGTCATGGTATGGCGATATCAAACCAATCACACAGATACATGTTAGAGAATAGTGTATCAGACAGACCTGCCTTGAAACTGACGCATGGAAGTCATAGTCAACTCTCACAGTGACGGTGGTGGTTGTGGTTCTTAGACCTAAAATCATTACACTCATCACATGTCATTGGGTACTCTTTGACATTATTAAATGCAGTCCCAAAATATGGGTTGTTATAAAGGTGATGATTGGGTGGCTTTGACACGCGGGGATAGATTGTGAATGATAGATATGGGATTTTTCCCTCCTACTGGAGTATGTTGTCCTAGGCCTATTGATTAGAGAGACCGAGGCAAGCATGGCTACGAGCATGTGAGTCGATATGTGCTATTGAGCTTACATATATATCTAAAAGTTTACTCTTGGTTCAAGAAACAAGAATAATGAGGGTGACTGCTCCATGCCTCTAGTTCAATCTGGACATTAGTGACAAAGGAACTATACAAATACTGTAATTCCATATATAGATTGTAGGCTGAAGTTGTTCCCCAATTTTCCATTTACTTGGGTAGCATTGATGTGAAACTAGGCACAACTCATTGCTTTTGATGTAATAAGTGTTATGGACATTCACTGCCAATGCAATATGGGACCTATAGGGTCACACACATAGGTCTTGACCTAGAAGAGGAGTTTTGATCTCAAATGACAGTTGAATTAAGTACTAAAGTGTTTAGGTATTTGATTCAGGAAACAAATAGGCTGACAACACCTCCAAATGCCCATCTCAAGTGTTGAGACTGACGTCTGGAAGTGCCAAATGGCCACCTCTATAGTTGAGACAGGCGTTTGGGTGTTAGGCCTGTTGTAAGTTAAATTTGGATAATGAACAAACCGACCCAACCAAACTGGCTCGACTCAAGTCGCTAGACGACCGTCTATGTAACCAGGATGACCATCTCACATGGGCGAGATGGTCCAGTTCGGTCAGGGAAAGTTCTAGATTTTCCCCTATTTGTTTCTCTTGAGAAATACTTATTGCACAAGGAAATCAATGTCTAACATTGATTTGTCAAATCTGTGTACAATTAGGAAAAAGCCAAACTGCCATATGGGTTGTGCCAAATGGCTGTCTGGGTTCCAGACGACTGTTTGGGCTGTCACAGGTTGTGAAATTTCTAGAATTTTAGTGAAAATTTTGAGATCTTCCGATCCTTTCCACCCCCGCACAGATTGGGAACCTAGACCCAAACCCCGCCTATAAATAGAGGGGATATTGGGGTTTCCCAGAGCACAATAGAGAAAATTGAGAAATATCTGTTCTAACAAATATTTTCCTCTCTGGTTGTGGTAACCATGAGAGTCCAGATAAGTCATGCCCGACTAGGGAGGGATAGCCAAGGGAGAAAGCGTCTGAAATCATTGTTGTGGGAGAGAAAGTTGGTGACTAGTATACCAACGGGAGGGACGACTCCTTCCTGATCGTTCTAATAGGATGAAAAGAGTTCTAAGCGATCCGTGTGGACTACCATAGAGGTGGGAGGCCATTGTCTACTACTAGGAGGACAACATCAACCAGCAGTCCATGACAAAAGAAGCTGCTGAAGAAGACGACGTTCGTGGCTGCAACCCGTGGTGCAGACCAGAATGCACAACAGTCAGACAAGTCCCAGTGCAACCAAGAATCATAGTTGTCCATGTACAATGATGAGAATTGTCCTTGAACTTGCTCCAGGACCAGGTATATCCTCTAAACCATCTTCCCTACATTATAGTTATTGACACAATCTGCTGATTAAGGGGAATAAGATATATAAATTTTTTGTTTCCGCTTCCTGCTCTATAGCCTTATTTTCCTTCAATATTTTCCTCTGAGGGACAAAGGGATGAGCTCACATTTTCTATAGGAACTCCAGAGCTTTTCATTCGTGTTTGAGGCCTTGGAGAAGGGACACGAAGAAAATCTAAATTTGGACTCTCCCAGTAGTAACATTAGAAATGTGCTTTGTTGACTCAAGAGAGCCTAAATGAGTTTGAAATTAAGATAAAGGTAGATATATAGGAAAGATTTTGACAAACTAACATAGATCCTAATAAAGGAATACATGGTGCAAATCATACGTGATTTTTAAACAGGACCATTGCCCCATGATGGGATGCACATATCAAATGAGGTGCATTAAACACTAGTGGAAACATCCGACAAAGGTAGCTTCCCAAGAGGTGGTATCTAATACTCCACATGATGTATGTTTGGGGCATTGGCCAATTTTATAATTTGTAAATAATGTAATACTAATCAGAATGTATACATCAAATTAGTAAAAAGAAGAAGATGGTATTAGATGACCTAACATGCGAGGTGGTTGTAAGGATACCATGTACCAAATTCTAGGTAGTAAAATTCATCACCTCATCCATGAGACTAGGCATCTAGCATGCATTAATAATTTATATATTAGAAGGGATGAGTATATGGGCTTTGCCATGCAAAATTTTGGTAGAAAAACTATCGATGATGCACTCAAAAGTATTGTTGGGTGGACTAAAGATTTAATTATCCTGGGAAAGGTAGTTTTTTCTTATTTGTGTAGTATTTCTTTGTTCCATTAAGTTAAAATGAATCCTAAACAGATATTATGTTGCTAGTTACCAAAAGATGAATAAACCAACAACCAATAAAACTCCAAAATCTCCTTGAAAAAATGATTTTCCATACTTGGTGGAGCACATATGTCATATAGATCTAAAATATAATAGAATACTAATGCATTGTCTCTTAAGGAAGTTGTATGTCAAGGTATATACATTAGTGTAGTGACCCAAGATTGTATACAATTTTTGAGACATGACTTGCCAAACACTCCAACAATAGAAGTGGAAATGTAGTAAGTATTTGTAACATACTCAAACCTAGCATTTTGACTCTAGAAACTCTAATACCATGATTAGGAGGTAAGTATTCTTGGTTCTTTATCTTTGATCAAACAAGGATACAATTATGCCCTAATATAATTGTTTGTAATGCTAATGAGTACATTCAATGCACATAATGTGAATAACTCAATGGTAACCCGACATGTATAGGATTGAAAACATACATAATACATTAAGTGACATTAGGTTCTTTAATCAACATCACATTATCATGATACACTCATATTAACCTAATAACCTAAATATGTTCTAACAAGTAAGTGCATTCATGAACTACGTCACATATGTTTTGTAAGATCCCTGTCATGGCTTTATGGTTAAACATACTTGCTTAATTTAATTGGGTTTTTAATTTCTTAATTAAACCTTAGATTATTTTTGGTGTCAGTTGATTAAGAAATGTTCCAAATTTGGTCCAAATCTAACTTCGTTTGCTTAAGTTTTGCATATTTATGTGCTTATATGGACCTTTATGCAATTTCCCCTCTTCTAGGGATCTAATTGAAATTTTAACATATGTATACTTTGCTTCATGAAATTCTTCATAATCTATTAAAGTTTGACTTATTGAATGCTTTGGAACCTTGATGCATGAAGGTATCAACCCTTGATGTTCTTTTGGTGTATAAGTGAAGGTAATTGCACCTTCTTGGTTGGGTTAACACTAGATGGTTTTCCCTTGCAGGAGTCAAAATCTGATGGTTATTTTGACTCAAATAGTAGATGGTTGTTCTAACTCAAACACTAGATGGTTTTCCCTTAAAGGAGTCACAATTCGATGGTTGTTCTAACTCAAACACTAGATGGTTGTTCTAACTCAAACATGGGATGGTTTTCCCATGGAGGAGTCATAATCCAATGGTTGTTCTGACTCAAACACTATATGTTTGTTTCATCTCAAACACAAGATGGTTTTCATTTGGAGGAGTTAAAATCCAGTGGTTGTCTTGACTCAAATACTAGATGGTTGTTTTGACTCTAACACTAGATGCTTTTCCCTTAAAGGAGTCACAATCTAATGGTTGTTCTGACTCAAAACTAGATGGTTGTTCTGGATCAAACACTAGATGGTTTTTGTAAAGAGGCGAGATCACCTCCTTACTAAAATTTAAAGGAAGTACAAAACATCCATCTTTTTAGAAAGACAAAAGATATTGAGGGATGCATGTATAATATTCCAAGTAAATAAGCATGCACCAGATACATTACAAAATGTCAATAGCAGCGGAAAGAAAAGAACTAAGCCTATTACATGGCTTTCATTGGTCATTACATTATTGTTCTCAAAAGAAAAAGACAAGAGAAAAGGATCTAGCTATAGTAACCTAGACATCCTTTCAGATAGCTTGAGATCTACTCCTAAGATGAATTTCTTCAAACTTGTCCTTCTCCTTGCTCAGCGCCAGCAACTGGGTGGTTGGGAAAGCACCCAGCAAAAGGGGAAAGAAAACAAGGTATGTGTCACAAAACTAATCTAGGATATCAAGATAAGTACAACAAATAAAAATAGGCTAGGGTTCATCATATGATGAAGATAACAAGAATATGAGGCTATATTCAAAAGAAACTCGCCATTAAAAATTATATGAAAAAGGATTTGCATGTTAGATAATTATGCCTACCTAACTAAGTAGGGTTGAGGCACCTACCAGACCTCTAACCTTAGGTGAGGGGAGAATAAGACATTCCCAGTCACCTACACAATTATATAGGGGAGAATAAAAACATTCCCCAGGGCGATTAAATACATGCCCTTTGTGGGTGGTTGTACATAAGTACCGCTACTTTAAATTAAATAGAACATAAATATACATGCTAGAAAAGTAGTCATGGCAATAGTAGTCATAATATTCAATAAGCATGGCGGTGGGGTATAAGACCCAACAAGAAGAAATTATAATCTGATTTGAGGCATGAACAACATTATGATTCAACAATAAAAGATTTAAGGTTCATTTAAGCCTCATTAGGGAAATATAGGATTTGGCTACAATTATCCCAATATAGGGTGTAAGGAATGCACATACCTCTCTTACTGATATCAATTACTAAATTTCACCACTTTAATTGAGTCCAAGTTCCACTTTGCCTATTTTCAATGTATTAACATGTATTAGAGTACATAGTGCACATTAATATATAGAAATCCTAATTTTAGAAATTTTTAGCAAAATTCGGATTTAGCTTTTAAAAATATCACCAATGAACTTATTATGTTCTTCTGATCAAGAAAACATATTTTTATGTTAATTTTGGAGTTATGATGATTAAGATGTAATTTTTATGGATTTTATGAATTAAATTCGTTTTACAAAAATCACCCTGTATCAAACCATGAAATCAGACATTAAAAATATTTTTATTACATATAGATTAATTTTCCAATTCCAAAACATATTTATTTGTCAAATTTAGATGAGCGGTTTAGAAGATATGAATTTTTCAATACTGACCAATAGGAAGTTGCCACATCATCAAACCGATCGAGATAATTAAAGAGAGAGGGAGAGGGAGAAAATACCATTTGACCCAAGATCAGGTTTGAAGTTTCTTAGATAACCAAACTAGAGATTATAGAGAAGATAAAATAGCAAGAAACCAAAACCTTAGAAGAACATGGTAAAAAGAGATGGAAATCATCGATTATCAACATAGAAGCATGGGTTTTAAGTATTTTAAAAAAAAAGCATGGGTTTGAAGTATGTACTAAGAAATATATGAGAAGGGGGTTAAAAAAACTTGCCTCTATGAAGGTAATAAGGTTCAAACAGAAAGGATTCCGAGATTAGAAGGTCTGGTTGCTCCAAGACAAGCTCCTTTCTTGAGCAAAGGTCACCTTCTCCACTTTAGAGGTGCAAACCCTAGCAAAAGAGCATGGAGATGAGATGTTTTAGGGTTTTAGGTGGAGTTTTACCATGTATGGTCATGGTTACGACCTAGAAGAAGGTGTAAGGAAGACTAAAAGTATGAAAATAGGGAAGGAAGGGAGGAAACTTACTAGTTTTGGTCGAAATTACCAAGGAGGAGCTTTAGAAACCCTAATAGAGCAATTTGGAAGCCCTAGGAGCCTTCTTCACCAAGGTAGGCTCCCTCTATTACCTTGGGACAACAACCTCATGAACAAATACATAATGAAATATTATATAAGCTATAGGAAAGAAAAGGGGAGCAAGAGTTTTCGAATTGTGAGTTGGGAAGGGATATACATGGCTATATATAGAAAGAGGTGAAGCATGAGGTGTCTTAAGGGACTTTCCATGTGTCTTTAGCCTAGGGCTTGATGGCCATGCAAGAGGATAGCTCATGGACTCTTCTTGGATATCAAAACTCGGTCCTAAGAGCCCACAGATCTTTCAAGGCCATCCCCACCATTTTTCAAGAAAGAAATAACCTCATTTGTTGATAGCTTTTAAAGATAAGCACCTTTATAAAGAGGGTAATCCCTATAATGCCCTTGGAAAGAAATACCATCAAACCAAGGTGAAACTAGGTTCTCCAATGGTTTAAAATCTCGTTAATGGTAAGGGAATATCTAAGGATTACAATTCAGTTGATAATTTGCAAAGAAAACCTCCCAATTGGGTAAATTGCATAAAAGTCCAGAATGTACCTAAAATTGCATAACTTGCACAAGCAACATCCAAATCGAACCAAATTTGAAACTTAGCTGTGAACCAAATTTCTACTGCGGCGGCCCGCCCGGAGGCTGATGCGGCGCCTGGCCGGTGGCGACTGCTGCTGGGCCGGCGGCTGCTGTGCTGCTGGCCGGCGGCGCGGCAAGGAGGGGGGAGAGAGAGAGAGAGAGGGAAGGGAAGGGAGGGTGACGGCAGACTGGATCTACTGCTCTGATACCATGTGAAACACAAAGCAGGTTTGGGAAGCGTAGGGTTGCACAATGTGTGCACCCTCATATATATAACATTGAAACAATTACAGAGAGGTCCACATATAATATGGAAATAACAAAACAATTAACAGAATATATAAAATAGGAATATATTGTAACACTCCCCCTCAAGTTGGAGCATAGATATCAATCATGCCCAACTTGTCCATCAGAATGCAGAATTGCTTCTTCGCCAGCAGCTTGGTGAAGATGTCAGCAACTTGGTCTTCAGAACGAGTGAAGGGAGTGCAGATCTTGCCAGTCAGAATAGATTCCCGAATAAAATGACAATCTACTTCAATATGTTTAGTGCGCTCATGATAAACTGGATTATTCGCAATGAAGATAGCAACTTTATTATCACAGTGCATAGGTATAGCAGAAGAAGAGTCAATCCCGAACTCTTTTAACAGAGAGCGCACCCACAACAATTCACAGGCAGTATGGGCCATGGCCCTATATTCAGCTTCAGCACTGGACCTGGCCACAACATTTTGTTTTTTACTCCGCCAGGTAACAAGATTTCCACCAACATATGTACAATACCCAGAAGTAGATTTTCTGTCAACTCTGCTACCTGCATAATCAGAATCAGAATACCCCGTAAGAGAACAATGTCCATGCTTCCTGTAGTGAAGTCCCTTGCCAGGAGACTTCTTCAAATATCGTAGGATCTGACAAAGAGCATCCTAGTGACACTGTCTGGGTTTATCAAGGTATCTACTAAGAAGACCCACTGCAGTAGAAATGTCAGCTTTGGTGACAGTCAAATAAATGAGTTTACCAATCAGCCTCCTGTACTTTTTATGATCAGCAAACAGAGGAGAAGAATCATCATCCCAATTTACATTAGGATCTAGAGGAATATCAACAGGTCTCGCCCCCAGCATACCAGTCTCCTGTAGTATGTCTAGGACATATTTTCTCTGAGACAACACAAGAGCATTAGAATTTCTAGAAACTTCTATGCCCAGAAAATATCTAAGTTTGCCCAAATCTTTAGTAGCAAAGTGTTTGCCCAGATGAGATTTAGTAGCCTGAATACCAAGAGAATCACTGCCAGATATGATAATATCATCAACATAGACAATCAGAATAATAATACCAGCTGAAGTCTTCTTGGTAAAAACAGAATGATCCACCTGAGATCGCAGAAACCCAAAATCAATCATAATTTTGCTCAATTTATCAAACCAAGCCCGGGGACTCTGCTTAAGCCCATAAATAGACTTCTTTAATCTGCAAACTTTGTGAGACTCCCCCTGAGAAACAAACCCAGAAGGCTGCTCCATATAGACCTCTTCTTGTAAGTCACCATACAAGAAGGCATTTTTGACATCAAGTTGCAACAAAGGCCAGTCAAGATTAACAGCAACAGACAGAAGAATTCTAACAGAATTAAGGTGAGCAACAGGAGAGAATGTCTCAAAATAGTCAATACCATACGTCTGGGTGTAGCCTTTAGCAACTAAGCGTGCCTTGAGCCTTTCAACAGTGCCATCAGGTTGATATTTCACAACATACACCCATCTGCAACCGACAGGTTTGCACTGAGGAGGAGGATCCACCAACTCCCAAGTATCTCGTTCAGCAAGAGCTAACATCTCCTCCTTCATAGCAGACAACCAACCAGTACTCTGTAGAGCATCCTGGATATTCTTTGGAACAGCAACAGCAGATAAGGCATATACAAAATTGCTAGAATGAACATTCAGATGGTCAGTAGAAACAAACTGAGCAATACTGTGTGATGTGCAGGAACGAGTACCCTTTCTAAGAGCAATGGGTAAATGAAGATCAGAAGGTACCTCAGGTGTAGCAGAACCTTATAGAGGTGAAGATTGGTTTTCATGGGGGGTATCTTGAGTAGAAGGCACTCTGTTCCTGCGTTGATAAACTATAAGAGGAGGTTTATCAGCCTCAGTAGTGACTTTGTCAGTAGTGTCAGACACACATTCAGAAATAACATGTAGAGGTGAAGCAATAAGATCAGACTTTAAACTGTCACCACAAGCTGAATAGTAAGGAGTATCTTCAAAGAAAACCACATCACTGCTAGTAAACCATTTTCTTGCAGTAGGACTGTAGCACCGATATCCCTTCTGGGTACGGGAATATCCCAAAAACATGCACTTCTCAGCACGAGGAGACAATTTATCAGAAGTAGGTCCAACTAACCGTACAAAATAGGTACATCCAAAAATCCTAGGAGGCACAGTAAATAGCTGAATATCGGGTTGAAGCACCTGAATAGGTATTTTGTTTCCAATCACAGATGATGGCATTCGATTTATCAGAAAACAAGCAGTCAATATAGCCTCAGGCCAAAACGAGCGAGGAACATGTGCATGCATCATAATAGTTCTAGCAACCTCTAACACATGTCTATTTTTACGCTCAGCCACACCATTTTGCTGGGGTGTATAAGCACAGGAGGTCTGATGTATTGTACCCACAGATTTACAAAAAACATCCACATCATTTTAACAAATTCCAGTGCATTATCAGTACGAAAATTTTTGACAGGCATACCATATTGAGTTTTTATTTCAGCAAAGAAGAACTTGATAACAGACAAGACTTCAGACCTACTTTTCATCATAAATAACCAAGTAGTCCGTGAAAAGTCATCAATAAACAGAATAAAATACTTATGACCAGATAAACTAGGCACATGACAAGGTCCCCATACATCAGAATGCACTATATCAAATATATTTTTACTGCTAATTTGACTGTGTCTAGGATAAACAGCATGAGTTTGTTTTCCAAGTTGACATGACTCGCACTGAAAACGACAAACGCCAAGATCAGACACTAAATATCGAAGCTTCTCAGATGAGGGATGGCCCAGCTGGTAGTGCCACTGTAATGCAGAAACTGAGGTAGATAATGCAGAAGTCACAGATGCTTTAGCAGCTTTAGGCAATTGATCCAGATAGAAGAGTCCATCAGCACCTTCATACCCCCCACCAATCTTCATCCTCGTGCGAAGGTCCTGGAAAACATAAGAACCAGGAATAAAAGTCAGACTACACTGTAAGCTCCGTAATATCTTGCTAACCGACAACAGATTCAAAGGAAATCGCGGCACATATAAGGCAGATTTCAGTAGAAAGTCAGAAGAAATATCCCCTACTCCAACCATTGCAGACTTGGAACCATCAGCCAACATAACAGAAGAGGGTCTCGCAGGTTTAAAAACTTTGTGAAATAGTGATCTATTTCCAGAAATATGCGAGGAGGCACCGGAGTCTATGACCCACTTAGTATTACCAGGAGTAGAGGAAGAGCTCAGAAAGGCAGTGTCATAACCAGAATAAGTGGCAGCATGAGCTCCACTAGTCAAAGCTTGAGACGACGCACCAGCGCGCTCAAGAAGAAGACACTCCACCTCAGCACGGATGTAGTCAGCAGTCCCACCCGAGGAGGCAGAGTCAGTAGACGGAGTCGTTCCCTCTGAAGCAGTAGGAGTGGAGTCCGCAGCTGCATTGGCCCACGCCGGCTTACCATATTTCTCCCAGCATTTTTCTTCAATATGGTTGGACCGGCCACAGAAGGTACAAAGGCGCTGTCCTGACTGAGGACACGCACCAGCAGTAGGAGCAGTAGAAGAGGCTCCACGACCAGTAGCAGCCTGTCCTCGTCCTCCACCTAGGGGAGGGTGGCTCTCAGTAAAACGACCACGGCCACGACCGCGACCACAACCAGAAGCTGCGGCAAGGGCCGAAGAGTCTCCAACATCAGTAGTCAGAGAAGAAGACGACGAAGGCAAACGCTGAAGGCGTTTGTAGGCACTCTGTAGTGACGGCAGAGGGTCACTAGCTAGGATCTGGTCCACAACTCCAGCATATGACTCGGGCAATCCACAGAGAAACTGAACCAACTGAAGCTCCTGGCGCTGACGCTGCATAGTAGCCAGGTCCGTGGAGAGAGGGTGATAGGATTCTAGCTCACCCCATAAACCAGTGAAGTCAGAGAAGTAATCCGCAATATCTGTTCCCGTGAACTGTAGACGTCCCAGCTGCTTGGTGATGTCAAACACCTTCTTGGGGTTCTGACTGTGCGAGTAAGTACCAGCGAGCTGATCCCACATCTACTTCACCGTAGGTAGGTGAAGAAGTGTGACACTGATCTTCTCAATGCTGCTGTTGAGAATCCAGGTCATCACGGTGGAGTCATCACGAACCCATTCGTCATACGCCTTCACATCTTTAGCATCAGCGTCCTCGGCAGGTGCGGCCGGACCCGCACGGATAAGATGTGAGTACTTGCCCTGGGATCTGGCATAGATCGTCATGGAGCAGATCCAGTGTGGGTAGTTGCGCCCATCAAGCTTCACAGTAGTAACTTGATGGTGGAAGTCATCATGCGAAGACACCATGGTAGCAGTAGGTACAGTAGGAACATGCACGATCAGGCAGGAGACGGTCTACGCTGTCAGGCAGACACAACAGGAACAAAGAACACGGAGAAGACCTCTCACATACGGTCTACGCCGAAGTGCAGAACAGAACCCGGTGGCACAACGGCCTACACGGGCAGGCAGGCAAGAGACCGAAACTAACGGTCTACATCTTCAAGCCACCGGAGCGGTGAAGGATTTCACAGAGCCAACGAACCGGCGGCTAGAAACCGCGGAGGCGCACCGGCCCCGGCAGCCCGCCCGGCGGCTGCTGCGGCGCCTGGCCGGCGGCGGCGGCGCGGCGAGGAGGGGGGAGAGAGAGAGAGAGGGAAGGGAAGGGAGGGTGACGGCGGACTGGATCTACTGCTCTGATACCATGTGAAACACAAAGCAGGTTTGGGAAGCGTAGGGTTGCACAATGTGTGCACCCTCATATATATAACATTGAAACAATTACAGAGAGGTCCACATATAATATGGAAATAACAAAACAATTAACAGAATATATAAAACAGGAATATATTGTAACATTAGCCTCATTTTATGTTTTCAAATCATATCAAAAAGTTATATTAAGGTTTAGAGCACTTAATTATGGTAATTAAGCTTTCACTGAGGTATTTGTGCATAAACCCTTATATTAGTACAATTAGTGTATAAATGTTCACTAAACCACTATAAATTCCACTAATTAAACATAAAAGACATAAAGGATAGAAATGATAGGGAAACTTGGGAAAAAGGTTTACATGGAGATTACATCTAAGATTCGTTATGTTACAGTTTTCCCTTGGATGAGTCACAATATGATGGTTACTCTGATTCAAATGTATATGGTTGTTCTGACTCAAACACTAGATGATTTTCCTTGGGAGATGCAAACCAATGTTTGCTCAGGTTGTACAAGTAGATGGAAAACTTGACCTTTGATCGATGGTAAAGTAGTTTTCGACATTTGACCATCTTTCTCTCTCATCCTATCTATATATACCCCTCACCTATATCCTCAAACAAACTTTTTCACTCAAAAAATGTTCTTGCTGCTGGACCTCATCCAAAACCATTAGTTGGTGAAAGAGAAGCTTCTTGAGGATGAACCCTTTCTAGATCGTGGTTGCATGCTAGGGTAGTTCTTGGATCTAGCTCTTCTAGAAAGGATCAAAGCTTTTTCATCGAGTTCCTTGCTCCATACATGTAAGATCTTCTCCCCTAACCTTATTTTCTTGCTATTCTCCTTCTTCTTCCCTTCACTTGGTTAAGATCCATGGTACTCTTTATTGAAAACTTGTACACATGGATGAAGGACTCTCTTCCTTCTTTTTTGTCCTAGATCTACCCCTTTCTTGAAGATAGGAGCTATCTTGGAGCTTTTGGAGTACAATTCTTGGATCTTTCCTTCCTTCCTTCCTTCGAGTTTCATTCCTATTTGAACGTTCTTATTCACCTTGAGGTGAGTGATATAACCTCTAATATGTTTCTTGCCTACTTATAACTTGTTTCATGTAAATCTTGTTCTAGAAACCCATATATGAAGAAAAATGGCCTTTTTGTGCACTGTTTGAGATGAGAATGATAATGATACAAGTTGTTAAGCTTTCCTTAGTCTCTATGATCATTTCTCCTTCTGTGAATGAGTTTTTCTTAAATATTGATGTTATGACTTCTTAAAATGTTATATATGTGCTCTTTTGGTACCCATTATACAAAAGTCCGACCCACACTTTAAATCTTGCTATATTGTGGTTAATTGATGGTGGTTATAATGCTTTTAATTACTATTTTGATGCTAAAATGATTTTGGACAAAATCATAATGCTGAAAGTAGCTCATTCATGCTAAGTTTTACGTCACATAAGTGCCTAGTTCTTGAAAATGCCATAAATCTTACATCCGATCGACGATTATGATGAAATTTGGGGTTATGTCCTTTCTATGACTTGAGAAACTCCTTGCAACATTTCTAATGATTATTGTGTTCCTACAAGAAGTTACGATTGTCTTGTCTAAATGACATTTTGGGCTGTGATATGCCCTAGTTTGATGCGTAGGCCTCTACAGAGCCACGAGTGATCGAACAAAACATGATTGAATGACATGGAACAAATCTCATACATTTATATCTTTGGAATTTATATTCTATAATATATTTTGTAATATACTTTAGGAGATTGCATGTAACCTGGTTGATGCAGTCAAGATACTTAAACCATGTAATTAATCAAGTGTAACCCTAATCATGTAGTGCCCTTAGTCTGTAGAACTATTTCAGTGTTAGAACTTGTTGGATAATGAAAGGAACAATCCCAAGAGGAACCAGAGTTTTGTACTGTTGAGTATATGTGGGTGCAGGGAGGATATATCTCTGCCATCCATATCTCAATGTTTTACAGAATGGTCGAGGTCATGTCTCAGAGTTATTATGTGTTGAGAGAGACCACAGTCGTAACTCAAATTTTAAGGTTATATACCTTGGTTTCTAGTGCCATATTCTATGTACCCATAGTGTACTAGGCTATTTTGTAGTTAAGCTGCTATGCCACTACGACTGACTCATACTAACTGAGGGGAAGAGATCTTAGGATTCCAATCATCCTAGATCTTATACGATACTAATTTTGACTTGACAACAGTCAGCTAATAGTTTGAGTGGTACGCCTCAAACTACCCGAGGCTTAATAAAATATATAATCCAGCCATGTAGTATATCTATTAGGGTTACTTGGCGACTCACATTGGATGATGATCCTTGTTTTGTTCCTTTAATATGTAGATGATTTATAATGCAATAAGATAAATCAACTGTGTTTATGGTTCTATCTATGCTTGATGTTTTGTGTAGAATATATAATCCTTCAACTCTATAATGTTACATATTTTAAATGTTTAAAGTATATAATCCTTCTGCAAGAAACATATGTTTCTTTTAGAAGTTATATCTCTCGTTGGGACATGGGTCTCACTTAGTGGGTCACCACATATTTGTAGGTGATCATTAGTCATGCCGTTAGACATGTGGTAGTGAGGAGGAGAAGTTTGGAAATCCATAGAAGAAGAAGATTGGTGGGTAGTTTAGTGAGTCCTAGAGTTGGCTTTGTACTCTCAAGTTGGGGTGGGAAAGTTTTGTAGATGATGTACACTGACTCAAGTTTTTGGTAGTGTATTGATGCTTGTATATGTTGTAAACATATGGATAATATATTTTGATTACAAGTTGCGACTGAGATCACAGAATAGTTGTAAGGATATGTGGTCAGGTTGCTTATGTATGCAAAATGTTGGACCTTTGTGTAAATGTTTTTTGGCATATTTAGAATGTTATTTCAGTTTTACTTATTTACCTTTATGGTAATGTGATTGATTAGTATTTGATCGACGTTTTGGTTTTGAGTATTCTTATTTAGCATGGCGGGTTACCACATTTGGTGGTATCATAGCTTAGGGTTACCTGATTCTACAGAGACATATGAATTAGGTTGTTGTGTCTATTCTTACATAATCCAACATATATAACCATAATTTATGGTTATGAAAATATGTATAGAGAACTTGAAAGAGCATACAAAGAGTAGCTTTGTGGCACCTGTAGGTGGTAGTAGGAGACTGGTATAAGTAGGAAGAGTACCTTAGATGGGACTGGAACAGTCTGTCCTGCCTCCTTTCGACCCTTCAACCATGGCTGATCCAACTTTTCAGTCTATGTTAAATCTTATGACAATGATTAAGCATTTGCGGATAGGGTGTCTGCACCTCAACTAAGGGCACATGTTCACAATGCAGAATCTCAGGGTCCAGGGAAAACCTTTGAGAGGCTAAAATGGGTAGGAGCCACAGAGTAAGAGGGCACCGCTGACCCGATAGACACATACATGTGGTTGATAGAGTTAGAGAAGGCGTTCATGATATCGATCATCTCTAAGGAGGACAAGGTTAAGCACATAGTCTACCTTCTGAACGGTAGTGTTGGCCATCGGCTGGCCATTGAGGAGGAGAAGAGACCTAGAGAGACAATCTATTGGGAGGAGTTTTGGAAGAAGTTTTTCATTCGTTACTTCTTGGAGATGCATCTGGAGGGGAAAATAGCCCAGTTTGAATGGTTGTACCGGGGATCATGGTCTATTAATGACTACAAGGTGAAGTTCATGGAGTTGTTGAGGTTCTATCCTCACATGGAAACTATTGAGAAGGAGAGGATCAAAAGGTTTAATAAGGGTTTGAACGCCGAGTTGGAAATGATGATGTCTACTTTGGAGAATCGAGAGAAGCTTTCACCTATGTGGAGTCTGTAAGGAGATAGAGAGGATAGATGTGGAGAAGCGAGAAGCTAATGCAAGGAAGAGGTTAGCCCAGTTCCAGGGGCAATCTTTTGGGAGCTTCAAGAAGACGAGGTTCTCTTCACCACAATCCCGACCGAGGTTGACCTTTTCTGAATCAAGGACACATGTGCAGTCCCAGTGATCCTCAATATAGGGATAGGTGACAGTTTTCCACCAGCATGGACGAACAATTTAGATTTGATGTCTGTGATAGGGCTATCTAGGCTGCAGTATGATACAAGGACATGCTTCAAGTGTGGTTAGGTTGGGCATGTTAGATGGTTTTGCCCCATGAAGAATGAGGAGGCGACATAGTAGTCGATACAGAGCCAGTAGGGCTCACAACAACAATAGTACAATAATAGTGGCAATAGAGGATGTGGACAAACATCATATATAGGGTCTTCAAGACCAGCTAGGAGGGGTTGAGGACGACAACAACCAATGTCTATATTGTACACTATGAGTTATCTGAAAGAAGTGGTCAACCTACGGGTCTTCACAGGTCAGATGGATTTTTTTCATTCTGGTTTATGCACTTCTACCTTCATATATGTTTTAGTAGACCCAGGTGTGACACACTCATTTATCACCAGGGAGGTAATAAATAATTGTAATTTTCTTATTTGTAGTAGAATCAAAAACCTCTTGTTAGAAACCCATTTGGTTGGTTATATAGTATTGCAAGAGGTGTGTCCATCTTGCATTCTTTCTTTCTCAGGATGCAACATCCAAGTGGATGTCATGCATCTTGATATGCATGGATTTGATGTGATCCTAGGGATGGATACATTGGAGAAGTATTAGGTTGTTTTGGACTATAGTCCCAAAGTTGCCAGGTTTTATGATGGGAATGTCTTTTGGACTATCCAAGGAGGTAAGAAGATTCATCCTACCTGTCTAGAGTCGGTAGTGATAGTAGAGAAGGGGATGAGACAAGCGTGTAAAGCTTTCTCAGCTCATGTAGTGGGTACTAAGGTGATAAGTCCTAGTTTACAAGATGTATCTATGGTACATGAGTTTGAGGATTTTTTCCAGATGAGATTCCTGGTGTTCCACCCCATAGAGATATTGATTTTAAGATCAATCTAGTTCCTGGAATGAACCCATACCTCAGGCACCCTATATGATGGAACCAGCTGAGATGAAGGAACTGAAGAGGCCATTACATGAGTTTTTGGAGAAGGGTTTTATATGACTAAACACTTCCCCTTGGGGTGATCTAGTTTTGTTTGTGAATAATAAGGATGGCTCAATGAGGCTCTGCATAGACCATCGATAGTTGTATAAGGTCACCGCAAAGAACAAGTATCTATTATCGGGGATAAATATATGTTTGACCAGTTGAGAGGTGCTATAGTGCTTTCTAAGATAGATATGAGATCCTGGTCCCATCAGTTGATAATCAAGGTAGATGACATACCGAATACTACTTTTAGGACTAGGTATGGTCATTAAGAGTTTGTGATTATGCCATTTGGGCTAACTAATGCATCAAAAACATTTATGGACCTAAGGAATAGAGTGTTCAGATTGTATCTTAATTAGTTTGTGGTGGTGTTCATCAATGTCATCTTGATATACTATGGTGATAGTTGACAACATGATTAGCATCTTCATCAAGCGTTGGAGCTATTGAGACAACATTAGTTATATGCTAAGTTCAATAAGTACGAGTTTTAGCTGACCAAGGTGTCTTTTCTTGGTCATGTCATATCTTTAAGGGGTGTTTGTATAGACCCTAAGGAGGTGGAGTCTGTATTGGAGTGGGAGCATTCTAAGACACTGACTGAGGTTTGAAGCCTCCTAGGTATAGCTGGTTGCTACATGAGGTTCATTAAGAATTTTCATGCCATAGATTTACCTTTGACCTAGTTGACTAGGAAGGGTGTTCCTTTTATTTGGGATGACAACTATCATCATGGTTTTCAGTTGTTGAAGGAGAAGTTGATGACTTCTCCAGTGTTAGTGTTGTCAAAGCCTGGGAAAGGCTACATAATTTTGCAGTGATGCTTTAAAGAATGGATTAGGAAGCGTGCTGATGCATGACAATAATGTGATTTCTTTTGCTTCTCGACAACTTAAGAAACACAAGGAGAACTATACAACCCATGGCCTGGAGTTAGCTAGTGTGGATCTTTCTTTGACGATTTAGATGAACCATTTGTACGAGAAAAGTGTCAAATCTTCATAGATCACAAGAACCTTCAATATATATTCTCAAAGAAGGAGTTGAACATGAGGCAACAAAAGTGGATGGAGCTGATCAATGACGATGAATCTATAATAGACTATCATCCTAGAAAGGCATACATAATGGCTGATGCGTTGAGTCAAAAGTCATCTTCATCAATGTCTACAGATAAAGTGCAGTTACACTCCATGGCGTGTCACAAGCGGGACATGCTAGTGTTATTTTGGTAGATGAATGTATAATTTGAGGTTTCCTTACTGGTAGGATTGTTGGCACAACTACATGTCAAGCCGACATTGGTACAACAGATCGAAGATGCACATAAGGATGATAATGTGATACAAAACATTAGATCAAAGTTTGATAGTGGGTAGCATGATGAATTTCATGAGTTAGATGATGGGGCAATGTGCTTCCACAAAAAAATAGTGGTTCCAGACACCAGTAGTTTTAGGGAGATGGTGTTTGAGGAGGCTCATTCCTCAATGTATGCGATGCATCCTAAAATATGTATCATAATATGGAGGATTTGTATTGGTGGCCATGTCTGAAGCATGATGTGACAAAGTTTGTGGCCAAGTGTCCAGTTTGTCAACATGTCAAGGTAGAGCATCAGAAGTTGACAGGGACATTACATCCTTTGCCAATTCCATAATGGAAATAAATATCACATAATCATGGACTTTGTGGTTGTCCTTCCAAGAACAACACAAGGTCATGATTCCATTTGGGTGATTGTTGATTGTTTGACAACGTCATCTCACTTTCTTCCAGTTAAGACAACCTATACAGTAGAGAAGTTGGCACGAGTCTACTTAGATGAGATAGTTTGTGTACATGTCATACCACTTACCATAGTATCATATAGAGGTCCTAAGTTCACAGGTAGGTTTTGGGAGCGTCTACATACATCATTGGCTACATAGTTGAGGTTTAGTATAGCCTTCCACCCATAGACAAATGACCAGTCAGAAAGGACCATTCACATTCTACATGATCTTTTGAGAGCATGTGTTCTTCAGTTTCTTGGGAGTTGGGATATCTACCTGAGTCTGATCGAGTTTTCCTACAACAAAAACTATTAGAGAAGCATAAACATGGCACCTTATGATGGTTTATACGGGCGGCATTGTCGGTCACCTCTTTTTTGGTACAATATAGTTGAGTATCAACTGTTGAGTCCCGAGTTAGTTCATCAGACTATAGAGAAGACCAAGGTAATCCAACAACAACTAAAGGCATCTCAGGACAGACAAAAATCATATGTTGATAACCTCTGTAGACCACTGGAGTTCCAAGTTGGAGACAATGTGTATCTTAAGGTGTCCCCTTATAATGGTGTGCTGAGAAGGGTAAGTTGGATCCTAGGTTTATGGGTCCTTATCTTATCTTGGCATGGGTTGGAAAAGTGGCGTACAAGCTGGAGTTACTACTAAAGTTGCACATGTTGCAAATGTTTTCCATGTTTCAATGTTGAGGAAGTGTCACCCCGATATAGAGCAGATGATATAAACAGTGGAAGTAGAGTTAGATGAGGATGTTTCTTATGTTGAAGGTCTATTTTGATCTTAGATAAGCATGTGCAGAAGCTGAGGAAGAAGGACATAGCCTTAGTGAAGGTTTTGTGGCATTAGCGTGGCATGGAGGAAGCCACATGGGAGTTATAGGATGAGATGCGTTGGAAGTACCCATCCTTGTTTTCATAGGATTTTGGGGGCATAATCCTTGTTAGGGGTTTATGGTTCTAAGACCTCTAACCTGGATTTATGGTTAAACATACTTTATTAATTTAATTGATTGCTTAATTTCTTAATCAAACATTAGATTATGTTTTGATATCAGTTATTAAATGGATGTTTCAAATTTGGTCCAAATCTAACTTTGTTTGCTTAAGTTTTGCAAATTGATGTACATACATGGAACTTTATGCAGTTTTCCCTCTTCTAGGGATTTAAATAAAATTTTAACACATGTATACTTTGCTTCATGGTATTCTTCATAATCTAATAAAGTCCAAATCATTGAATGCTTTGGAACCTTAATGCATGAAGGTATCAACCCTTGATGTTCTTTTGGTGTATAAGTGAAGGTAATTGCACCTTTTTATACTTGGTTGGGTGAAACACTAAATGGTTTTCCCTTTGAGGAGTCACAGTCTGATGGTTGTTCTAACTCAAACACTAGATGATTTTTCTGACTCAAACATTAGCTAGTTTTCCCTTGGAAGATTTGCAATTTGATGGTTATTCTGACTCAAATACTAGACTATTTATCTGACTCAATCACTAGATTGTTTTCCCTTGGAGGAGTCACAATACAATGGTTATTCTGACTCAAACACTAGATGGTTGTTCTGACTCAAACACTAAATGATTTTCCATTAGAGGAGTCACAATCCGATAGTTGTTTTGACTCAAACACTACATGGTTGTTCTGACTCAAACACTAGATCGTTTTCCCTTGGAGGAGTCACAATCCGATGGTTATTATGACTCAAACACTAAATGGCTGTTTTGACTCAAACACTAGATGGTTTTCCTTTGGAGGAGTTACAATCCTATGGTTATTCTGACCCAAAAACTAGAAGGTTGTTCTTACTCAAACAATAGTTAGTTCTACTTGGGAGATGCAAACCGATGGTTGATGTGGTTGTATAAGTAGATGGAAAACTCAACCTCTGACTAATGGTAAAGCATTTTTTGACCTTTGACCACATTTCTCTCTAATCCTTGTTATATATGCCCCTCTCCTCTTTCCTCAAACGAATATTTTCACTCCAAAAACGTTCTTGCTACTGAATCTCGTCCAAACCATCAGTTGGTGAAAGAGAAGCTTCTTGAGGACTCATCCTTTCTAGATCGTGGTTGCGTGCTGGGGTAGGACTTAGATCTATCTCTTCTAAGAAGGATCAAGCTTTTTCACCTAGTTCCTTACTCCATACATGTAATATCTTCTTCCCTAACTCGTTTTCTTGCTATTCTCCTTCTTCCCTTCACCATGGTCGGGATCCATAGTACTCATTACTAAAAACTCATAGACATGGATGAAGGACTCTCTTTCTTCTTTCTTTTGCCCTAGATCTACCCCGTTCTTGAAGATAGGAGCTATCATGGAGCTTTTGGAGTGCAAATCTCAGATCTTTCCTTACTTTGAGTTTCTTTGCTATTTGGACATCCTTCTTCAACTTGAGGCGAGTGATATAACCTCTAATATGTTTCTTTCTTACTTATAACTTGTTTCATGTAAATCTTGTTTGAAAAACCCATAATATGAAAAAAGATGGCCTTTTTTTACACTGTTCAAGATGATAATGATGATGATACACGTTATGAATCTTTCCTTAGTCTCTATGAACATTTATCCTATTGTAAATGAGTTTTTTTGAACATGTAAGGTCTGAAATCCAAAAATATTGGTGTTATGACTTCTAAAATGTTATACATGTGTTGTTTTGGTACCCATTGTACATAAGTCTGACCCATACTTTAAACCTTGCTATATAGTGGTTAATCGATTGTGATTATAATACTTTTACTTACTATTTTGGTGCAAAAATGATTTTTGGACAAAATCATAACACAAAAAGTAGCTCACTCATGCTATGTTTTAGGTCACATAAGTGCCTAGTTCTTGGAAATGCTATAACTCTTGGATCCGATGGACAATGATGATGAAATTTGGGGTGATGTCTTGTATATGAATTGTGAAACTCTTTGCAAAATTTTGATGATTATGATGTTCCTATAGAAAGTTATTACTATTTTTCCTAAATGAGAATTTGGGATGTGATGTGCCCTAGCTTGATTCTTAGGCCTCTACAAGACCAAGAGTGATCCAACATACCATTATGGAGTGTTATAAAATAGATCTCATACGTTTTATACATTTGGAATTTATACTCTAAAATTTATTTTGTAAGAATACTTTAGGAGATTGTATGTAGCTTGGTTGTTGCAGTCAAGATACCTAAACCACATCATTAATCAAGTGAAACCCTAATCATGCAGTGTGCTAAGTTCATAGAACTATTCCAGCATCAGAACTTGTTGGATAGTGAAACAAGTAATCCTAAGAGGAGCTCGGAGTCATGTACTATTGAGTATATGGGGGTGCAAGGAGGGCATATCTCTGCCATCCAAATCCCAATGTTTTAGAGAATGAATGAGGCCGTATCTCAGAGTTGTTATGTGTTGTGAGGGACTACGGTCGTAACTCAAACTTTGAGGCCTATATACCCTAGTTTTGTAGTGTCGCGGTCTATGTACCCAGGGCAGACTAGGTTGTTTTGTAGTTGGGATGTTATGCCACTACGGCTGACTCGTACTAATTGAGGGGAAGAGATCTTAGGATTCTGATCATCTTAGATCTTATATGGGGATGATTTCAACTTTGTAGTGCTCATCTTGTAGTTTGAATGATATGCCTCAAACTATCCATGACTTAATAGAATATATAATACAACCGTGTAGTATATATGTTAGGATTACTTGGCGACTCACATTAGATGATGATCGTTGATTTGTTCCTTTAATCTATAGATGGTTTATAATGATGTAAAAGAAATCAACTATATTTATGGTTCTATGCATGCCTGATATTTTGTGTAGACTATATAGTCCTTCAACTCTATAATGTTACATGTTTTAATTGTTCAAAGTACATAATTCTTCTATAAGCAACAAATGTTATTTTAGAAGTTCTATCTCTCAATGGGACATGGGTCTCACCTCGTGGGTCACCACATCTTTTTAGGTGATCATCAATAGTGCCGCTAGACTCATGGTATTGAGGAGGAGCAGTTTGGAGATCCATAGAAGAAGAAGTTTGGTGGGTAGTTTAGTGAGTCCTAGAGTCGTCCATGTACTCTCAGGTCTAGGTGGGCAAGTTTTGTAGATTATGTACATTGACTTGAGTTTTTGGTAGTGTACAAATGCTTGTACATTTACAACATATGGACAATATATTTTATTTACATATTGTGGCTGAGACCATGGTACAATTGTAAAGATACATGGTTTAGTTGCTTATGTATGCAAAATGTTGGACCTTTGTGTAAATGTTCTCTAATATATGTAGAATGTTAATTCGGTTTTGATTATGTACCTTTATGGTGATATGATTGATTAGTGTTTGATCGACATTTTGTTTTGATTAATCTCATTTAGCATGGTAGTTTATCACATGTTTCCTATGCTAACTATTATACAAATAATGACTAAGATATGTCTAGTGATAGGTACAATGTGCTTAATACGTGAATTGGAATAATAACTGAAGTTCTCATGACCATAGATATGAATAATGTACGATCATCTAAGTTAATTTAAATTAATGGACTTAATAGGATAAATAAGTAAAATATGGAAATTCATGCCTACTAGTATTATATTATTCTTTTGGTAATAATGTGACAGTAATGGGACCCAATTTAATGAATGTTGATGATAATGATGTAATATTGTAATGGTTATGTTCCTAAACCCTAAGCCCCTATTTGGTTCATGGCCCAACCTAGATTTTCTCCCGTCATTTCATGCCATGTCAGCCTATTCAGGTTCGGGTTGGATTGGTTTAACGTTTGGTTCATTATCCAAGAATGGTCCCATTTTAGGGTTCCATTATCTCGAAATCCAGACCAAGTCAGTCCTGGTCTGAGCGGGATTGCAAATCCTTATGCGGATTAGCCTTCCTCAGCCCTGACTTTCATCGTTTCACCCCCAATTCTCTCTCACCCCAACTTAACTTTACTCCATCTCTGCAAACCAATTGCTCAAGGAAGACGAAAGCAAGCTAAGCCCTAACTACTACTACTAGGTGTGGTGTGGCACGACGTCAGCTGATAACAGTGAATCCACCACATGGTCTGCACTCTATCCTAGTGACGAGATGTGAACCCTAGCCTCAACTTTACTCCATGGATCTGTGAGCAACAACTGCATCACAGGGGGAACACATGCTAGCAGGCGGCGAATTGAAAGGTAAGGTGTGTTTTCCATCATTCTAATGTCATTCTCTCCAATCCCTTCGACCATAGATGGCATGTTTTCAAGGAAGAGGTGAGAGAGAAACCCTAGCTTCTGCCTGGGGTCCTCGTGTAAATTAGGGGCAATTTTAGTAGAACGGTTACCCCTGTAGTTGCACATCATTCTCCACCTACTCATAGATGTGGTAGTTTCAGATTCTTCCTTGGGTAAGCTCTACTCACCGCTTAGGTAGGCTGACTTATCCAACAGATTTTTGTTGTTGCAGTCTTCTTCTCATCATAGAATCATACTAAAGTGTATGCATTTTTTGTTATGTTCTTTCTCATACTCAACCTGAATACTTCATGGAGAATCTAGATGCATTTCTACAATCCCATGTATTCCCTTCCACCATTTTCCCCAAATTAGCTTCCCACATAGTGAAATGATTTCAATGCATGTGTGTCATACTATGTGAAATAGGAATTGTGTTGAGATAGTGATTTTTCGAGACAATGTGTGCTGATTTTGAAATGGAAATTGCTCGAAAACTGTTTTTCTTCTTCTACTTTAAGCCTGTTTGTTATTGTTTATATGCAATCGTATGCCATGGCATTTGAATAGCATATGGCACTACAATAAATTTCAATGGTGAGGGTGTAGTGAGTTCTACATCTCATAATCAACTTGGTATGAGTAACATAGTTATGCATTCACCTAATCAGAAAAACACGGGGGTGTGCACAATCGTAGGTGTCTAATTACAAAAGTAATTCAATTTGTGTGTATGTGTACACCATTTGAGTGTGTATCTAAATATATCTTGGTAAAGAAATGTTGATTTATTTAACAAATCTTGTCCATAGGGAATTTAGTTTTAAGTAGGCTTAGGAAAGTCCATGTTTTGATTTGCTAAAAGTTAATGTTTGCTAAACTTTAATTTATTAGGTATACACTTGGGCGATATGTTTAGGAAAGGCAAACAAAATGGAAAACAAAACTACCCCAATGCATAGGCTAATTAGGTCAAAAATGATGTTCAATAAACTTTACATATCCTAATGTGTCAACATGATAATTTTCTGAGTACATACAGAAGGAAAATGTGGCATGAAACAAATTGGTGGTTAATGCATAAGAAGAATATGAGCATAGATTCAAGAAAATGTGGCATGAAATGAACTGGTGGTTCAAATCCATGGGAAAAGGCATCACACTCCAATAAAGAAACAAAAAAACAAAATTAAAGCTTAGCATGGGAAAAATCATCACGGCTCATAGACCAATTGTAGACTCCAAATACATGTATCTGTGACTGCAAAGTCTATCATGCAACTTGATTGACACATGAAAGAGAGCCATGCTCAACTATACTTGCCTAAGTAGAAAGCAAACTTTGTTAGGGCTAGGTTTAAATCTAAATCACAACCACAGTTTGGTATAAGCTTGGCTAAAACTAAACTAGGCATACAAAATGTGGTTTGGCTTAAATATGCAAATTGATTAAATTGAATAATGTCTAGAAATATGCCGAAATGACACCTTGTTTTTTTACTGATTATCCATAATGACAAACCTATTTTTGACAACCATTATTCATAAAAACCCCACTTCGACCCTAATTTTGAGAAGCCCTAATTATTGATCAACCCTAATTATTGATCGACTCTAATGTTGATCAACCCTAATTATTGATTAACCCTAATTATCAATCAACCCTAATTTTGATCAATTCTAATTATTGATAAATCCTAATGATCAACCCTAATTAATGATTAACCCTACTTATCGATCAATTCTAATTATTGATCAACCCTAATGATCAACCCTAGACATTAATGAACCTTACTTTGTAATATAATTTGATGACATTATTGTTATGATGTAATGTTGTAGTGTAATGTTGGTCTGATGTAATGTTGTAATATAATTAAGTGGGGATCATTAGTCTAATATTGTTTCAACTTATATTGTTATTATTCCTGCTACTTCAACAATAATGTATTATGACAAATTCAATCATTTTGTTAATTACCAATTTATACAAAAATGCAAAAGTATACATACATACAACAAGACATGCCATTTATTCTTACACTACGGGGCAAAGTAATATTTATTTTAAATCATACATATAAAATTAATCATACTCAACTCATGTTCATAACGTTAAAATAATAAATGTATACATTTATTGTAAATTTTTATTATGTATTGCAATGTCGTCATAGTTTTTTTATTTTTGAAACTGTTCTATATTAACAGAATCACCCAGATCCTAACTTGGTTTCCAAATAGGATCAGACTGAATCCTAACTGGTTGCCAAACACAATCATACTGAATCTTGACTAAATCCTGAATAGCTGACCAGAATCAAACTAGGTTGCCAAATAGAATCAGATTGAATCCAAACTAACCCAATCCAGATCTACTGATTAACCCCCACTAACCTAGTCCTAACTACGTAATCCTAGTCCCGAACCAAACATGGGCTCAATGTATTAGAAATCATACAAAGAAAAAGTCAAAAACCAAATGTAATGACAAAATTGTTTTCCTTGAGACCCAGTTAGCTTGGATGCCAAGTTTGACATCAAATAAATAATCTTAGATGTCCTAATCCCATTAAGGAAAGAAAATAGGAATTAAACTCTAAAATATTAAAGAGTATAATATATATTTCCAAACAAAGAAACTAAGCCCACATTCACATTCTATATGCATTTATTAACCAAGATATCAAATTTGGTGTTAATTTATCTTTGTTCGAGACCTCAAATAAAATAGGAAAGGAGTTCAAGAATGTCATAAGTAGATGGATATGTAATTCGATTATTAGTTTCCCTATAATTCTAATTTTATTTTCTGCCTAGCGACTAACTTTGATGTTTCCCATATCTTTACTATTTTTCATTTTTTGGGCCATATGATGATTATTCGACATCGATCATATATCACCTTCCTTGGGACGAAGTGCCTGTTTACACCAAACATAATTGGTTTAACCTCACAATTTTTAGCACTCCTCCTTCTTAGTCATATCTTCACAAATCTTCAAAATTTTTGTTTCTCTATCTTCCTTACGGGACTCTAAATCTATTAATCCCTACTTTCCTTACCTATTTCCTCTTCTATCAAAAACCCCTATTTTGAGTTTTGTTGTCCTTGTTTCCCAAATTTGCAACACTTAACCTAACTCATATACATAAAGTCCTTAGGTTTCCTCATCTTCTCTAGATTTAATCCCCTAAGTTAATTCACCCTAGGAACCCTCTTAGTGTCCAACCAACTCCATCTTCTTCATATGATGCTTGGGTTGGGTTCCACTCTATGTTCCATGTAAAGCAAACTCTTTGATAGAGAAGCCTCCTACAACCATCGTGAACCCTCTCCCGTTGTCACTTTGTCCTATATTTCTCTTGGTGGCTCCACCCAACTTTAAGGTTTTCTGCTCATTGAAGCTACTATGTGCTCCAGAATCCTACAAAGGGTGGTGATAGGTTCTGTGAACTCAAGAACACACAAACGAAATTTACACATCCATGGGTTGAATCAATCATTGGTAATTCACCCTGTTCACTTTTGGATCTGCCTCTTCCCTTGTGGTATGATCCTGTTGACATTTTTCTGTTTGGGTGCCATTTTATCCTTTTTTGATTTTCCTCATTTTCCCAAGATACTTTTGAAGCCACCAGGAGTCTTCATTTCTTCTTATGTAACCAGTAGCTTTGAGTTTCGATTCTCTCTTGGTGAGCACTCACGATGGATTTGACCTCCATGGTTTCTGACCACCTCAGAGCTCATTCTTTGGGATCTTTAAGACTTGGGGGATCCTAGAGATCATGAAGTTGATCCCCTCTAATCCTATTACCATGATTCTCACAATGTTGATACTTCACCTTCACGAGTTCCAGGAGGTCTTCTCGTTCTGGTCGAAGGATGAACAAACTAGGTTTCCTTTTAGTGGAAGCGTCCCTCACTAGCACTTTCTTTGGGTCCTAGTACTCTAGTGACATGATTGTTTGTTGGTTCATGGACACATGGAACTTTTGAGTGGTCCTCCCCACCGTGTTTTTCCAAGTGGATAAACATGTACACATGGATTTTCTTAGAGATCTGATCGGCTGGGTTTTCTGAAAATCACAACTCTTGCTTGAAAACCCAGAAAATTAAGTAAAAATATGCTATGGAATTGTGTATTTTTTCTCTAGAAAATAGTAAAATTTTCATAACCTAATTGTAATATAATAAATATGTTATTTTAACTTTGTAATCAATTAGATTTTCTAAAAACCCATATCAAACAATCTATAAGTTAGAAAAATCAAGTAAAATTCTTTGTATGTATGCCCTGAGAGCCAATCATGGGATGATTGGTGGGATACATTAAGATTGATTTGATAAACATCAAAGGCAAGCTTCCAATTCTTTCTGGTTCAGTCATATGAGATAGTGATAGAACAGATTGAATGTCTAGAGAATGACAATACTCAATGACGTATGCTTTCAGGTTGAGGACCTGAACGATGAGATCATACGGATGGTAAGAGTTTGTACATTCTTGTTATGTCCCTAGTCGGATGTCATTGTGGAAGGTAGATAGACAATAATGACACACAAGACTAGATTGTGGTGTTGGTTGATGACAAAATCTCATTAGTCATGATATAGAGACATCAAACCAAACACATAGGTACTTGTTAGAGAACAAGTGTACCAGACAGACCCACCGTGAGTTTGACACATGGAACCATGACATGGTAGTCACAGTCAGTACTCACAGTGATGGTGATGAATGTGATTCTTTGACCTGAAATCACTACACTCAACACATGTCGTTGGGTACACTTTGACATCATCAAACGCAGTCCTGAAACATGGGTTGTTATAAAGGTGATGATTGGGTGGCTTTGACACATGGGGCTTTTGAGGGGTGAGTGATAGATATGGGATTTGTCCCTCCTGAGGGAGTTTGATATCCAAGGCCACTTGATGAGTAGGATTGAGATAGGCGTGCACACACATGTGTGAATCAGTATGTGATATTGATGTCATACATATCTCTTCCAATCTGCTCTGAGATCAAGTAAGTGAATGAACGTTGATAGGATGACTGTTCCATGCCTCGAGTTCATTCGGGATATCAGTGACAAAGGAATTATACATTCATTGTAACACCATTCACGGATTGTAGGATTGAAAGTTGTTCTACAACTTTCTATTTCACTTGGGTAGCACTGATGTGTCACTAGGCACCGCTCTTTGCTTGTGAAGTCATAAGTGTTATGGACTTTCACTGCCAACATGAAAAGGACCTGTAGGGTCACACACATAGGATTTAACCTGAAAGAGGAGTTTTGTCCACAAACAATGTTTAGATTGATTGCTAAAGGAGTTTAGTAGTTCAATTAAACACCCAATTGATTGATAGCTCAAAATCACAGTGTTCAAGGTGTTGGACAGATTGATTAGAGTATCAGATTGATTGAAATTGCAATTGACTGTTTCTGCACAATCTGCACTCCCAACCGATCGGTTCATGTGATGAACTGATCGACTAAGTTTGGTGAACCGATCAGCTCAGGTGGTGAGTCGATCGGCTCATGGAAAGGGTGAAATGATCGGTTCAAGTGTTGAAATGATCGGTTCAACTGGTCCAACCGAGCAAGTTGGGAAAGTAAGATTGGTGAGAAATTTTTTTCTTCATTTCACTTGCCCAATTTGATTTGAACAAGGATTGGTATTGGGTACCAATTAGAAACAAAAGAGAAAAAGTCAATCGGGAACTGACCAGGGCTACGAACCGACCGGTTCAGAAGTGAACCGATCGGTTGAGGTGTCCCAACCGATCGGTTGAGGTGTCAACCGACCGGCTCAGGTCCCCAACCGACCGTTTCAGTTGTGAAATGATCGGTTCAGGTCACACAATTGGTTGTTTTTGTGGAAAATCTTGAACCCTTCTACTCTTGCTTTAGTCCCGCATTGCCCGGGATGGAGAACCCTGTCCCATGACCCTCCTATATATATAGGGGTATTGGGGGCTTCTCAGACAACAACTCAGTGCAACCAGTTGCTCTGTAAAGTTGTCGTTCTCTCTAGTTTTGGTAACCGAGAGAGCCCGAGCATGTGCTACCCGATAAGGGAGGCAAACTAAGGGAAAGACAACTACAGAAAGCGACTGATGGCAGGAGAGTGTGTCGGAGACTAGTATGCTGACAGGAGGGTGCGACTCCTTCTAATTCCTTGTGGGACAAGGAGATTGGAGTTCCAAGTGGTTCGTGTGGACTACTTCAGAGGCGGGAGATTTCTGCCGCTCGGAGGACAACTGTCAATCCCGACAATCCCGGTGAGACCAGGAGTCGTCAGTCTCGGTACGACCAGGAGATGCACAAACACCGTCCAAGACCGAGGTGAAGACCGCGCAAGCCGTGAGGTATTGTCACCGAGCAAGCCTCGGGACAAGGTATGATTCCACAAACCATCCTTTCCTATTGTATAGACGTTAACGCGTTTCCTTGTTCTGGGTTTGGGGAGGAGAAATGTTTGTGTCCGCTGCCTTCTCTGCCTCCACTAAAACCCAACAGTGGTATCAGAGCCACATCAACTGCTCTATACTTTAAGATTATTGATATGGTCGATTTTGGTTTGTCGTCTTTATTTATTGCATACGATGTGAATAAAATTGGCTTTATGCATGTCCAATCCTAAATCCACAAATCCCAATTTACATATATGATATGTATTATGAATGCACTCGATACACGTCACCCTTAAACGAGTTTTGTGGTGGATGTATAGCGCGGTTATGGCCAATAAACCCTATCTGTGTAAGGTTGTATGTGGTTGCTTGCATCTCGGTCTGCGCACCGATCTTCCTTCTCCTATTCCTGATGTAACTCGAAATAATTTGAGATTTCTTTCCTACCTTTGCTCCCCCCGAATGTAACTCGGGGTTTCTCTTTTTACAATGTAAAATAGGATAGAATTTTATTTCCTGTTATATCACAGAACGGCGGACATCCTGACGACAACTGAGACGATCAGTTCAAGGAGTGAACCAATCAGTTAACATTCGAGATGATCGGCTCAAGGAGTGAGCCGATCGGTTGATGACCGGTTCGAGGAGCGAGACGAGCAGGTGGCAGCCATGATGAGATGCACGACGACCATGCAAATCGATCGGTTGGAGGATCCAACCGATCAGATGGTGGCACCCAGCCGACCAGTCTGATGGCGAGCCGATCATTCATGTGATGAGTTGATCAAAAGCAGAAAGGAAAAGCACAGAGTTCATCTTGTACAGGTTGCATGTGATGTAGACCTAGATGACCGTGATTCCTCTTGGCTCGAGGAATCACATTAGGTTGGCCATAATCATCACTTTTATCATTTCATGTGTTTTCTGTGGGATATAGCATGTATATGATACATACTATATATTGTGGTGATTGGATATGTATATGTATATAAAAACCAAATCCCTCATTAAATATTAAGTTTTAGATGCCTTCCAAATGCGACACACGTGAAAAGATTGATCGACCAAGTGTGGGAACGCCCTAGCGTGGTGCACCGTCTATCTCGTGGAAGCGTGAAGGATGAATGTGTGGGTCTGCCCTAGCAGGGTGCATATTCATCATGTTTGCTTTGGGTCAGACTTAACAAGGTGACCTAGATAGGATCTAGCACCTTGAGGCATGGAGATGATCATGGCAAGGAGTTGCATATGACATCTTATCAAGAGTTTCATATGATGCAATTGGCAAGAGTTGCTTACCTGAGAGATCTAAGTTGTGGGTGACAGCCCTAGCTGGTCCATAATTTAGAGGATTTCAGGATCTTGCCCACTAGAAGGTTGTACGCTGCAATCTTCCGAATTGATGGTGAGGGCTATCAATTTGAACTAAAATAGTGGGAGCGATAATTAATTAAAGGCCTAATTATATCGTCAACTTTTCAAATCAATCAAATAAGTCAAAAGAGTTTTCGACTAAAATTGCATATATTTCCTTTTGTTAAAATAAATGGTTAATCAACAATAATCATTTTATTTGCGATCAATCTTTGAGACCAACAAATTAAATGGGAATAATTCCACGACTGGTTAGGATGATGAGAAGTGTTCTCAATCAAAGAGCGAATGCTCTAAGTCCTAGTTATACCAGAACCAGATGAACTCGATCCCACCATATCAATGGATGAAAGTATGCTTATGGAAGCATACTGAGGAAGACATTGATGAGGAATGCTTGATGTTGTGTTCTCTAAACTATGAGTTGTAGAGACAACATGAGACATATGGTGTCTCCAAGACACTGTCCTAGTATGTCATGACAGAAGGACATCAAGTAAGGTATTCACACACTCAATGTGATTGGGTATGTGGAAAACCTGACTAAGAAGGATTCCCTCTGAGCCAAGAGTTGGGTATTGGTATGATACTGCAAATGTTGCGAGAATCATACAATTCATGATAAGCTACAACATGAACAACTTTGACAAGCGTTGACAGAGTTGTTGGACATGTTGAGGATAGTAGAGGCAAAGATGAAGAAAGACAAACCATAATCTTTGATGTGATCAAAGAAAAGGTAATTCTTAAGGGCAAGGACAAGGGAAAAGCAAAGAAGTATTCTGATGCTAGCCAGCAATCCAAGCCGTCTTCAGCCTCAAGGTACATGGGGAAAGGGTGTATGAGGGAATTGCCCTCTATATCTGGAAGAACAAAAGAAGATGAAGGAGGGGATGGAGATCTCCACCTAAGGTATCATGAAATTAACCGCTTCTTTATCTGAGGTATATGATACCAATATATGGATCTATCATATATGATATGCAAGATCCACAAAGAAGTGATGGCCTTTGTGAAAGGACCAAGAAAGAAGTACCCATCATTGGAGCAAGTGTTGCTACCATAGATAGGAGTATCTTTCAGTTTATTTCAGCCTAAAAGGCACGAAATAGAGTTGAGAACTGCTATTTCATATATTGCCAATAGATAGAAACACTTTATTTTTGCATATTGTATGACAACGATGGCAATTAATAAAGTTGATGTTTCAATCTTAAAGATATGATCTTTGTGGCAATGCCTTGTTTATCTTGTGATACATGGTATGCATAAGATAAAATGATACCTAAAGTTATTGATAACTCAAACAATCAAATTAGCATCAATCATGAGAAATTCATTTCTAGTTTCCATGTGATGGATAAATCTAGACTCTTTTGGTTAGAGAACCAGTAAGAGACATGAATCTCTTGTACATGATTAATCAATCTTCACTAATGGTAGTGGGAGAATGATTATCCAATTAGGTATAATACATGTGATGTATTTACATACCTATTGGAGTAAATGCTAATACTTCAAAAGGTGTTTAGAGAAATACCAATATGAATATCTTGAAGTGTTCAAGAATATCATAGATGAAGTACAAACTTGGTAAAGTGTTAATTCTTGATGAGATCAATGAATGAAATACTTAGACCAAAATGTTTGAGATCCTTATGAGTGATTATGATAGTGTATCATAGTGAGCTCATGATTAAGGCATAGTGATGTCGAAATCAAAAGGGAGTCATACTCTAAGGAGTTAGAGAATGATTATCAAATAACTAAATTCTTCTTAAATAAAGAATACCCTACACTAATAAAGGACATTAAGAATCACAAAGGTTGTGAGTTCTTATATCCTTAACAGACACACCTCGATCATCTATATGATGAGTTGTTCATGAGACGAGTCAACTATCTAGACGAATATGAGGAATCAGATTTCGAGTTATGGTAGATGACCATTACATCCTAAATGACTTCCATGTAAACCATAAGGTATGACCTTGATGGTAGCACTCATTGGGATGAAATCCATAAGTGCGAATAAGTCTTAAGTGTTAAGACACATGGATAACATTTTGAGAAGGATGATGCTTGTTGATTGCAACTTAATGACTAAGACATTTGACATATGGATACTAAAACCACATTCCTATGAGGAATAAAACAAGGATGTGTACGTGACACAACCTATAAGGTTTATGAATCCACTAATACAAATGAAGTCCATAAGTTACAATGGACTAATCAATGTGATTGATTGAGTACAAGAAACTCAGAATTGGATCTTTACTTTGATGATATAGTCAAAGAGTTTGACTGATATGTCAAAGATAAAGAAGGGATCTGTGATTTAGTGGGAGCGTATTCACATTCCACATGTTGATGTGAAATGGAAATGTTCTAGAATGGAAATCCAAAGTGGAAATTATCTTTAAGGAAGATAGAGATGTTTCCTATGAGACAGGAATAGAGATCTATAGAGATAGTTCTCAAAAACCTCTTGACCTGGAAAAGAGAGAGCATACATTGGCAATCTGTACTAAAGGATTCAATGTACACAGATTCAGTGGGAGAAAACTTGTCCATGTTACATGGAGTTAGTATCTCAAGGCCAAGTGTCCAATTCTTATGAAGAATGGGAACACTAAGAATAGATATGGATCTATCATGTATGTAATCATCCCATTATCTTGCATGTATGGACATGGAAAGAATAAAATGCATTCATCATCTTGTATGTAGGACATGACAATATGATGTGCTCATCCTGATAACTCGTATGTGGGACATGACGAGTGGATGTCTGTCTACTTCCAGTAAGGGTTAATGGAAACCATAAGAACTTGATAAGTACTTGAGAAGTACTAGTTCTATGGAGATAAGGAAGAGTTCGATGTAAAGAGTTACATTGATGCAAACTTCTGAAAAGGACAGAAAATTAATCTCAAAATATATATGTGATATAATAAGTGAAAGTTTGTTGATAATTGGAAACGTTCCAATAAATTCGTTTAAAAGGAAATGCTGAGTATCATGTGTTAGAGAACAACAGTGGATACTATATGGATATGGAAGTTCATGATATGAACTTATAGATATTCTGGTCATTGATGACAAGTATGGAATCCTTGATCATGCAATGTGGCTAAAGGTTAGCAAAGGAATACTGGATCACATATTACTGCAACTCCATCTCATACGTGTGACATACAACGAAGAGATGTGAGACATGAAATTAATACTAACTTTGGCAAGGTGTTGCCATAACTCACTATGTTGGCACAAGAGCACAGTAACATGTGGGACATGTTTGAAGATCACTATGAATATGATTCAAGGGTGATTGGCTCGCAGTGCAAGTGGGAGTCTGTTGGTATGTATGCCCTGAGAGCCAATCATGGGATGATTGGTGGGATACATTAAGATTGATTTGATAAACATCAAAGGCAAGCTTCCAATTTTTTCTGGTTCAGTCATATGAGATAGTGATAGAACAGATTGAATGTCTAGAGAATGACAATACTCAATGACGTATGCTTTCAGGTTGAGGACCTGAACGATGAGATCATACAGATGCTAAGAGTTTGTACATTCTTGTTATGTCCCTAGTCAGATTTTATTGTGGAAGGTAGATAGACAACAATGACACATAAGACTAGATTGTGGTGTTGGTTGATGACAGAATCTCAGTAGTCATGCTATAGAGATATCAAACCAAACACATAGGTACTTGTTAGAGAACAAGTGTACCGGACAGACCCACTGTGAGTTTGACACATGGAACCATGACATGGTAGTCACAGTCAGTACTCACAGTGATGGTGGTGACTGTGATTCTTTGACCTGAAATCACTACATTCAATACATGTCGTTGGGTACACTTTGACATCATCAAACGCAGTCCTGAAACATGGGTTGTTATAAAGGTGATGATTGGGTGGCTTTGACACATGGGGCTTTTGAGGGGTGAGTGATATATATGGGATTTGTCCCTCCTGAGGGAGTTTGATATCCAAGGCCACTTGATGAGTAGGATTGAGATAGACGTGTGCACGCATGTGTGAATCAGTATGTGATATTGATGTCATACATATCTCTTCCAATCTGCTCTGAGATCAAGAAAGTGAATGAATGTTGACAGGATGATTGTTCCATGCCTCGAGTTCATTCAGGATATCAGTGACAAATGAATTATACATTCATTGTAACACCATTCACGGATTGTAGGATCGAAAGTTGTTCTCCAACTTTCTATTTCACTTGGGTAGAACTGATGTGTCACTAGGCACCGCTCTTTGCTTGTGAAGTCATAAGTGTTATGGACTTTCACTGCCAATGTGAAAAGGACCTGGAGGGTCACACACATAGGATTTAACCTGGAAGAGGAGTTTTGTCCACAAACAATGTTTAGATTGATTGCTAAAGGAGTTTACTAGTTCAATTAAACACTCAATTGATTGATAGCTCAAAATCATAGTGTTCAAGGTGTTGGATAGATTGATTAGAGTATCAGATTGATTGAAACTGCAATTGACTGTTTCTGCACAATCTGCACTCCCAACCGATCGGCTCATGTGATGAACCGATCGGATGAGTTTGGTGAACCGATCGGCTCAGGTGGTGAGTCGATCGACTCATGGACAGGGTGAAACGATCGGTTCAACTGGTCCAAATGAGAAAGTTGGGAAAGTAAGATTGGTGAGAAATTTCTTTTCGTTTCACTTGCCCAATTTGATCAGAACAAGGATTGGTATCGGGTACCAATTAGAAACAAAAGAGAAAAAGTCAATAGAGAACTGACCAGGGCCACGAACCGACCAGTTCAGAAGTGAACCGATCGGTTGAGGTGTCCCAACCGATCGGTTGAGGTGTCAACTGACCGGCTCAGGTCCCCAACCGACCGTTTCAATTGTGAAATGATCGGTTCAGGTCACACAATTGGTTGTTTTTGTGGAAAATCTCGAACCCTTCTACTCCTACTTTAGTCCCACATTGCCCGGGATGGAGAACCCTGTCCCATGACCCTCCTATATATATAGGGGTATTGGGCACTTCTCAGACAACAACTCAGTGCAACCAGTTGCTCTGTAAAGTTGTCGTTCTCTCTGGTTTTGGTAACCGAGAGAGCCCGAGCAAGTGCTACCTGATAAGGGAGGCACAACAATGGAAAGACAACTACATAAAGCGGCTGATGGTAGGAGAGTGTGTCGACGACTAGTACGCTGATAGGAGGGTGCGACTCCTTCCAATTCCTTGTGAGACAAGGAGATTGGAGTTCCAAGTGGTCCGTGTGGACTACTTCAGAGGCGGGAGATTTCTACCGCTCGGAGGACAACTGTCAATCCCGACAGTCCCGATGAGACCAGGAGTCATCAGTCCCGGTACGACCAGGAGCTGCACAGACACCATCCAAGATCAGAGGTGAAGACCGCGCAAGCCGCGATGTATTGTCACCGAGCAAGCCTCGGGACAAGGTATGATTCCGCAAACCATCCTTTCCTATTGTATAGATGTTGACGCGTTTCCTTGTTCTGGGTTTGGGAGGAGAAATGTTTGTTTCCGCTGCCTTCTCTGCCTCCCCTAAAACCCAACAAAAATATATTATGAACTTAGTAGGATTTTATCTACAAGATGGCATGTTTTTTATAACCTTATTCATTAATAGTAAAAATATGATTTTTTTAGAATTTCTATAATTAATGTGAACTTAACCCTAATTCTACATACATGTTTAATAGGTGTTTTGAAGACTCTGGCTTAGACCTGGGATTGACCTTGGATATATGTAGACTTGATGTAAGGTATGTTGCATCCCTGCTAATTGGCATGTGTAAACTATGTGTGCAAAACACAAGTGTACATGTCGAGTACTATAGGCCTATCATGCTTGGATGTCAAACTCAGGAAAATGTACTCCAAAGAGTACTACAAACTATATCCTAATCCACTAGGCCTAGAAAAGATGATTGATTTGGTACTTTATAACTAATGCAAGAATAGAATCCAAATTAAGTGGAACGGGAGTAGGAATTGATAGACTCCTTAGGATTAAAGTTTTGCTGTGGTATATATTGTATTTAATTCAATTTCATAAATAATGATTTACCCTTAACCCTGGACTAAGGATATGCAACAAGTATTATCCACTCCCATATCGTAATACACTACCTGTGTTAAGGTGAATCCCACTTTTTTACCGGTTTAGGAATTAGCTAGGTGCATTAATGATAACTCTAGGTTAAAACCTTCACATTCACATGCCTCTCCTGAGGAACTTTATTATCTATGTAGATATAGGACTTGTCTAACCCTTAATCCCTTTTTCAAAGAAACTATCAGTCTAATACAATGATTGTGGTGATCAAGCACAAATAATTCATCAAACAATCATAGATTTATATCCAGAATTAAATGATATATATATATATATATATATATATATATATATACACATTAATTCATGTGGTTCAAATACAACGCCAAATTGGGCTTATCCCGGGTCCTAACAAACAATGGAATTAGCCTCTCATGATTTTTACCATCAAATTTAGAGGAATGAGAGAGAAAATGAGCTAAAAATTAGATGAACTAATAAAAACCCTTGGAGACTCGTTCCATAGCATTTTAGCTACAAATATGTCTCTAGGAAATGTCTGGAACATCTAGTACATGGCTCTTTGTCCCCTCCTCTCTGAGCTTCATGCTCCGTTCCAACGAGATAGATTGTGATATTTCATTTTAGCCGAGCTCCCCTTAGGTCATAAGTGGGACGCGGGCTGTCACTAAGTCATAGTCGTTGGATATGTTGTTATCTTTAATCCACACTAACCTCACAAAGTTAGTACCACCAACTAGATGTCAGTGGTACTGAGTTGTCGACTGAATCAAAACCCTTAATAAGTGTCGGTACTACCGACGAGTATGTCTGTAGTACTAAGTTGATTCCTTCGATTTATGACTTTCTCTGGATGCAAAAGTCAGTACCACCTACCCTCCTAGTGGTGGTAGTGAAGCCATAGATTATGCTACTATTACGTTTTGGGAAATAAGTTAGTTGCACCGACTCCTCTTCATGCTTTCATCAAATGCCATCTCAGTAGCACCGAGTGCAGTCTTGGTAGCATTGAGATCTCTAGAATTCCTTGTTGAATTTCTCCTAATTTTAGTACCATCGAATTTTATGTGGGTAGAACCAAGTTGTGATGAAGGTTCTCGAATATATATCCTGACACAAGGCAAAACAACCATAAGTTTGAATAAAAATTGATAATATAACATAATTCAGTGAAAATACTTATTCTATCCAATAGTGTTTCACAGGATAACAATGATAAATAATGCATAAATAATATCAAAAATGAGCAAGTATGCACAAATACATGAAAAAATGGTCTGTGAAAAGCAACTTCAACTCAGTGTATCATTAATCATATTGATCAAAATACCTATATTTTCTCTCTCTTGGTCTTGTGAAACATATACCCTACACATTTTCTCTCTCTTTTGACATGTTGACTCATATGAGCAATTCTATGTTGATGTTGATATTTTGATGTTATTATTTTGATTAATATACTTATTGAACCTAAATAAATTGTATCTTATTCATACTATTCCATGTGGAATCCCAAAATCAAGTGATTGGACTAAATGAAATCATAATTTTCAAGTGATGATTTTTTGGTCTTATGATGAATCTAAATCGTGGATAGGAACTATTTATCCACTTTTGTGGTGTATGTTTCATATTGTCACAAACTAAATTTGTGGAACCAAAATAGCTACATGATAAATGTATTGATGGAATTGACATAAGACTGATTTATATGATGATAATATGGTTTCATCTAGTTTGTGTGATTTTATTTTGATGAACAATGAAAAGTAAACTAAGCTTTAATGAAAAGTTTCATAGGAAAGAAAAAATATAGTCGTAAGTTTAAAGTTTGGAAATAAGTAAAGTTTGTTCAGTAAGGTGATCTATTTTGTATGATATTTTTATAATCGAGGTAATCCTAAGATGTTTCACGTGAGGTGGGTGGATCCTCAAGGACCATCCTATGGTAACTAAATTAAATTTAAGAAAAGACCTATAACAATAAGTTGATGTTTAAGGCTTTTGTTGGTTTGGGGAGGTTTGAAGTAGATAATATTTATCTGGAGAATGTTTGATCAATTAAATAATCAAGTAGATAAGAGGTGTCAATGTTAGATAAAAAAGAGTTTAGATTTATCCAAAACTCATATTAGATTTTAACCAACTAATCATCATCTTCAGATGTTCCAAATAGGGAAGGAGTCCTATTTATTTTGGAATAGAACACATATTCTAGAATTATTACCTTCAGGTGATATAGGTACCATATCCATATAACCTAGTGTTTGAGGGTGATGGACCCCTCCATACCCACATACTTAATCTTGGTGGACGATGTTATTTTTGCCTGTGTCCCCTTCCTAGAAGTGATGTAGCCATAGGGGTTTGGGCCATGGTCGCCTCCTCACATGATCCTTGAGGGTTGTATAGCTTTGTTGAGGCTTCCAGTCTCAACCTCAACTGGATATGGGTAGGAGAAGACCACATGGATCCCTTTTTTCAAGGAACCTCAAAAAAGTCCTCTTAGAGATGTATCTGAATAGGATGACTAAGATCGTGAGGCAGAGAGGGAGAGTCTGGGGTCTTTTAGTTGCTGTGATGACTTAGACCTGGGTGACTTCCAGTCCTAGATGATGCTTATTGACATGTCACTAGTGTTGCCTAAGAGGAGCATGCCACCCTGACCACTGATGCTCCCTTCCGCATTAGAGATGGTGGCAAAGAGGAGAAACCTGACTCCTTGATCTTATCCATGGACGCAAATAAGAAGGATGTGCGGTCACATTAAGGTGCCGAGGGCAGAGGAATTTGACCCAAATAAGAGCAGAAACAAAGATGCCAATATGGTTGCTTGATCACCGGCTTTCGACGTTGGAGGTGACGCTCTATTTCACAGAGGAAATAGAGTCGTGCGTGACCCAACATGCATATGAGAAGAATGGTCAGTACCCATGTTAGAGACTAGTCAGACCTAATGAAGGATAAGCTGTCTTGTTGGGGCTCTTGAGCACGTGCAACGTGGCACATCTGTAGACAATGGATCATCTTTGGACGGCTGTGATGTCCCTAAAAGAGGTAATTTTATAAAATTTATATCTTTTAATTTACAACTCCATTTGGGATGCATAAGGTATCAATAGAAAGGGTTTTGAGTGCACTTCATCATAAAAATGCCACTAATAGACAAATTCAATGTCTGAACATATATTTATTTTATGTGCCAAAAGTTATATGATTTCAATGTCTTATTGCATTTAAAATATCAAATGACTTTCAAAATTAGTGAATGTTTTACCTAAGGTGTATTTTGATATTTTTAACATGATTCCAAAGCCTAATATTTATGATTTATAGTGTTACTAAGGTTTCTGATGTAAGCCCTAAAAAGGGTATTTTGGGTAGTTCACCCAAGATTTGACCATGAAATGACATGATACTTTTATATGGACCCTATTATATTGTATGATTACCGTTTCCTATGTGTAATTGAAGTTTTAGATGTAATGGTATTAATATTTAATTTTGTATATTAAGTGGCCATTAAGGCAACATAATTGATGTCTATTGTTATAGTTATGAGATAGGTAAGCATATTTGTCTAGAATATGATTTATAGCTATTTTCTTTACATATAGTAATTGAGTCAGTAAGATTAGTTTATGTGATTATGTTTGATATTTTTTCTCATTATATGATGTAAATGCTTATGTTAGAGAATAAGATGATTTCTGGGGCTTATTTGAGTATAAAAGTTTATAGTAATTATATAATTAAAGTTTTGGTGTAATTTCAAAGCCAATATTTCATGGTGGTTTTAGATCAGATTTAGTTTCAATTAAACAAGAACCTTAATTTAGTTCAGGAGGTTATAGTGACGAACGATTGAGATTTATAAATAGAAAGATGGATCATACACATAGACTTATAGAAACTTATTGATGTCCAGGTGATTAGGTAATGGAACAATGAATCAGGGACACATTAAAGAAATCATCAATACTAAACAAGGTAAGTGAGCCATGTCCTTTGAGTTACATTATTATTACGATTTAGCCTACCCATATGTAAAGTAACTTAGAGAATAAGTTACTTTCAGACATTTATTTATTAATGTGCATCTCATATGTAATAATTCTTTTATCAATCAGATATTGTTCAGTTGAACTTATGTTGTGAGGATATCAGAATATAGATCCCAGATATGTAAGCTACTTTTAGAATGCTTAGTATTCATTTATTCACTTCAGTTGATTTCTCAAACCTTTAGACACATGTCATATATCCAATATCAGAATCTAACTAAGTGCTCTATTAAACACGACCTTCAGATTAAGACTTATTTAGACAACATGAATCTAGAATTTAGAATTTATATTTAGATTATTGATTGTGAGTAGTCATAAATTAGATCTGCATACTTAATAAGAGCCTCATACACAATCCCAATTATCTAGTAATTTAGATACATATTCAAATCCAAAGTTTAGAGTTAGATTCATTTTATAATTAAAGAACAAAGACATAGAGTTAGAGATAACAGATTGAGAACATATTCATAGATAAGAGATTAAGACTCATAGATAAGAGATAAGATTTAGAGATAAGAGATTAAGATTCAGAGATAAGAAATTAAGAACACAGATAGAAAATGACATCAAAACATTAATTATATACATTATAGGATAAGTCCTCACTAGAGAGTCCCGAGATGATTCAGAGGGTGCATTACGCCAGACACTGCGGGTGTCACATAGGACACGTAGTGCCAACAGAGGGTGTTTTGCACCAAAGAGGACACTTCAGTGTCAATAGAGGGAACATAGTTCCAACACAGGGTGTGTTGCACCATAGAGGACACTTCGGTGTCAACAGAGGGCACATAGTGCCAATAGAGGGTGTGTTGCACCATAGAGGATAGTTCAGTGTCAACAAAGGAGGACTTATCATATAATGGTGGCCACAAATAAGATAAAAGACATAAATAAAAGACACAACAATTCAGTATAAGTTTACAACTTGTAGATATTAGTTCAATTTTTAGTCATAGTATATTCATGTTTATCTTGCTAGAAATTCAATGCCACTTACTCTAACCTAGGTTTCCCTTTGTGCATGGATGGGGATGAGATATCCACAGGTCCTACTCTCCAGGAAGATAGGTCAAGATAGAGGATTCATCTACAAATTAAGAGATTTTCTTGGTGGGGCACCATCTACACGACCCCATATATTAATATAGAGTACACTTTTTACGACCATGTATTTAGTCTTTCTTATAAAGTTTTATGTATCCATGTTTTTAGTTTAAGAATTAATGAGAATATGTATACTATATGGTGTGGTTTCTTTCTATCATAATTTTAATGAATAATCATGTTAGTAATGCCCCCCTCCCAAAAAAAAGCTTTCTCTCATAGAATATGAAAATGGGGGTGTTAGAATATGGTATCAGACCAATAATAAAGATGACCATCAAGCAAATTCTCATATTCTTAGTTTAGGTTTCCCATTAGAAACCAAGTGAGACTAGATAGATTTGGAAAGACAATCAGTAATCTCAGCTATAGAAGAATTAAGTGTATTGGAATCTGGGATAGAAGGTTTATTTAGGCAATAGAAGTTAAGGTATATATTAGGGTTAGCGTCTAGCTGCTTTTGACTTTTATGTTGACTTTAGATTTGTGTATATACTACCCTCTCTTTTTCCTACATGTTTGTGGTATGGGACACAAGATGTTTTGTAGAGGGGATGTTATATGCATAAATCTAAACTTATTATGCTTGTTGCACTCTTTCGGGTGCATATGGTATGGGACATGTGTACTTTTAGGTGTGATACACATGATAATACATGGAACTTTCAGATGTATGACCGGTCGACAAGCATCGGGAGGTGACAAAAAAAAGTTCACACAAAAAGTTTGAGGTAGATGATCACCTAAACCTAATTGCATACCTATTAGAACACCTAGAATGCATACCAAAGGTAGATATTTTGAAATAGATAGTGGAATAGCGATTAGAGGGAGATGAGGCATTTTTTCTACTATACTTAATTAGAATTGGAGAACTCCTGATGTCTTTAGGACCTTCATTCCAAAGAAGGATTATATCCACAAGTCTAATCAAGATGGTTGTTGAAGAAAATGGTTGAGGATGATAGAATCAATCTTATGAACCAAGTTTAAGCTTAAGGTATGATGATTGCTAGAGGTGACTATAAGTCTTTAAGGTTATATATGAGGAATATTTAAGCATATGGTGATACAAGATATGTGATAATATGGATATGATCTAGGATCACTATAATATTGGGTTTTAGGTGATTTTAACATGATATAGAGCCCATAGAAGTTGCTCAACTAAGGTTTGATTCAATATTCCTGAGGATAGGAACAATTTCATGAGAGAGTACTCACTATTAGTACCCAGGATTAACTCGCCCCAGAGAAGCATGATAAGATGGAGAAAGTCATAATATTAAGATAAGACATGCATGTAAAATTTACATACTTCCATAGCTATATCGTTATTGTGCCTAAGAACTCAAGCAGAGACATTTTAATAAGCGTTCTTAGAATGATTAAGATCTATGAATTTAATACACGATAAGATTAAAGGATTTGAATGCATTCATCTATGATTATGGTTCAAGTATAAGATCCATGTATTAATAATTGAGATCATGCTAAGACCATGAGGTCAGAATGCATCAAGATTCATATAGAATTAGATTAATGAGATGAAATGAAATTATGGAGTTAGGTGATCTAGGCACCTTAGTGTAGGTCATGAGACCCATGTACTAGAGTACAAACCTCCAAAGAAAGATACATAAAAATAAAGAATTAAGTAAAGAAATAATAGTCATTTACAGTTAAGATTTTCCTATAGATTTCCATGTTGGTCATACACGATGGTTAGATAAGGATGTTAAACATAGTTCACTATCTATGAGAAGGTCATGCTTTGAAGGTGCATGTGAGACTTTATGACAATCATCAAGAGTTAGTGTATGTATGATATGTGAAACCCTAATATGGGTAGCCTCCTATAGTTTAATCAAATTTCGATGATGAAATCCCCAAAAAGGTGGGTAGTATTGTCACAACCTAAATTTGTGGAACCTAAAGTGGTACATGATAAATGTATTTATGCAATTGACATAAGATTGATTTATATGATGATAATAAGGTTCCATACAGTTTGTATGATTTTATTTTAATGAATAATGAAAAGTAAACTAAGATTTAAGGAAAAGTTTCATAGGAAGGCAAACATATAGTCCTAAATTTAAAGTTTGAAAATAAGTAAAGTTTGTTCAACAAGGTGATCTATTTTGTGTGATATTTTTATAATCGAGGTAATCTTAAGATGTTTCACATGAGGTGGGTGGATCCTCAAGGACCAGCTTATGATAACTAAATCAAATTTGAGAGAAGGCCTATAATAGTTTGTTGATGTCTAAGGCTTTCATTGGTTGTTTTGGGGAGGTTTGAAGTAGATAATATTTATCTGGTGAATGTTTGATCAGTTAAACAATTAAGTAGATAAGGGTGTCTGTGTTAGATAAAGAAGAATTTAGATATATCCAAAACTCATATCAGAATTTAATCCAACTAATTTTCATACTCAGATGCACCAAATAGGGAAGGAGTCCTATTTGTTTTGGAATGCACATGTATTCTAGAACTGTTACCTTTGGGTGATATAGGTACCATAGCCATATAACCTAGTGTTTGAGGGTGATGAACCCCTCCATACTCATATACTTAATCTTGGTGGATGATGTTAGTTCTTCATGTATCCCCTTCCTAGAAGTGATGTAGCCATAGGGGTTTGCACCATGGTCTCCTCCTCACCTGATCCTTGGGGGTCGCATAGCCTTGTTGAGGCTTCTAGTCTCAACCTCAACCTGATATGGGTAGGATAAGACTAGATGGAGCCATTTTGTCATGGAACCTAAAAAGACTCCTCTTGGAGATGTATCTGAATAGGATGACCAAGATCATAGGACAGAGAGGAAGAGTGTGTGGTCTTCCTATTATTGTGATTATCAGGACCTGGGTGACTTCCAGTCCCAGATGATACTTATTGACATGTCACTAACATCGTCCAAGAGGAGCATGCCGACCCGACCACTGATGCTCCCTTCCACATTGGAGATGGCAGCGGAGAGGAGAAACCCAACTCCTTGATCACATCCATGACCTCCAACTGAAGGATTTGCGACCACAGTGAGGTGCCGAGGGCAGGGGAATTTGACCCAAATAAGAATGGAGACCAAGATCCCAATATGGTTGCTTAATCGCCAACTTTTGACACTGGAGGTGGCACTCAGTTTCACAGAGTAAACAAAGTCATGCGCGACCCAACAAGTAGATGAGAAGAGTAGCCGATACCCAGGTTAGAGGCTAGGCAGACCCAATGAAGGATCCACAAGCACAACAGGTCGTTTTGAGGTTCTTGAGCACGTGCAACATGGCACATATGTAGCCAATGGATCATCTCTGGATGACTATGATGTCCCTAAAAGAGGTAATTTTATAAAATTTATATCTTCTAATTTATAGCTCTATTTGGGATGCCTTGTATATCAATTGAAAGGGTTTTGAGTGTACTCATCATAAAAATGCCTCTAATAGATGAATTCAATGTTTGAACATATATTTATTTTATGTACCGAAAGTTATATGATTTCAATGTCTAGTTGCATTTAAAATATCAAATGACTTTTAATTTTTTTGAATATTTTACCTGAGGTGTATTTTGATATTTTTAATATGATTCTGAAACTTGATCATTATGATTTTTAGTTTTACTAAGGTTTTTGATGTAAGCCCTAGTAAGGTATTTTGGGTAGTTCACCCATGATTTGATCATGAAGTGACATGATGCTTTTATATGGACCGTATTATATTGTATGATTACTGTTTTCTAAGTTTTATTGAAGTTTTATATGTTATTGTATTAATAATTAATTTTGAGTATTAAGTGGCCATTAAGGCGATATAATTGATGTCTATTGTTATCATTTTGAGATAGGTATGCATATTTGTCTAGAGTATGATTTGCAACTATTTTCTTTATATATTGTAATTAAGTCAGTAAGGTTAGTTTATGTGATTATCTTTGAGATTTATTCTCATTATATGATGTACATGCTTATGTTAGAGAATAAGATGATTTTTGGGGCTTATTTGAGTATAGAATTTTATAGTAATGATGTAATTTCAATGCCAATATTTTATGGTGGTTTTAGATCAGAGTTAGTTTTAGTAAACAAGAACCTTAATTCATTTCAAGAGGTTAGAGTGATGGAGGGTTGAGATTTAGAAATAGAAAGATGGATCATACACATAGACATATAAAAACCTGTTGATGTCCATGTGATTAGGTAATGGAACAAGGAATCAGGAATATAATAAAGAAATCATCAGTACCAAACAAGGTAAGGGCCATGTCCATTGAATTTCATTATTATTATGATTCATCCTACCCATATGTAAAGTAACTTAGAGAACAAGTTACTTTCAGGTATTTAGTTATTAATGTGCATCTCATATGTAATAATGCTTTTATCAATCAGATATTGTTCTGTTGAACTTATGTTGTTAGGATATCAAATTACAGATTGCATATATTTAAGCTGCTTTTAGAATGCTTAGTATTTACTTGTTCACTTCAATTTATTTCTCAAGCTTTTTGGTACAGTCATATATATGATATCAAAATTTTAACTAAGTGATCTATCAAAATACAAGATTCAAATTAAGACTTATTTAGACAACAAAAATCTAGATTTCAGACTTTATATTTAGATTACTCACTGTGAGTAGTCATAAATTAGATCCACATACTTAATAAGAGCCTCAAATAAAAGATATAAATAAAAGACACAACGATCCCAATTATCTAGTAATTTAGATACATATTGAGATTCAGAGTTTAGAGTTCAGAGTTGGATTCATTTTATAATTAAAGAATAGAGATGTAGACTCAGAGATAACAAATTAAGAATATATTAAGAGATAAGAGATTAAGACTCAGAGATAAGAGATTAAGATTCAAAGATAAGAGATCAAAATTTATAGATAAGAAATTAATAACAAAGATAGATAATGATATCAGAATATTAATATATACATTATAAGATAAGTACTCACTAGACAGTCCCAAGATGATATAGAGGATGTGTTATGCCAGACACTACGGGTGTCACAGAGGGCACGTAGTGCCAACAGAGGGTGTGTTTCATCATAGAGGACACTTCGATGTCAACATAGGGCATGCAGTTCCAACAAAGGGTGTGTTGCACCATAGAGGACACTTTGGGGCCAATAGAGGGCACATAGTGCCAAGAGAGGGTGTGTTGCACCATAGAGGACACTTCAGTGTCAAAAGAGGAGGAATTATCATATAATGGTGGGCACTGATAAAAGATATAAATAAAATACACAACGATTCCATATACATTTAATTATTAGTTCAGTTTTCAGTCATATTACATTCATTTTTATCTTGCTAGAAATTAAATGCCACTTACTCTAACCTAGGTTTCTGTTTGTGTATGGCCAGGGATGAGATGTTCTCAGATACTACTCTTTAGGAAGAGAGGTCAAGATAGAAGATTCATCTACAATATTAAGAGATTTTCTTGGTGGGGCACCATCTACACGATCTGGGATATTAATATAGAGTACAATTTTTACCACTATGTATTTAGTCTTTCTTATAAAGTTTTATGTACCCAAGTTTTTAGTTTAAGAATTCACGAGAATATGTACACTACATTGTGTGGTTTATATCTGTCATAATTGTAATGCATATCATGTTAGTAACACCGCCCCAAAAAAAATAGCTTCTTCTCATGGAATATGAAAATCTGGGTGTTACACATATTGTTCATTTGTCTGAAGGAAATCTCATAGAATTTATTTTTTTGACTATACTATAAATTTCCTCCGCATTAATTCATGCATGTTGATCCAATAATCCTAGAGTTATGTAATGCTTTCATTTTTGGGTTTTATTCCCCAGAAGTTTTATTCCCCTATGTGATATTGTTAGGTACTGAGGTTTTAGTCCTCCTTTTATGCGCTAAAGTTTTAATCCTCCTATATATTGGGATGAATGATCATATGTCTAATAACCCGACTTGTATGACATGGGAGTTTGGTAATGTGTCATTCTCTATCAAGTTTTGGGTTATGTGCCCTAACCGCCACTAACTTTTTATTTACACTAGTGATATACTTGATCTCACTTGCTTTCATGTTGATATTGTTGATGATGCATTGTGTCTCCTGACTTATTTTATTGTGCTTATGTGGTACATGCTGTTATGTTGATATATGACAAGTGCATCTTTTGTATACCTTTTATATGTTCTTTTTGACATCTAATTGGATGTTCACTTTCCCTTTTTGATGGAAGCCTTGATAATATTTATTTTTGTCCATTTTTCCTGATTATGCTCAATCTCTAATGTGCTCATACTGATATTTTTGTATTGACAACATCCTATTTGTCTTCTCTTATGGGGTATGCTTCCAACCCCTTAGGTGAATAAACATGGAAGACTTGACATGATAACATGGCTTAGTGGAGCTTAATCTTGAAAGATAGACTTGAGATATGTTGGACATTCCTTTGCTTAGATATTGAAGTTGTTGCTTTCATGTAAGCCTTTAATGTAAGATTATTATGTAATGCTTTAACTGAATATAGTCATGACATATTATTTGCTGTTATTCTTATATACCATATATTTGAGAAAAGAAAAAATACATCTATTTTAGGTACTTGTTAGTGTGTTTGGATTATATGGGTTTATTCCTAAAATTCAATGAGGATTAGATCTCCTCTCGGGTCTCGATCCTTATCATATCCTTTAAGGTTAATGCTATTAAAAATGACCATATACATATACAATATATCATTGATCTAAAAACTACTTATATAGCTGCATGCACCACCAAGCCCAACAATTCTATATACATAACGTAGGATTTTTTAATCCCTTCTATGGTCAAATTCGTGGAGAATGAGAAATATGCGGCTAAGGTGGGGGCCCCTAAACGGACAAGGGATTTGATGTCAATAAGAATCACGACAAATATATCATTTTTTCTCCTTACAATGTGAAATAAGTATACCTTCTCTACCAGAAATAGAATTATAATTTTTTATATAACTTATCATTGTCCAGTTGAAGGAGTTGACACTAGTTGTTTCTAGTGATCCATCCTAAACAACTTATGGTAGATGTTTTAGACCCTAGTGGTAATCTACCAAAATCTGGGCTTCTCATATTTGCTTTAGCTTTGTAAGTTTCTTGAACCAATTAATATGCGTATAAATTTTCTTATCATAAAAATATATCAATTTCTTCTATAGGGCTCTAAAAGTCTACCATGCTAAATTAATTAAAAAAACCCAAATAAAGCCAATCATATTTACCAAAATCAACGTAGGGTGCTAATTTTATGTTATTATAATTCTATTTAGTTTGATGTCAATATATTATTTCTGAATTTATTATAAGTATTTCATCTCTTTATGTAATTGAGTATTGATTTTTTATTTGCATCCCATACAAAAGGGAAGGTTGGCCATGTGGTTACTTTGTAATGAAGTACATGTAGTTTATATAGGCCTAAACAATATGCTACTATAACTTCAATTGTATTAAGGCACTATGTTTGATGACTCTATTTTCATTTAATCATTCAAAAGAAGAACTCGTACAAACTCTACTAGAAAGCATGTGTATGTTGAAGTTTCTCAATGATGAATGATATCCATATGCAACATTATATGATCTTTTGCTGACTCAAGGCCTAAATTGACTGAACCCTTATTTTGATGATGACTAACCATTCCACTTATTTGTGTCTAATGTTTCTACTTTAGTGATTTTAGATTAGATAGACATATTCCAATTGCCTAAACTTGCACATCTTAATGTGAAGAAATTAAGTCATACAAGCACAAAGATCAAGATTGAAGAATAGATCGTTTTCTCCTTAGATCTTTGATGTAAATCACTTATAATAATTTTTATGGTTTGTAACTAAGCTCATATGTAAAATAGAGCCAGTTAGGATGAATGAATATGTACTTGGGAGGTTTTGGAACACCCAAAACAACAAGAATTGTCGGTCGAGTTTTCCCCTTAGGTAAATTAGTCGGCAACATTGTTCATGGGACTTTCCAAAACTTTTGTCAGGCAAATTAGTAACTCGACTGACCAGCAAATGACGGTTACAACTATCAGGGTCAGTCAAGTTTTCCAAAAAGGTAACTTGGCCGAATGTAGTGTAGCAGTCACTTTTTGCAGTGAAAATATAGTTGTTGGAGGGGTTAAAAAGTGAAAAAAGATCCGTTGGACATCTAAAAAATAGTTAAAATTCATCCTAAATGACTCTAACGGCTAGAAGGCTTCCTCAACTATAAATAGGACCCCTTGGGCTTCATCCCTTGGTTGAAAAACCAACATGAAGGTCCCTATACTATAGTGGAGAGATATTTGCCTCCTTCCACACTCATAAACTTAATCACTTCCTACATCCATTAGAGTGAGTAGGAGATTTGTAATAGAGCTAATTCTACATGTATATTTTGTGAGGCTCTCACTTCCTCCATCTTCCAATGTCTCTTTCTACCATGAATATGAAGGTTCTCTCACTTGACTAAGAGAGGCGAAGAAGAAGGGAATGAGTCCCTTGGTGACAGTTTCTCCTTGTTGAAGGTGAAGTCAAAGGTGGAAGATCCAAGAAGAGTGGGTAATTGATGGAGCTGGGACTTACACCAAAAGATTTTCAGTCTTCCAATGGGAGTCCCAGGATTCTATCACCAAAAACCCTAGAGAGGATTGATGTCTTCCCTAGGTTTACCTAGAACTGGTGCTTAGATAACAACTCCAACCCCATAAGAGTATGGAAGCCTTATCATAGTAAAGATTTAGGATCGAACCCAAAAGACAACGGTCTTGTTGCAAGCAACAAGATGGAAAACGTACAACACTTCACTTAGTTATTTTACTAATTGGCACTTATATCAAAAGGTTGGATTTTGATTGGTTTTTAGATTAAAGCATGAAAAGTAAATAAAGCAAGTAAAACTAAGATTTAACAAATGATGATGAATCACTGGGGTTAAGCAGGTATTCACCACCGCTACACATGCATTGTATATGTACTAAGCAAGCAAGACTTATAAGCTAGATGCATGGATGTTCCACAAGACCGATGCCTTATAAGACAAGAGCGATGTATTGCATCCAAGGATGTTCCACAAGACCGATGCCCATATAAGACAAGAGCGATGCATTGCATCCTTCGATGTTCTATAAGACCGATGCCCATATAAGACAAGAGCAATGCATCACATCCTTCAAGGGTTAAGTAGCTCTCATTCGGTACATTTCTACGCGTCACTGAAGATATGTAGTCTTCCAAAGAGAGAATCTTACTCAACCTCATGAAACGTGCATCTAAAACTAACAAGCGAGCGATAATTATCAAATCGAATAGTATCTTTGTAGGCCTAGTCTCCTATTCGGATAACCTAGCTACGAGAAGTGCGGGAATGTTGCAACGCCAGCCATTCCCGATCAAATGGTCACATGCTTTACATCATTCCCCTCGCAAAGCGTGTTCCTCGACTTACCAAGGTTACTTCCATACAGATAGAAGTGCAACGGATGGTAGTGAGTTTACTCCACTCTTTGAGATACACTCCTAGACACCGAATCGGATGCGTGGTGGATACACACACCAGAAACCAACACTAAATCGGTATTCGAGTCTCGAGAGCGGTCGTAGACAAACCACAACAAAAGACAATAGATGCATACAAGAACGTGGCCATCATTCAAGCATGTATGAAACGATTTAGTATTAAAACAAAAGGATAACATCTTTTTAGTACAAAGTACAAAACATGGGCAGCGGGGCTAGTCCCCGCGCCCCAGTGGATGGAACTACTCGCTCCTCATAGAGGGTACAACAAAGGAGGAGGGAAGAAGAGATAGAAAGAACATCATCTCCACTGAGGAGAGAAGGTTGAACCCTTGGTGGAGAGAGCAACGATCTTCACCCTTCGTGGCTTGCTTGACGACGGATCTTCTCCTCTCACCTTCTTTGTTGATGAGAGAGAAGGTAGCTTTGAAATGGAACGTGAGTCTCAGACCGGCAGCCTCAGGCGGTGGATGGAGTTGTTCTGGTAGTAGAGAGACAGCCTCTGGACGTCTGGACTCTGGCCCCCTCAGGGATGGCCCTTGAGGTCTTATTTATAGGCCTTGAGTGACGTCAAACGGTCTGGAGACCGTTTGGGTTCAAACGGTCTTGAGACCGTTTGGCGTCAAACGGTCTTGAGACCGTTTGGCGTCAAACGGTCTTGAGACCGTTTGAACTCCATGCGGTCTTGGGACCGTTTGGCTTTATGCGGTCTCGGGACCGATTGAACTCCATGCGGTCTTGGGACCGTTTGGCTTTATGCGGTCTCGGGACCGATTGAACTCCATGCGGTCTTGGGACCGTTTGGCTTCATGCGGTCTCGGGACCGTTTGGACTCCATGCGGTCTTGGGACCGTTTGGCTTCATGCGGTCTCGGGACCGTTTGAACTCCATGCGGTCTTGGGACCGTTTGGCTTCATGCGGTCTCGGGACCGTTTGAACTCCATGCGGTCTCGGGACCGTTTGAACTCCATGCGGTCTTGGGACCGTTTGGCTTCATGCGGTCTCGGGACCGTTTGAACTCCATGCGGTCTTGGGACCGTTTGAACTCCATGCGGTCTTGGGACCGTTTGGCTTCATGCGGTCTTGGGACCGTTTGGCTTCATGCGGTCTCGGGACCGTTTGAACTCCATGCGGTCTTGGGACCGTTTGGCTTCACTCGGTCTCGGGACCGTTTGAACTCCATGCGGTCTTGGGACCGTTTGGCTTCACTCGGCCTTGAGGTTGGTTTATTCTTTTATGATTTTTTTGTGCTTTTTCTGCAAGTGTAAAAGGAAAAAGTTAGTTTGATGATGTATTTACAAAAAGGGGTAAAATTAGGTTTATGTACCGTATAAAGGTAAAAAGAGTATGGAAAACTAAAGAAAAAGACTAAGATAAACTACTAAAATAGGAGGTTATCACCCCCCCTAACTTAGAGTCTAGCTTGTCCTCAAGTTAGATAGAGCTGAGACATGAAATGGCGAGGCGATCTTAATTAGGGTCTCCATACTCTTGCTTCAATTCTTGACCTGAGTTCCCCAGGAGTCATATCGAGGCTTATTGCGTGCCTTAATTCTTTTGGATTTTGAGAGTTGCTTGGATCTCAGGGTTTTTCCGTATCTCAAAATTTGCCTTGGGACCACATTTATTTTGTGCATGACGTTGACTCTAATCAACTTTATACCTCTCTGGAAACCTACTGGAAGCTAGAGAGGGTATGAGGGTTGGCTAAAGGCTTTGAAGTGTAGCTCCCCTTCGAGGGGGGGGAGGGGCTGTCTATGCTTTTTAGGATCTCACTACTGGGCACGACACATCTGCCTTTATGAGGGCAGCTGACTGTACCGGCCGGGCAAGTCCTTTATGAGCCTTTTCATATACTTGGAACTTTTGGGGTTTCACTACCGGACGCGACACATCTGCCTTTGTGAGGGCAGCGGAATGTGCCGGCCGGGTGAGCCCTTTATCAGTTTTTCGTATAGGTCCTTATTCGTGGCACAACTCTCATGATTTTATTCGTCTCTCTGGCTTTTATTCAAAACTCACAGGCTTGGGTTTTGGAATGAGGATTTATTTTGGGCGGCCAAGCCTCTTTTATATTGAAGAGAGGAAAGCTGTTCTTAATGTTTTTCAGCATGCACTTATTTGGTTTGTGGTCCACTTGCAGAACTTTTTGATTCGGAAGTTGCCTAATTTCCCTCTCATCCTCGAGATCTCGGCTTATTTCTGCCCTGATTTTGACCTGTGGAGAGTCAGATAAAGAATTGAAGCGAAAATACGGGATCCATAGTAGGTGGAAATTGATAAATCGCCATTTGATGTCTGAGTGCTATTTACTTGCAGAGACTAACATGATTCTAGGGTTAGTTGAGGTGACTATTTTTGAAAAAGAAATGTGAAAAAAAAATTAAGACTTAAAGAATTTGGAAAAGAAAATTTTAGGAATAAAGAAATGTATGGAAAAAGGAAGTATAGATTAGCCCTTGTCTAATGTATCCCTCCCCTAACTTATCACACACTCTGTCCCCAGAGTGGCAAAATGATAGGTTAAGAAATCATTAGAACAAGGGCTGCAGGTTAGGGTAGATTTTCGTTTGCCCCTGGAGAACGGAGTAGTGTAGATGCGAACTGCCCACGTAAGGCGTGGTAGTCCACGTCAGTCATTTCCTCCACTGGTCTTTGGAGAACGATTATGGTGTACATCCAGTAGAGGACGTGGAAGCCGCAGTCGTTGGATTGTCGTATTTGCTGGGGGCATTTGTGGCAGAAGGCGGGGCGATTGAAGTGTTCCTTGCTGTATGCCTTAGTGTGCTGACTCAGAAGCTCTATTAATTTCGCAGCGCATTCTTTTGCCGTTTCTTCTGTTGGCGTCTTGGGTGTTACGACGTAGTGTCGTTGTCGGGTGTTGAACTGGCTGTCGGAACTGTTGTATATTGTAGTTGTTCCGTCTTGGAGGTTAGTTGCCAGAAGAATCCAGTGCCCTTGATGCAGGATTGGTAACATAATGAACTTCGGCGTTGTATGTTGGAGATATGCGATCAACGCTTCCGTTGTGCCGAAGTTTTTGAGTTTGAGTAGATCATCCTTCATGTATGGGGACGCCATGTATGTATCTGGGTTATGTTGGCCAATCTGATACTGGTAAGCTGTCATGAGACTGACAGAAAGTTGCCCCTTATCTTGCAAAGTCTCTCGCAGTGAATCGGCCATCACGATAATGTCTTGAGACATGAAGACTATGCCATCTTTTTCTGCGGAGAGATTCGCCATGATGATGCGTATTTCAAGGTCGGTGAGACCTTTGCAAGAATCGCGATCAAAATCAGGAAAAGTTGGTTTAGTGGTATAAGCTGGATCGTTCTTGCTGGTGTCTTTGTCTGGCGACTTGTGTTGTTCGGACTCTTTCAGAATTTGGCGGAAAGTTCGCCGTTGTCGACGTTGTACAGCTGAATAGAGATACCTTGGAACATCATCTGGTGACATAGTCGGATCGTTGTAAAATCTTCTGTCACAGATGAGCTCCATGGCGTAGCGTCCTCGTAACGAATGGAAGTCTTCTGCTGCCAAATCGGTGAAAGGGATTTCTTGGTTCAGCGCTTGGATATATCGGATGGTGTAGAAAGCGCTGTCCCCAGATCCCGTGGTCGCTTGAACTGGAGGGTTAATGATTCTGAACCAGGGTTGGCTCCAGTCTTGACGAAGAGAGGGGCGTACAGCCCAGATTACTTTGAGCAGCCGGAAGGGTATACACCGGGCTTCACCTGCTGCGTCTCCGACAAAGTTTATTATGCCGGCTGGTAGCTCGGCATTATTGAAATTGTAAACTTTAGCGTCCCTTGCTTCGGTATCCACTATCATAAAAAGCCAGTGGCCCGAGACTTGGAATGGCATTGTGATATAGCGTGCCCGACGCGCTAAACCGGCACGCAGCCACTCAATCGACCGCGCGCGCAAGCTTTTGTGTAAAAGGCCAAAAGACAATGCGGGTGAAGCGTTGAAGGCTGGTTGTATCTGCTATTTATTTCTATAGATTTCTATACAGTTGGCGAGGAGGACACGGAAGATTGGCATTGGCATCGTAGACCGGGGTCGGAGGATGCAACGGAAATTTTCACGTGTCAACGTACGCCTGGTTTTTGTATTATTGTAAAATATGTCATCCCCCGCTTTTGCATAGTCTACTATAGTGTTCAGGATGAAGATGTCCTGAGCATCTAAGGTAGAGATGGCTGTCATATCAAGATCGTGCATTTTTTGTGGGAGAGGAGGTGGCGGGGGGAGGTATTGTGGTGGAGGGGAGGCGTGCTGTTCGGGGGCCTCTTCATGGCCTCTGAGGTTGTCGTCTAGATCGGAGGCGGAGTCAAGATCCGCGTCAGTATCTAGACTCACTCGGTCAGCCTCGTCTAGGTAAGGGGGAGAAGGTGTTGAGGGGGGGGGGCAGAAGTTTTTGGCGAGGTAGCGCTGGCTCCTAGTATGCATTGTTGGAGCTCAGCGAAGGCCGCATCCTTGGCAGCTTCCCCCATTGACCCCATAGCTGAGTAATCAAAGAATTGGTCCCCGTAAGAGATGTTTACGTTGTCATGCTGTGGGGACTTGGGGTGGTAGTCACTTTTCTGGTGACCTTTATCAGACCCTTTATGGGGGGGTCCTGCTGCGTTCCCTGGATCTTCACCGTCATCGTGCTTGTCTCCTGAAGATGTGTCTTTATTGGAGTCAGCAGATGAATCGGATTCGTCTTCTTCTTCATCATCATCGTCGTTTTCGTCCGCAGCTTCGTCGGTTGTCTTCTTTTTAGTCGACTTTTTGCACCGCCGGTGAGTGGCTTGTAGCTCATCGAAAGCCACTTGCAGATGCTCGTGTTTCTCGAGCAGTGCGTCGTGGGCTTCTTTGAGATCTGTGTATCTGCCCTCGGCGGAGAGGAGGCGTGCTGTCAGATCTGTGACTTGGGCACGTAGTTGTTGTGTTTCATTGATATTAGCGTTCTCTTGATGATGATGGAGCTGCGTGATTGTTTCGTCGATTGAAGCCAGGCGCGTGCTGAGCTCTTCTTGATTCTGCTCAAGCTTGCGGAGATTCCCTTGCAGAGGGTGAGTCTGGTTAGAGATCTCATCGACTTTTCTTGTCGTAGCTTCTTGCTGGCGCGTTGCCCCAAGGATCAGGTCTGGCAGGTTGTTGGTGTGGCTATTGATATGCTCAACTTGCTTAGCCACTTCATCCTGTCGTTGCTGGATGCCTTGTAGGACGACAGGAAGAGCTCAGTGTTGGTTGTCGATCCTGGTTACCTATTTAGATAAATCCTGTACACAAGAAAAAATAGAATGTAATAGGTTAGAAGGATCGGTGAGGAGGTTTCGGACAGCGTCAAATTGACGGCCGAATTCCTCACCGATGTTAGTAAGGGGGGCCCCAGAGGCGGAAGGGTGATGTGGCTGGGGCCTATGTGGGATGGTGGTAGTGTCTTGCGGAAGAGACACTGATGATAGCCCGAACTGCATAGTGACTGTTGATGAAGTCACCAGCGGTGTCGGGGTTGTGGCGGATGTGAAGAGTGGTGGTATTTGTGGCGAAAAAGGTGGCACTGATGATGAAGGGGTGGGAACTGTGGATGTGAATGGAAAGGTGGTGAAATCGGGCATGGAGGTGGAGAAAGGGAAGCCCGATGTTAGGGTGGGTGAAAAGGTGGATGTGAATGCTGGCGTGGATGTGGGTGGGAAAGTAGTGGTGGGGGCAGCGGAGAGCTGCTCATTTAGACCCTGGATGAAAGAGTCAAATGAGGAAGTTGTTAAGATTTCATCGTTGAACCGCTCGTCCTCCGGGTTTGGGCGGGACGTTGGTGTCCCCGACAGCTGTTGGGCCTTCAGCAACCTCCTAGAAGGTCGTTTGACAGGGATTTTTGTAGATCGAGCTGTCGGGGCTGTGATGCTCGTTTCAGTTGGGCCCGCAGTTTGTTTCTTTGCAGCGGGTGTGACCGAAGCTAGTAGATGAGTAAGCTCCTCGTCAGAAAAGAGGAGCTGTGTCATATCATAGTGTGCTAGCTCCGGTAACGGAAGGAGGGTTCTTGATGACTTAACCATCGGGCAGAATACATAGTGTAACTTCCCATCCTTTTCTTTGATTATAAACGAGTTTTTCAAAGATTGTTCGTTTGTAAGGATGTCGCCCTTTATTTGCGTGCATTGGGGTAATAGCATGTCCATCTTAAATTTTTTTATTATGGATGTGACGTGGCCCCCCAAACAGATCTCTTTCCCTATGAAGGCGGCGGATAATTTCTGGACCATCAACCGTCTGATGTTGACTGGCCTTCCGTGGAGGATAGACCAGAGGACAAAGAGGTCTGATATTGTAACGTTTCCTCCCTCCGTTCTTGGAAAAAGTGCGCCAGCTAGGATTTTGTGCAGAGTGCGCAGAAATCCGGAGTGTATGTTGGACGCTTTGCATGTTTTGGCGTCGTATGTGGGAATCCCAGTTAAGCTTTTCCAGAATGTGTGGCGGTTGAATTCTGGATGATCAGTTCCCACTGATTTGGCCTTTTGTAGCTGCTCCAGGTCGTCGATGAATATGGAATTTAGCATATTCTCTGTTAGGACGACGTAGCTACCAAAGATTTGGGTGATAATCCTTCTATCACCCCCATCCCGTGACCTGTCTGCAATGTCGACGGGTTCCTTTGTCAGGCAGGAGAAAAATTCCGCTGTAGGCTCGATGTAGGACAATTCAGGTATTAAGCACAGCCTGGTGAGATTGGCTTTTTGTAGCGCTTTGAAGATGCGCTCGTGAATTCCCATTTTAGCTAGTATGCTGGAGCAAACATACTTGGTTGGTTTAAGGGTTTTATCGGTGGTGATGGAGGTTTGGATGGATAGGTGCTCTGGTGGTGGTATTGGGGCAGTGATGGGAATGAAGGTGGTAGGGATGGTAGCTGCAAGGGTGATGGTGGTAGGGATGGTAGTTGCAGGGGTGGTAGTGGTAGCAACAAAGGTGGATGGTTTGGCGAAAGGTTGGTCCATGGCAGATAGAGGGTGGACTTGTTTTCTTGCCCTCTTGGGGGGCTTCCCAGATGCAGCCTTTGTAGCTTTGCGTTTTCCCTCTGTCTCTTGGGCAGAGGATTCTTCATCGGGATTCGGTATGTAGTCCGATCCTTCATCATCGTCAGAAGAGATGTGCTCGATGTCCTCTTCAGGGGCCTCACCCAAGCATTTGGTGAGGTGAGTTATCTCACACAGGACATCGATGATCTTGGTCTTGGGAGGGACGGCGCTGGTGGTGTTGTAAGTGTCCCTGATCTGTATGAGCCTGTCTCGCTCTTTCATCATCTGCTCCCTTGTCGGAGCAGGGGCAGTTCCTGAGCCGGAAGTTTTGCTTGCTGGTGACGCCATTTCTGAAAAAGAATAAGAGTTTCATAATTAGAGAAGATTTGAAACAATGTAAATTTGATTTGTAGTTATATCTTTTATATTTTGTGAAAGCAAAAGGGAAACGAAAACCAAACGGGTTCAAGACCGTTTGGTCCCAAACGGTTTCAAGACCGTTTGGTCCCAAACGGTTTCAGGACCATTTGGTTCCAAACGGTTTGAGGACCGTTTGGTCCCAAACGGTTTGAGGACCGTTTGGTTCCAAACGGTGTCGGGACCGTTTGGTTCCAAACGGTTTGAGGACCGTTTGGTTCCAAACGGTGTCGGGACCGTTTGGTTCCAAACGGTTTGAGGACCATTTGGTCCCAAACGGTTTCGGGACCGTTTGGTCCCAAACGGTTTGAGGACCGTTTGGTCCCAAACGGTTTGAGGACCGTTTGGTTCCAAACGGTTTCAAGACCGTTTGGTCCCAAACAGTTTCAAGACCGTTTGGTCCCAAACAGTGTCGAGACCATTTGGAAAGCGAAGAGTCACCGGTCGCCGGCGCGGGAGAAGGTGAAACGGCGCGAAGGTGAAGAACGCGCTGGCGCCTTCGAAAACGATGAGAAGAACGGCGACGGCGATGAAAGCGATGGGAGAGTTGGTGAAATCTTTCGATAGCGACGGCGATGGCGGAGCAAGAGACGTCGTGCGATGGTATAGGAAATAGCAACTGGCGCCATGATGGTGGCGACAGAACGGCGCGGTGACGAAAGTGATAGAGCAGTCGGTGAACTCGTTCGATGACGATTGCGATGGTGGCGAAAGAGACGTCGGAGTGAGCAGCGTGCTTGTAGTCGCCGGACTACCTTGCGGAAGGTGGATGGACGAACGGGTGAGAAACTTGCGCGGATGCAACAGGAGCAAGAACGAGATTCTTCGCACGAAAGCTCTGGAGAATTCTAAGATTCGAAGAGAGAAAGACGGAGGAGTAGGGTTGATATTTATAGTGATTGGTTGGTGACCCTTTGTATTCCAAACGGTTTGAAGACCGCTTGATCCCAAGCGATCTCAAGACCGTTTGGTCCCAAACGGTTTCAGGACCGTTTGGTCTCAAACGGTTTCAAGACCGTTTGGCTCCAAACGGTTTCAAGACCGTTTGGCTCCAAACGGTTTGAAGACCGTTTGGCTCCAAACGGTTTGAAGACCGTTTGGCACCAAACGGTTTCAAGACCGTTTGGCACCAAACGGTTTCAAGACCGTTTGGCTCCAAACGGTTTGAAGACCGTTTGGCTCCAAACTGTTTGAAGACCGTTTGGAGGGGCACAAAGGGTTTGTATATTTTTATGTTTGCTTTTGAGTATGTATATTATTTTTTTTGTATTTTGGTTTATGAAATTTTTTTTTATGTTGTTTGTTTTATGTATTGTTTTTGTAGTTTTGATTATGAAGATTTTTTTTGTATTTTTAGATTAATGATGAAAGAACTTAAAGAAAGCAAAACAAAATCAAAAGAAAAATAAAAGACTAGAATTTAGAGAAGGTGATACTGAGGTCTTGGGTTGCCTCCCAAGAAGCGCCTTGGTTTTATGTCGCTGGCTCGACGAAGTTAAGACATTATTATGCTGCTGTCATAGTATTTGATTGCTCATGTCTATTTGGCCCATGTTTAGGGTTCGATTCAGGCTGCCCAGCGAAAGTGCCTGTTGGGGGTTTCAATTGTGCGGCAATCTGGGCAAGCTGTGCTTCAACTGCCTTCTGTTGAGCTTGTTGGTTGGCCAGCATGGTTTGCTGAGATTGTAGCATCTGTTTTATTGAAGATAGCTCATCTTCTGGCTGCGCATTAGCATTTTTCTGAGGGTTTTGTTGTTGAGACTGTTAAATATGCAACTGTGGGTGAAGCGGGGGATGAGTGTACTGATAGTAGGCTGATTGATTTCTAGGGTAGTTAGCCCTAGGGAAATTGTTCCTTGGATTCCCTTGATTTTGGTTAAAATTGTTTGGAAATCCAGGAGGCAGCCTACTGTCAAGTCCCCCTTGTGTCTGATGTTGCGGATTCGCAGTTCCAGAGGGATTCCCATACTGGAATCCAGGATGGTTCCTTGGTTGACTGGGATTATAATAAACTTGTCCGGGAATAGTATGAATGGAGTTGACCTGCTCTGGAATCTGATGTTCAGCTTGATTAGTGATGGCCTCATAGGATTGTGGTGGTGGATGCAGATCCATCATCACATTATAGAGTATTCCGCAGGAAAGAGTTGGATGATCCGAAGAATGACAAGCCTCACAGGATCCTGTGACGGCTTTGACTTGATGAACCAGCGGGGTTTTCTTCTTATCAATTTCCCCTAGAGTTGTTTCAAGGGTTTGCTGTTTATGAGCGATTGTCTTCAAAGCTTCGGCTATTGACTTTAGTTCCATAGATTCCTCAGCTTTAAAGGCTTTAAGGACACCTTTTCCGGCTGACCGCCCCCAGTTGGACTGGTTTTCAGCTCCTAAAGTAACGATTTTCCAGGCATCTTCATAATTTTTCCTCATGAAATTTCCTCCAGATGAGGAATCTAGGAATTGTTTAATGTCATCGCTTACCCCCCGATAAAAAGTTTCAATCAATTGATTTTGTGAAATTCCATGATGAGGGCATTTGCGTAGAAGTTCCTTGAATCTTTCCCATGCCTCAGCGAGGGTTTCTCCAGGTAGCTGGGAGAAATGGTTGATCTGCCCTCTGATTTCATAGGTCAGCGAGGGTGGAAAGAATTTCTCCAAGAATTTTTCCTCTAGAGGGGCCCAAGTGGTTATGATGGGTTCTCTGTCCAATGAGTTGTACCAACTCAAGGCCCTTCCAGATAAGGTGAAATGAAATAGGTGGAGCATTATTTCATCGAAAGCAATACCAGCTTGCGGGACCAGGCGGCATAACACCTTAAACCGTTTCAAATGGTCCATACAATCGTCTCCTGAACCTCCTGAGAAGGAAATTCCTTGCATAATTTGGATCCACTGGGTCCGAATCTCAAAGTTTGGGATATTGATGATCGGAGGCCGGACCGGGTGGTTGTGTTCATAATTCTTCGGGACAACATAGTCCCTCAGTTGCTTGTTTCGTAGTTCGAGCTGAGCGGCCTCGGTCTCTGCTCTTATGCGGGATTGCTCTTCTGCTCGTATCTCCGCTTGTATTTGGGCATGGGTGTCTGCAATGAGTTGTGCCCATTGTGCGGCGATAGCAGCATTAACTCTCTCCATCACCAAAGCGGCTTGATGCTGTTCGTCAGCCATTTGACTAGCGCGTTGGCGATTGAGACGGATTCTGCGGTGGAAACTTCTCTCTACCTCGGAGTCGAACTCCGGATCAGGGGAGAATCCTTGATTATGCGGTGATTGCATATACGGGTTCTACCTGAGTAAAGAAAAGAGAACACCTTTAGATAATAGAGACAAAAGTTTCAAGAAGATGATGAGTTATGATTCAAAAAGAAAATGTAAAAATCCTAGCCAACTAGAAAAAATAAACTAAGTGAAATACTAACGTTCCGTTGTCCCCGGCAACGACGCCATTTTTTGATGGAGCTGGGACTTACACCAAAAGATTTTCAGTCTTCCAATGGGAGTCCCAGGATTCTATCACCAAAAACCCTAGAGAGGATTGATGTCTTCCCTAGGTTTACCTAGAACTGGTGCTTAGATAACAACTCCAACCCCATAAGAGTATGGAAGCCTTATCATAGTACAGATTTAGGATCGAACCCAAAAGACAACGGTCTTGTTGCAAGCAACAAGATGGAAAACGTACATCACTTCACTTAGTTATTTTACTAATTGGCACTTATATCAAAAGGTTGGATTTTGATTGGTTTTTAGATTAAAGCATGAAAAGTAAATAAAGTAAGTAAAACTAAGATTTAACAAATGATGATGAATCACTGGGGTTAAGCAGGTATTCACCACCGCTACACATGCATTGTATATGTACTAAGCAAGCAAGACTTATAAGCTAGATGCATGGATGTTCCACACGACCGATGCCTTATAAGACAAGAGCGATGTATTGCATCCAAGGATGTTCCACAAGACCGATGCCCATATAAGACAAGAGCGATGCATTGCATCCTTCGATGTTCCACAAGACCGATGCCCATATAAGACAAGAGCAATGCATCACATCCTTCAAGGGTTAAGTAGCTCTCATTCGGTACATTTCTACGCGTCACTGAATATATGTAGTCTTCCAAAGAGAGAATCTTACTCAACCTCATGAAACGTGCATCTAAAACTAACAAGCGAGCGATAATTATCAAATCGAATAGTATCTTTGTAGGCCTAGTCTCCTATTCGGATAACCTAGCTACGAGAAGTGCGGGAATGTTGCAACGCCAGCCATTCCCGATCAAATGGTCACATGCTTTACATCATTCCCCTCGCAAAGCGTGTTCCTCGACTTACCAAGGTTACTTCCATACAGATAGAAGTGCAACGGATGGTAGTGAGTTTACTCCACTCTTTGAGATACACTCCTAGACACCGAATCGGATGCGTGGTGGATACACACACCAGAAACCAACACTAAATCGGTATTCGAGTCTCGAGAGCGGTCGTAGACAAACCACAACAAAAGACAATAGATGCATACAAGAACGTGGCCATCATTCAAGCATGTATGAAACGATTTAGTATTAAAACAAAAGGATAACATCTTTTTAGTACAAAGTACAAAACATGGGCAGCGGGGCTAGTCCCCGCGCCCCAGTGGATGGAACTACTCGCTCCTCATAGAGGGTACAACAAAGGAGGAGGGAAGAAGAGATAGAAAGAACATCATCTCCACTGAGGAGACAAGGTTGAACCCTTGGTGGAGAGAGCAACGATCTTCACCCTTCGTGGCTTGCTTGACGACGGATCTTCTCCTCTCACCTTCTTTGTTGATGAGAGAGAAGGTAGCTTTGAAATGGAACGTGAGTCTCAGACCGGCAGCCTCGGGCGGTGGATGGAGTTGTTCTGGTAGTAGAGAGACAGCCTCTGGACGTCTGGACTCTGGCCCCCTCAGGGATGGCCCTTGAGGTCTTATTTATAGGCCTTGAGTGAGGTCAAACGGTCTGGAGACCGTTTGGGTTCAAACGGTCTTGAGACCGTTTGGCGTCAAACGGTCTTGAGACCGTTTGGCGTCAAACGGTCTTGAGACCGTTTGAACTCCATGCGGTCTTGGGACCGTTTGGCTTTATGCGGTCTCGGGACCGATTGAACTCCATGCGGTCTTGGGACCGTTTGGCTTTATGCGGTCTCGGGACCGATTGAACTCCATGCGGTCTTGGGACCGTTTGGCTTCATGCGGTCTCGGGACCGTTTGGACTCCATGCGGTCTTGGGACCGTTTGGCTTCATGCGGTCTCGGGACCGTTTGAACTCCATGCGGTCTTGGGACCGTTTGGCTTCATGCGGTCTCGGGACCGTTTGAACTCCATGCGGTCTTGGGACCGTTTGAACTCCATGCGGTCTTGGGACCGTTTGGCTTCATGCGGTCTCGGGACCGTTTGAACTCCATGCGGTCTTGGGACCGTTTGAACTCCATGCGGTCTTGGGACCGTTTGGCTTCATGCGGTCTTGGGACCGTTTGGCTTCATGCGGTCTCGGGACCGTTTGAACTCCATGCGGTCTTGGGACCGTTTGGCTTCACTCGGTCTCGGGACCGTTTGAACTCCATGCGGTCTTGGGACCGTTTGGCTTCACTCGGCCTTGAGGTTGGTTTATTCTTTTATGATTTTTTTGTGCTTTTTCTGCAAGTGTAAAAGGAAAAAGTTAGTTTGATGATGTATTTACAAAAATGGGTAAAATTAGGTTTATGTACCGTATAAACGTAAAAAGAGTATGGAAAACTAAAGAAAAAGACTAAGATAAACTACTAAAATAGGAGGTTATCAGTAATTCCTTCAAGACGGAAGACTTGTTGCAAGAGCGGGTATGTAAGGACCCTGACCTCTGTTTTGGGCTTATCCTATTGGCTTTGCCTAACCCTGGTGTTTAGTTTCTTGCTAATCACCTCAAGTGGTGATTAGGGTTTGTTTGTGCTTTATTGAGAGTTGGAGGCGCTACTTGCAAATAACCCAAGTTTGGGGTTGATGAGCAAGTTTGTCACCTTGAGAGATGTTTCTCTCTCTCTCCTTACATCCTCTAGAGTGGAGAGGATGGGTTGGGCTTGTTGCTTGTGTAGCCTTGGGCTTTGTTGAGCCTTGTTTTGCCTTTTTTGGGCTTTGCCTTGCCTTGATGGGCCTTATATCAGGCAAGGGAGTGTTTGGATGCTTGTGTCGGCCTAGTGTGTGTCAGCCATGGCTTGTGTCGGGCATGAGTGTATCACCCAAGAGGATGTATCGGCCTTTGACCATCCTTGACCTTTGGCTTCGTTTGTGTCACCACCCTTGTGGACGCATGGTGCATGATGCTTGCATGTGGCAATTGCCTTGGACATGTGTATGAGGTGAGATAAGGAGGTGGCATTTCCCATGGACAAGTGTCCCTAGGTGGGCGACACCTTGCCTTGTTTTCTCCTCCACCCTCTTCTATATATGGATATCCTTTCTCTTTCTTAGGATCCCTTTTAGTTCTTTGTTGCCTCCCTCTTCCTTGGTTCACGATACACCTTCCCTTGGTGTGCTTGGTGGCTGATCCCTTTGAAGGAGTTCTCTTCTTCTTCCTCTAGCTTGGTGGCCGAACCATAGCTGAGTCTTGCTTCCTAAGTAAGCATCTTCCCTCTCCCCTTAGCATCTCCTTCTCCTTCTTGCTTGCTCATCGGCCATGGTGGTTATGAGCTTTGTTCCTTTCCTTGAGGTGGCCGACGGCGGTGTTTCTTGTAGTTAGGAGCTTAAAGATTGGATCCTTGGAGCTTGAGGAGCTTGCTTATGGCGGGTTACATAACTTCTAAACCTAACTATACTACCTTCTTTTATGTTGCATGTTCATATATGATCATGATCGACCATGCATGTTGTTAGATATGTTTCTTGCTCTAGCATGCACCTTTAATCCTATAGATATAGTGATCATGTTGTTGTTTATTGTATACCTTTGGACCTAGTTGGCCGAACCTATAGATTAGGGTTTCCTTTGGGGCAATACCCCTTTCTCTCCTTGGTTTTGAGAAGTGAGTTTGAGCTCTAGTGGTGTAGGCAAAACCCCTCTCTTCCTTAGTCGTTGAGAGGTGAGTCTATGCTCTAGTTGCTTGGGCAACACCCTTCTCTCACCATGGATTTGAGAGGTGAGCCTTTGGATGAGTGATGACCTAAGTTGGAGATGATCCATCATGTTGCCCGATTTGTGATGGAGGTTGTGCAAAACCCTCTCACTTGGTTGTTGAGAGGTGAGCCAACTATCTTGATCAATTAGGGTTTGTTGCTAAAGAGTTTGAGGTTGAAGATGACCATCTTGGTGAGGTTCTTGTGCCCTTGCATGATACACCCTTTTGTGGGTTTTAGCTTGGCCGATATGTTCAGTTGAGCCCTGTTGGCTTTGTGCCCGATATGACCCCTTTCACCTTGTTAGTATCCTTGGACGATATGCTTTGGCTAAGATGATCCCTTGCTTTGGATGTCCCCTTGGTCGACATGGTGGTTGGTAAGCTATCTCTGTTTTGGGTGACATGGTTTGGTCTTGAGTTGCTCGATATGGTAGTTGCATGGTGAAACCCTTTTAGGTGCCTTAGTGGTTGCCGATATAAGGTGCATGACCCTGTTGGACGATAGGCCTTCTTGTGGTGCCTTAGTATTGTTTGTTTAGGCAGGCAACACCCTAGCCTCTTTCTTGAGCATTATGAGTAAGATGGGTAACCTTGTGTCGGGCTTGGGGTTGTGTTTGCATGACACACCCTAAGTTGAGTTAGCCGATATGATGCCTTAGTGGACACCTTGCCCATGGAAGACATGACGCTTTGGATGATAGAGTGCCCTGGCCGACGTGAGGGTCCCTTAGATGACATGGTTTGATGGTTGGGCGATAGGGTGTCTTGGGCACCGTGCTCCTGATCGATATGATCCTTGTTGAGAGGGTTGACCGATAGAAACCCTAACCCTAGTACACAATAGGGTTCTTGGTCGATAGGATAAGTTATGATACCCTAGCTGCTTTTACACGATACACACCTCTAGTTCAAGTAGAATGAAACAACTCATTGCTGATTGCTCTCTAGTGCACGATAGGGTGAAGTGTTGATGGCTGATATGGTGACATAAGTGCTCTAGGGTTTGAAAACCCTATCTGATAGGCTTTTATGAGGGATAAGATCTTGCCCACTTTTCTTTTGGTGATGGTGGCGCTACCCACCACACTTATAGTGAGGGAAGTTGGAATCTTTCATGAAGGTTATGTTTAACCCATAAATCCTAATAAATGGATTAATCACCTTGAACCCACATCTATATTAGTTATGGGATATGATGGTAGGTTGTGAACCAGGGTATGTTGGGAATCTAAAATGATGCTACGGAAGATGATAAGATACATGGTTATGTTCACAAGAATAGGGAATAGTGTATGCTCATGGTTTGATACAAATAATATGATGGATACAACTTATGCTTCATATAATCATGGATGTTGTTTCAAACATGATAGCATGATAATCATAAAGATCTATGTTCAGTGATTTAAGTTATCTCTATTGATATGTATACTAACCATGCATGTATATTAAATGGATTCATAGCCAGGTAAGAGCCATGAGGTATATGTGTTTGAATAGTGTTAAATGATAATAATCCTTGTTGATGAGATAACATGCATCACCAGTATGATGAGATAGGTCTGAGGACCTAATAAAGGATGAGTGCCTAGTTGAGGTGTTATCCTCTAATGATGATATAAGGGATTGCTATCCTAGGATGTTGATGAAGGATGTTGATGCCTTGAGAGGCAGTAGCAATCTGTGATGAAGGATTGAGATCCCATGATAGTGACAGTGATAATGTAAATCGATGTTGTATAACTTGGTTGCCTCAACAACTCACTTAAAATATACTAATTAATTACAGTGGAACATATCATGTAGCTTGCCCTGGCCATAGATCCATCATCGTCAGAATTTGGTGATGGTGAAACAGGTTTATCCTGCGGGATTACCTGGAGCGTATATTGTTGAATATGCGGGGTTTCTCCTAGCTGAAAATAGGAGGATTTGAGTACAACCGCGGTTGTGTATAGAGCATGGTGAATAGGCCCATGGCTCAGTGATTATAGAGCATGGTGAATAGGCCCATGGCTCAGTATTATAGAAGGGTAGCCTGTGGAGCTGACCTTGTGACCGAGGCCACTCAAGCAAGAGACTACTGTCCTGCTTTGGTTTTCACACTCTAATCACTAAGAGGTGAGGTCATGGAGTCTGGCTCTCTCGATGACCTTATATGGCACTGGTTTTGGGCTTCGCAGCCAAAGGTTGGATTTGAGTGGGATGAATCACTTCCTCATGGCATAATAAATTGTAATCCATCCGTATAGAATATATTGCTTAGGGCAAAACACGGAACATTGGTTGAGGCCTTGCTTATGTAGATGATCCAGTTATCTCTTACAATTACTTGTACGAGTTTGATATTTTGTGATAAGTTCTTATAAAGCTTATCTTGTCAATCATGTTCCTTAAAGAAGATCTTGATGTAGGCCTCATGAATATCTTGGTAAGATTGATGGTAATGATAGTCTTGCTCAGTATGCTGCTCTTATTACATGTCTTTACCAGCTATCTGCTTTAAACCTTATGAGGTTTTATAGTTTCGGTGGGGAGTTATGTTTCTCGCTGGGACTGTGTGTCTCCCCCACTGGTTTACAACCTTTTTAGGTGATCGCTCTAGATGTGGTGGTGGTCAAGAGGTTGCGGCCGAGCAACAAGAGGAAGAGCAGTAGAAGGCAAGAGATGGGCTTGCTGCTGTTTTGGTTGTTTTGTAATAGAGTCCTAGAGTCATCCCTATACTCTCAGGTCCTCAGAGGTGTTTTGATGATGTTTCGACGATGTATAGCTAATGTAGTTTGTATATCCTATTGCTGGCCTGATGTGGCCCGTTAAGTATGTATGAACCGGTGATGAACTATCGTGCTGACAGGACAACTGGTTCCTTTAAGTTGTGGACATATATCAAGGCTTATAAATGTTTTTATAACATGTTTTCTTATAGGATCTGGATGTAATAGCTCTCTCTCATATGCTTTCCTCAATTGGTTTTAATTAACTCGTGTTTTTGATAATATGTGGTTTATGGTACTTCCACACATTTTCGCATGGCACCTTGCTGTCTGCGTGACAGTGAGATGTCACAATAAGTTTGGTATCAGAGCTCTAGGTTCGCTGAGTCTACAAGGATATAGGACTAGGTTTGTGTCTGTTCTTGTGAGTTTTCTAGATTTTTTCTTACAATAACCTTCTGCCCTCAGCGGAAGATAAAGCTTAAAGATGTCTGGAAATCATGAAGAACATGCTGCCGAGAGCAGCGATGCTGCATTAGTTGATGGAGCAAGAGTGCAGGCACATGAAGATCGGGTGCCTGAAGTCCCCCAACTTGACCCAACCATTCTTGAAAACCCTACCTATCAGCAGCTTATGGGGAAGTTAATGGCTATGAATGATCAAATGGTGGATAGATTTCCAGTGCCTCTGCCAAGAGCACAGGCTACCCATGGTGAACCATCAGGCATTAGGAAGACCTTTGAGCGGCTTCGCTGAGTTAGAGCTTCAGATTATGCTGGAACGACTGATCCATCAAATGCAGATATGTGGCTGACAGGTCTCAAGAAGGCCTTCCGGATCCTCGACATCCCTAAAGAAGACAAAGTAAAGCATGTTGTCTACCTTATGAAAGGTAGTGCTGGCCACTGGTGGGCCATTGAGGTGGAGAAGCGACCTGGTGAGGTGATCTGTTGGGAGGTTTTCTGGCGGGAGTTAGTCAGTCGATACTTCCCAAAGACGTATCTGGATGAGAAGATCAACTAGTTTGAGCGTCTGCGCCAAGGACAGATGAGTGTCACCGAGTATGAAGCCAAGTTTATGGATCTACTAAGGTTTTGTCCTCACATGGCGATGACAGATGATGAGTGGATCAGACGGTTTGAGAAGGGTTTGAGTGCTGAGTTGACAACACCTGTTGCTGCTTTAGAGAACCGAGAGTGGTTTGCCATGTTTGTGGAGTCTGTCTGAAGGATAGAACAGTCTGTCAAGGAGAAGAGAGAGTCAATGACCAAGAAGAGGCCTGCTCAATTTCTGAGATAGAGGTTTGATGGCTTCAAGAAGCCAAGGTTTTCAGCAGCTTTTGTGATACAAGGTTCTCGTGCACCATCTTAGTGGTCTCCGAGTAAGGGAAGAGGGTGTGGATTGTCACCATCCAAAGCTCATAGTACAACTTTGGTAACAGTGACAGGGCCATCTAGGCCGCAGATAGAAGGCATGTCATGTTACCACTGTGGACAGACTAGGCACTTGAGGTCAAATTGCCCAAGAAGAGACATCGAAGTAACATAATAGCTAAGGTAGAATCAACAAGGGTCAGATAGCCAACAACCCAGTAGTAGTAGAGGGCGAGGATGCGATCAAGCGTCACAAGTGGGATCATCTTCTCAAGGAAGCAGAGGACGTGGATGACAGCAAGCAACAACTCGATTCTATGCTATGAGTCAGCCGAAGGTGATAGTCAACCCGCGAGTGGTGGCAGGTAAGATGGAGCTATTTCATTCTGATTTGTCTTCTTCTTGCTTTATATCTGTTCTGGTTGACCCGGGTGCTACACACTCTTTTATCGCATGAAGTATGCTTGAAAACTGTCTTTTACCTATTAATTGTAAGAAAGATAGCCTGTTGCTAGAAACCCCTCTTGATGGTTCCTCGATGCTTTGAGAGGAGTACCCATCTTGTGTTTTATCTTTTTTGGGACATAGTATACAAGTGGATCTTATACCACTTGAGATGCATGGATTCGATGTGATCCTTGGGATGGATACCTTAGAGAAGTATAAGGTTATGTTGGACTGTGGTTCCAAGCAGGCAATGTTTGATGACGTTGGTAAGAAGTGGATCTTCCAAGGAGATAGGAAGATTTTTCCGACATGTTTGGTGTCAACGATGGTGGCAGAGAAGTTGTTGTGGCAAATATGTAAGGCGTTCCTAGCTCATGTTGTGGATACCAAGGCAAAAAGTCCTAGCCTTGAGGAGGTGCCTGTTGTCCGGGAGTTTGCAGATGTGTTTCTCGAGGAGTTTCCCGATGTTCCCCACCTCGAGAGATTGACTTTGAGATCAATCTAGTGTCTGGAACACAGCCAGTTGCCCAGACAGCATACATGATGGCTCCAGCTGAGATGGCAGAACTGAAGAAGCAATTAAAAGATTTGTTGGATAAAGGTTTCATCAGACCAAGCACATCACCGTGGGGTGCTCCGGTCCTGTTCGTAAAGAAGAAGGATGGATCGATGCATTTGTGCATAGATTACCGACAGTTGAACAAAGTTACGATAAAGAACAAGTACCTGTTGCCAAGGATAGATGATCTATTTGATTAGTTGTGTGGCACTACAATATTCTCAAAGATCGATCTACGGTTTGGATATCATCAGTTAAGAATTAAGGAGGTGGACATACCAAAGTCAGCTTTTTAGGATGAGGTATGGTCACTTTGAGTTTGTGGTTATGCCGTTTGGGCTAACCAATGCACCTGCTGCTTTCATGGATCTAATGAACATGGTGTTTTGTCTGTTTCTAGATCAGTTTGTTGTAGTTTTTATAGATGACATCTTGATCTATAGTTGGAACAGTCAAGAGCATGAACAACATCTTCGACAAGCGTTGACTCTTCTTCGCCAACACCAGTTGTATGCCAATTTCAGTAAGTGTGAGTTCTAGTTGAAAGAAGTGACTTTCTTGGGTCATGTGATATCTGTAGAAGGAGTCAGAGTGGACCCTAAGAAGATGGAGTCCGTTACAGATTGGGAGCAACCAAAGACACCAACATAAGTCTGTAGTTTTCTAGGTCTAGCAGGATACTACTGGAGGTTTATAAGGGATTTCAGTGTGATCACGTTGCCATTGACAAAGTTGACCAGGAAGGATGTACCTTTTGTTTGGGATGATCGTTTTCAATAAGATTTTCAAAGATTGAAGGAGAAGCTGACTAGTGCTCATTGCTAGTGCTTCCAGAGCCTGGGAAAGGCTATGTGGTTTTTTGCGATGCTTCTAAGAAAGGCCTAGGATGTGTGCTGATGCAGGAGGATCATCTGATTTCTTTTGCTTTGCGACAGCTTAAGAAACATGAGGAGAATTATCTGACACATGATTTGGAGCTGGAAGCGGTGGTCCATGCGTTAAAGATTTGGAGACATTATCTTTATGGGGAAGTGTGTCAGATCTTTATAGATCATAAGAACTTGAAATATTTCTTCTCGCAGAGTGATCTGAACATGCGACAACATCATTGGATGGAGATGATCAATGATTATGAATGCACCATTGAGTATCATCCTGGTAAGGTGAATGTGGTAGCTGATGCGCTTAGTAGAAAGTCTCCTTCTTCTCGCTATATGAAGAAGGCACAATTGAGTTCCTTGGTATGCCATAGGTGGGATATGTTTATCTCTTTGCAGTAGATGAATGTACAGATGGAAGTCTCCTTGTTGGCATGATTGTTGGCACAGATGCAAGTAAAGCCTACGTTGAGGCAGCAGATCAAGGATGCAAAATAGACAGATGCTTCAGTTCAGTCGATCAGATCAAAGTTTGGCAGCGATAAGCATGATGGGTTCCATGAGTCTGAGGATGGACTGGTTTGTTATCATGATAGGATGGTTGTCCCTGATGTTGATAATCTGAGAAAGCTAGTGCTCAAGGAAGCGCACACATCAATGTATGCTATGCATACAGGAGTTACCAAGATGTATCGTAACCTAAAGGACCTGTATTGGTGGCTTGGTTTAAAGAAGGATGTAGCCGAGTTTGTGGCTAGGTGTGTGGTATGCCAACAAGTTAAGGCTGAGTATCAGAAGCCGGCAGGTACGTTACAACCCATGCCAATACCACAGTGGAAATTAGATCATATAAACATGGATTTTAAAGTGGGTCTGCCAAGGACAACTAGGAATCATGATTCCATTAGGGTGATAGTGGATAGATTGACAAAGTCTGCTCATTTCATACCTGTGAAAACAACATATACAATAGAGAAGCTTGCTAGGATATATGTGGATGAGATAGTGTGTTTGCACGGTGTACCAACAATGATAGTTTCCAAGAGAGGTCCTTAGTTCATGAGTCATTTTTGGGAACAACTGCACAAAGCATTGGGAACACAGTTGAGGTTCAGTACTGCTTTCCACCCGTAGACAGATGGACAGTCTGAAAGGACTATTCAGACTTTAGAGGATCTTCTCTGAGCTTGTGTTTTGCAGTTCCTAGGCAATTGGGACGTGCATCTCAGTTTGATAGAGTTCGCCTACAACAATAGTTACCAGCGGAGCATCGACATGGCTCCTTATGAGGCTCTATATGGCAGGAAGTGTAGATCTCCTCTATGTTGGTATGAGTCTGGTGAGTATCAGCTTTTGGGTCCTGAGTTAGTGCAACAAACAACATAGAAGATCAGAGTGATACAACAAAAGTTGAAAGTAGCACAGGACAGACAGAAGTCGTACGCAGATAATCTCTGACGACCTTTAGAGTTCCAGGTGGGAGACAAAGTGTATCTCAAGGTCTCACCTTGGAAAGGCGTGCTGAGGTTTGGCCAGAAAGACAAACTGGCACCCAGGTATATGGGGCCATACCCGGTAATAGCACGTGTTGGCAAGGTAGATTATAAATTAGAGATGTCACCAGAGTTACACAGGTTACATCTGGTGTTCCATGTCAGCATGCTGAAGAAAAGTCATCCAGACATAAGGACAGTGATATAGCCAGTTGAGGTTGTGCTCGATGAAGATGTGACCTACGAGGAAGTTCCAGTGACGATCCTTGACAGAAGAGTAAATAAGTTAAAAAGGAAAGACCTGGTTCTTGTGAAAGTTCTTTGGCATCATCGTGGTGTTGAGGAAGCCACGTGGGAGCTTGAGGAAGAGATGAGGAGGAAGTATCCCTCACTTTTCTCTTTGGATTTCGAGGATGAAATCCCTTTGTAGAGGTTTATGGCTTGTAAGGACCCTGACCTCTGTTTTGGGCTTATCCTATTTGCTTTGCCTAACCCCGGTGTTTAGTTTCTTACTAATCACCTCAAGTGGTGATTAGGGTTTGTTTGTGCTTTGTTGAGAGTTGGAGGTGCTACTTGCAAACAACCCAAGTTTGGGGTTGATGAGCAAGTTTTTCACCTTGAGAGATGTTTCTCTCTCTCCTTGCATCCTCTAGAGTGGAGAGAATGGGTTGGGCTCATTGCTTGTGTAGCCTTGGGCTTTGTTGAGCCTTTCTTGGGCTTTGCCTTGCCTTGATGGGCCTTGTATCATGCAAGGGAGTGTCTGGGTGCTTGTGTCAGCCTAGTGTGTGTCGGCCATGGCTTGTTTTGGGCATGAGTGTATCACCTAAGAGGATGTATCAGCCTTTGACCATCCTTGAACTTTGGCTTCGTTTGTGTCACCACCCTTGTGGAAACTTGGTGCATGATGCTTGCATGTGGAAATTTCCTTGGACATGTGTATGAGGCGAGATAAGGAGGTGGCATTACCCATGGACAAGTGTCCCTAGGTGGGCGACACCTTGCCTTGTTTTCTCCTCCACCCTCTTCTATATATGCCTCTCTTTTCTCTTGCTTAGGATCCCTTTTAGTTCTTTGTTGCCTCCCTCTTCCTTGGTGCACGATACACCTTCCCTTGGTGTGCTTGGTGTCTGATCCCTTTGAAGGAGTTCTCTTCTTCTTCCTCTAGCTTGGTGGCCGAACCATAGGTGAGTCTTGCTTCCTTGGTAAGCATCTTACCTCTCCCCTTAGCATCTACTTCTCCTTCTTGCTTGCTCTTCGACCATGGTGGTTATGAGCTTTGTTCCTTTCCTTGAGGTGGCCGACGACAGTGTGCCTTGGAGCTAGGAGCTTAAAGCTTGGAGATTTGGAGCTTGAGGAGCTTGCTTAAGGCGGGTTACATAACTTCTAACCCTAACTATACTACCTTCTTTTATGTTGCATGTTCATATATGATCATGATCGGCCATACATGTTGTTAGATATGTTTCTTGCTCTAGCATGTACCTTTAATCTTGTGGATATAGTGATCATGTTGTTGATGTTGTTGTTGTTTATTTTGTACCTTTGGACCAAGTTGGCCAAACCCATAGATTGGGGTTTCCTTTGGGGAAATACCCCTTTCTCTCCTTGGTTTTGAGAAGTGAGTTTGAGCTCTAGTGGTGTAGGAAAAACCCCTTTCTTCCTTAGTCGTTGAGAGGTGTCTATGCTCTAGTTGCTTGGGAAACACCCTTCTCTCACCATGGATTTGAGAGGTGAGCCTTTGGATGAGTGATGACCTAAGTTGGATATGATCCATCATGTTGCCCAATTTGTGATGGAGGTTGTGCAAAACCTCTCTCACTTGGTTGTTGAGAGGTGAGCCAACTATCTTGATCAATTAGGGTTTGTTGCTAAAGAGTTTGAGGTTGAAGATGACCATCTTGGTGAGGTTCTTATGCCCTTGCACGATACACATTTTTTTGGATTTTAGCTTGGCCGATATGTTCAGTTGAGCCATGTTGGCTTTGTGCCTGATATGACCCCTTTCACCTTGTTAGTATCATTGGATGATATGCTTTGGTCGAGATGATCCCTTGCTTTGGATGTCCCCTTGGTTGACATGGTGGCTGGTAAGCTATCTCAATTTTGGGCGACATGGTTTGGTCTGGAGTTGCTCGATATGGTGGTTGCATGGTGAAACCCTTTTAGGTGCCTTAGCGGTGGCCGATATAAGGTGCTTGACCCTATTGGACGACAAGCCTTCTTGTGGTGCCTTAGTATTGTTTGTTTAGGTGGGTGACACCCTAGCCTCTTTCTTGAGCGTTATGAGTAAGATGGGTAACCTTGTGTCGGGCTTGGGGTTGTGTTTGCATGACACACCCTAAGTTGAGTTAGCCGATATGATGCCTTAGTGGCCACCTTGCCCATGGATGACATGGCACTTTGGGCAATAGAGTGCCTTGGCCGACATGAGGGTCCCTTGGACGACATGGTTTGATGGTTGGGCGATAGGGTGTCTTGGGCGCCATGCTCCTGGTCGATATGATCCTTATTGAGAGGGTTGACCGATAGAAACCCTAACCCTAGTGCACGATAGGGTTCTTGGTCGATAGGATAAGTTATGATACCCTAGCTGCTTGTACACGATACACACCTCTAGTTCAAGCAACACGACACAACTCAGTGCTGGTTGCTCTCTTGTGCACGATAGGGTGAAGTGTTGATGGCCGATATGGTGACATAAGTGCTTTAGGGTTTGAAAACCCTAACCTATAGGCTTTTATGAGGGATAAGATCTTACCCGCTTTTATTTTGGTGAGGGTGTCACTACCCACCACACTTATAGTGAGGGAATTTGGAATCTTTGGTGAAGGTTATGTTGGACCCGGAAATCCTAATAAATGGATTAATCACCTTGAACCCGCATCTATGTTAGTTATGGGATATGATGGTAGGTTGTGAACTGGGGTATGTTGGGAATCTAAGATGCTGCTATAGAAGATGATAAGATACATGGTTATGTTCACAAGAATAGGGCATAGTGTATGCTCATGGTTTGATAACAATAATATGATGGATACATCTTATGCTTCATATAATCATGGATGTTGTTTCAAACATGATAGCATGATAATCATAAAGATCTATGTTCAGTGATTAAAGTTATCTCTCTTGATATGTATACTAACCATGCATGTATATTAAATGGATTCATATCTTGGTAAGAGCTATGAGGTATATGTGTTTGAATAGTGCTAAATGATAACAATCCTTGTTGATGAGATAACATGCATCACCAGTATGATGAGATAGGTATGAGGACCTAATAAAGGCTGAGTTCCTAGTTGAGGTGTTATCCTCTAATGATGAGATAAGGGATTGCTATCCCAGGATGTTGACACTGGATGTTGATGCCTTGAGAGGCAGTAGCAATCCGTGAGGAAGGATTGAGATCCCATGATAGTGACAGTGATAATGTAACTCGATGCTGTATAACTATGTTGCCTCAACAACTCACTTAAAATATACTAATTAATTACAGTGGAACATATCATGTAGCTTGCCCTGGCCATAGATCCATCATCGTCAGAATTTGGTGATGGTGAAATAGGTTTATCCTACGGGATTACCTGGAGCGCATATTGTTTAATATGCAGGGTTTCTCCTAGCCAAAAAATAGGAGAATTTGAGTACAATTGCAGTTGTGTATAGAGCATGGTGAACAGGCGCATGGCTCAGTGATTATAGAGCATGGTGAATAGGCCCATGGCTCAGTATTATAGAAGGGTAGCCTGTGGAGCTGACCCTGTGGCCGAGGTCAGTCAAGCAAGAGACTGCGCTATTGCTTTGGTTTTTGTACTCTAATCACGAAGAGGTGAGGTCATGGAGTCTGGCTCTCCCGATGACCTTGTATGGCACTGGTTTTGGGCTTCGCAGCCAAAGGTTGGATTTGAGCGGGACGACTCACTTCCTCAGGGTATAATAAATCGTAATCCAGCCGTATAGAATATATTGCTTAGGGCAAAACACAGAACATTGGTTGAGGCCTTGCTTATGTAGATGATCTAGTTATCTCTTACAGTTACTTGTATGAGCTGGATATTTTGTGATAAGTTCTTATAAAGCTTATCTTGTCAATCATGTTCCATAAAGACGATCTGGATGTAGGCCTCATGAATATCTTAGTAAGATTGATGGTAATGATAGTCTTGCTCAGTATGCTACTCTTATTAAATGTCTTTACCAGCTATATGCTTTATATACTTTAAACCTTCTGAGGTTTTATAGTTTCGGCGGGGAGTTATGTTTCTCACTGGGACTGTGTGTCTCACCCCACTGGTTTACAACCTTTTTAGGTGATTGCTCTAGACGTGGTGGTGGTCGTGAGGTTGCGGCCGAGTAGCAAAAGGAAGAGCAGTAGAAGGCAAGAGATGGGATTGCTGCTAGTTTGGTTGTTTTGTAATAGAGTCCTAGATTCATCCCTGTACTCTTAGGTCCTCGGAGGCGTTTTGACGATGTTTCGACGATGTATAGCTGATGTAGTTTGTATATCCTGTTGCTGGCATGATGTGGCCCGTTAAGTATGTATGAACAGGTGATGAACTCTCGTGCTGACAGGACAGCTGGTTCCTTTAAGTTGTGGACATATATCAAGGCTTGTAAATGTTTATATAACATGTTTTCTTGCATGATCTGGATGTAATAGCTATCTCTCAAATGCTTTCTACAATCGGTTTTAATTAACTCATATTTTTGATAATATGTGGTTTATGGTAGTTCCGCACGTTTTTTGCGTGGCACCTTGTTGGCTGTGTCATAGCGGGATGTCATAGGGTAAGTCCTTGGTGATGGCAGAAGATCCAAGAAGAGTGGGTAATTCCTTCAAGATGGAAGACTTGTTGCAAGAGTGGGTAAGTCCTTGGTGAAGGAGGAAGACTCATTGCAAAAATGGGTAAGTCCTTGGTGAGGTTGAAGATTCTTGGTCTTGGATAGGTAAGTCCTTTGCTAGGTTGTTGTCTCCCTTCTCCTTAAAGGGAAGGCTGGGCATCCTTAGCCCATAAAAGGAAGGTCATATATTGTATCTCTTATAATGGAATATAAGGAAGGTGCAATGGTTGCAAAATCCTAGAATTTGACCTCTCTAGGTAGTGGACTGACTTTCTCCTAGTTTGGAGAATGGAACCACTTCTAGTAGAGGTAGAGAACCACTACTATGTACATGTCGTACATAGGAATATGAATAATTTTGAATTTCTAATAAATAATGTGACCCTATATGAAGGGAGAGGTGGAACTAACACGTTACTAAAAAGCAAGAGTTGCTTATATAACTAGAGGCACCTATTGTTTGTATCTATCTAGTGTGCTTGTAATAGAGTTAGAGGACTACTATTATGAACATATCATAAATAGGAATATTATTCCTATATCATGCTTTGACAAGAATAATTTTGAATTTATAAATAAAATGCAAAGTCCTAGAGGTTGACCTCTCTAGGTACTAGATTGACTCTCTCCTAGTTTGGAGAGTAGAACCACTCTAAACCACCTTGTCCTAGTACATGTTTCAATTTCTCTCATACTTGCTATGATTTCTTAGTTAGGACTTCAAATTTCTTTTAAGCTATTGGTTTTGATTGATATATTTTAAAGGTCTAACTTATCTTATGAGAATTTTGAAGCTCTATTCACCCCGCTCTACAACCCTAGATCTAACAAGTGGTATCAGAGCCAAGAATCTTCTCCAACAATCTCCCACGAGACGAGAAGATGGATGGTGACCTACTTGGTTCACTCAACCTAGAGGGAGGCTTCTACATGCGTCCTCTGGTCTTCGACGACCCCAACTTCCTCTATTGTAAGAGGCATATGCAGTTCTACATTCAAGGGATGAACATTGATATGTGGGGGGTGATGGTCACACCATACAAGGAGCCAATCAATGCTGTTTCAACATGGAATGAAGTTGCACTTAAAGAAGCCCAATTCAATGCCAATGCCATAAGCATCCTCTATGCAGTCCTTACCCCAACGGAGTTCAACCAAATCTCATCTTGGGACACCACCTACGAGATTTGGGATAAATTGTGCATTACCTATGAGGGCACAAAGTAAGTCAAGGAGGCTAAGATATACATATTGAACAGCCTTGTAGAGAACTTCAAGATGGACAATATAGAAGGGATTGTGAAGATGTACTCTAGGCTAAATGTGATCATCAATGGCCTAGCCTCTTTGGGCAACACTTTGGATAGAGTTGTAATTAACTCCAAGATTTTGAGGACTCTACCAAAGAGATGGGAGTCAAAGGTGACCTCCATTGAAGAAGTGAGGAGCCTTGGTGACATCCCAACCAAAGAGCTCATTGGAAACCTTCAAGCTCATGAGCCACGGCTTGACAACCAAGAACAAGAAGCCAAGCAAGAAGAGAAGGAAGCCAAGAAGATCAAAGATAATGCTTTCAAAGAACAAGTGGAGGCAGTCATCCTTCAAAAACAACTTTCTTGCCAAACATATCCCTCCTCCTCTAGTGAAGATGATGGCCCTAGTGATCATGAAGCCAACTACACCAAGGGCAAACACTTCAAGGGAAAACAATCCTCCTCCTCTACTCCTAGATGCTACATGTGTGGACAAAAGGGACGCTACAAGAGTGAATATCCCAAATCAAGAAAGTCACACCATAAGGGAAGCTCCAAGAAGGAGAAAGAGTACAAGAAGGAGAGCAAGTATAAGAGGAAGGAAAGGAAGGAGGAAAGACACAAGAATGCAACTCATGCAGCTTGGGAAGAATCATCCTCAAGTGGCTCTAGCTCCGAAAAAGATGAAGAGTGCCACCTGGCACTTATGGCCTCTACTAGTGAAGAAATTGGTGAGGTAAGTGAGGTAAGATTGCATGAGTTATCTAAGGAAACTCTTATTGATATGCTTGTATTTACCCGTTCTTCTTTTGCTAAATGTAAATTTTAAAAGAAAATGGTTAGGAAAAATTGTTGATGATTTGTATGCTAATCTTGAAATTCTTGAGATAAATGAGAAAACTCATCTTGAGAGCATTGATAACTTACAAGGCCAACATCTTGATCTTGAGATCCAATACAATGGAGTTGAAGTAGAGAATGGTGTTTACCTTAAGAACATTGAAACTCTTAAGGAAGATAACCAAACATGCCTAAATGAGCTTGAAACTCTTAAAACTGAAAATGCAGAATTTAAGCTCATTGTTGATGCTCATAGGGATGAGAGGGATGTCTATATTAAAGAAATTCAAGTGCTTCAATATAAAAATGCTAGGCTTCTTGGTCAAGTAAATGATTTATCTTCTAGACAAATCTTTCCTAGTAATGATATTGCTTCTATTTCTCTTGAGAAAGATTCTTATTTGACTAAAGCCCTCTATTTAGAGGCCGAACTTGTTCATGATGACAATCATAGACTTAGAGCCTCTATACAGAAATTCCTCAAAAGGGAAAAACTCTCTTAATGAAATCCTTGTCCATTCTACCAAACAAAGTGGTACTAGTGGTTTGGGATTTGTAGGGGGAGAACCTAAAGGAAAGAACAAAGCTAAAGGTAGGAAAAAGAGTAAGGAAACCTCCTTTTTCATTGGAGAGTCTTATGGCACTAAGAACCCTATGATTTGTTCTCATTGCAAATGTGACGATCATTACTCTACTTATTGTCCTTAAAAGCCTAAGGGGATCAACCCAAAGATGAAATGGGTCCCCAAGCTAACTCCGGATCCCAAAGTTTAAGTTGGGAACCGACACTCTCCTTTCTTGCAGGAGAAATGTAGATGGATTGTTGATAGTACTGCACTAAGCACATGACATGTGATATAAGCCATTTCAACAACTTCACTAAAAAGAAAGGAGGTTCAGTTACCTTTGGGGACAACAAGAAAGGTAAGGTTAAAGGTGATGGTGATGTAGGTGAATCCTTGTGTATCAAGAATGTTCTCTTTGTGGATGGCCTACATCACAATTTAATAAGTGTAAATCAATTATGTGATAATGGTTACCATGTGCTATTTACTTCTTTTGAATGCTTGATTCCAAATTCCCTCACCTATCAAGTCATATATAAGGGAACTAGAAGTGGTAATCTTTATATAATTGTGCTTGAGTCTATTAAGCCTGTTGTTGGTAGATGCCTAGTAGTCAATTCGAATGATATTTTTCTTTGGCATCATCGACTTGGTCATGTAAATATGTATCAGTTGAAGAAGTTGAGCAACAAGGGTTTGGTCAAGGGACTTCCTTAATTGGACTTTGAAAAGGATGAGGAATTCCAACCTTGTACCCAAGGAAAGCAAACCATGTCCTCCTTCAAATCTAAAGGAGTCCTTAATACCAACAGAGCTCTCGAACTACATCACATTGGTACATTTGGATCAATGAGAACTCAATTACTTCATGGTTCCAAGTATTGCCTTGTTATTGCCAATGATTTCTCTAGATATATTTGGACCTTCTTTCTCATTTCTAAGAGTGATACACTTGGTGTTTTCTCTAGTTTTTGTAAATGAGTTGAGAATGAAGCCTCTTGCCAGATCATTTCCATCCGTAGTGATCATGGGGCAAAATTTGAAAATGATCTTTTTCAACATTTTTGTGAAAAATTTATCTGTGCACATAACTTCTCTACACCTCGAACACCTCAAAAAAATGGGGTTGTAGAGAGGAAGAATAAGTCACTACAGGAGACGGCTAGGACCATGCTTCTTGAGTATGACACTCCAAAGAAGTTTTGGGCCAAATTTGTCAGTACCTCATGTTTTGTGCAAAATTGGTTTTTACACATTCTTCTTTGAAGCAAACCCCCTATGAGCTATGGCGTGGTAGAAAGCCTTTTATCGAGTATTTCCATGTTTTCAAATGTCATTGTTTTGTCTTAAATATGAAAGATTCTCTTGACAAGTTTGATCCGAAATCTTAAAAGACTTTCTTTCTTGGCTATAGCACTACTAGAAAGGCTTATAGAGTTTTTAATGTTGATCTTGCTAAAGAAGAAGAATCTGTAAGTGATAAGTTTATTAAAACTAACCCCTCTATTCCCAAATATATTGTTCCAAATGATGATGTTGTAGGTGAGGTAATTCCTATTCTAAAAGAACTCAACATCACTCAAAAGGGAAAAGAGGTGGTCATTCAAGAAGAAGAGAAAGATGAAGAGAAGAAGGATCCAACTCCCCGATTTGTAAAGAATCATCCAAAATAGATGATTTTAGGTGATCCATTTGAAAGAGTGAAGATGTGGGCTGCATTCAACAAAGAACAAGCCAACAACACCTTCATCTCACGGCTTGAGCCAAAGAACATCAAACAAGATCTTGGAGATGATGAATGGATCCTAACTATGCAAGAAGAGTTGGAGCAATTTGAAAAGAACAAAGTATGGACCCTAATGCCAAGACTAAGTGATAGAAAGATCATTGGCACCAAATGGGATTATTGCAACAAGCTAGATGAAAGTGGCAAAGTGGTAAGGAACAAAGCAAGGTTAGTGGCTCAAGGCTACGATCAACAGGAATGTATAGATTTTGATAAAACATATGCACATGTAGATAGACTTGAGTCCATTCGTATGTTGCTTGCTTTTTCTAGTTATAAAAACTTTCTTCTGTATTAAATGGATGTTAAAAGTGCATTATTGAATGGTACAATTGAGGAGGAAGTATATGTTGCAAAAACCTCGAGCTTTGAACATGATAGTTTACTTAACCATGTTTATTTGTTGCAACAAGCTCTCTATGGACTCAAACAAGCACCTTGAGCTTGGTATGAGAAATTAAAGAACTTTTTGTTAGATCATGGATATATAATGGGCAAAGTAGATTCTACCTTGTTTCTAAAGCACACTTCTAACAACTTTCTTATCATTCAAATATATGTTGATGATATAATTTTTTGCGGAACTAACCTTGAACTTTGCAAAGAATTTAGTGATCTTATGCAGAGTGAATTTGAGATGAGTATGATGGATGAGCTCACATTCTTCCTCGGATTTCAAATCAAGCAAACCAAAGATGGGAACTTCATCAACCAAGGCAAGTACACAAGTGAACTATTGAAGTGCTTTGGGACGGAGAACACCATGCCTATGGACGCACCCATGTCAACCACCGCCAAACTAGAAAAAGATGAAGAAGGTGAGAAGGTAGATGAGAATATCTATAGAGGTATGATTGGAAGTTTACTTTAGTTAACTGCCTCTAGACCTGATATAATGTTTAGTGTTGGCTTGTGTGCTCGCTTTCAATCAAATCCTAAGAAATTTTATCTTATAGTTGTCAAGAGGATTTTAAGGTACTTAGCCAAAACTCAAAATTTTGGACTATGGTATCCCAAGTCAAGGGACTTTACTCTTACGGCTTATTGTGATGGGGATTACATGAGATGCTTGATTGATACAAAGTGTACAAGTGACACTTGCTTTCTCCTAGGACCATTCTTGGTGTCTTGGTTCTCCAAAAAACCGAGCACAATGGCATTGTCAAGCACGGAGGCTGAATACATTATAGCCGAGAGTTGTTGTGCCCAGGTCCTATGGATGAAGCAAATGCTCCAAGAATTTAACATTCATTTTGATGCTTCTCCTATCTATTGTGATAATACTAGTGCCATTAACTTGTCATATAATCCTATCTTGCATAGTAGAGCTAAGTATATCGAGTTTTCCATCATTTTCTTCATGATCACATTGCCAAAAAGGATATCTATATCATGTATGCGGACAAGGAAAATTAGTTGGTAGACATTTTTACTAAACCTCTAGCTAGAGAGTAATTTATATTTATTAGATCTAAACTCCTCATAACTGCTTTGAATGAATCTAATATGCCTTCTTCCTAGTTTTCATCTATCCTATATGCTTTGCTTATGTTTTGATCACCATTACTTGCTATTATGCTAAAAATCAGTTTTCATGTTTTTTTTTGCTTTATTTTTCTCTTATTTTTGGGTATTTTTTGCAAACACTTGTTTTATCGCAAAATAATACCCAATGATGAGTGATATGTGCCTAAGCATGTTTAAAATGCTAAATGAGCTTAAAAAATAAATTTAATTAGCACTCAAATGGCTAGAAATTAGAATTTCTAATGTTGGTTCAGGTGGACCATCAGTCTAGTTGCCAACTCGACCGATCAGTGGCCAAGAGCTTTTTTAAAAAGCCGATCAGTCGAGTTTCTAAGTCAGAGAACTCGACCGATGGCTGGGTTGGAGCAAACATAAATTAAGTTCATCTGACTTTTCTCTCTATCAACTAGAGAAAAATTGACCAATCCAACCTCTAGTTCCCTCAAGCTCTCAATCCTAGCTCTAACCTTCCTCTCCATAGCCCTAGTTTGACCTAGATCGACCTCCCTTGACCTCTTTTCCCTCAACCCTAGGTGTGTGGATGGGTTTTGGTGGTGTTTCTCTTGTTTTTTCTCTCTCCATCCTCTCTATCTCGTCTCCATGGCATCCAATAGCTGAAAGAGGGTGGCCCCAGTTGGAGCACCATCCTCATCTTCCAATTCACATCTCATAAATTTTGATGATACCTTCTTTGTCTCCAATGAGGCTCTCAATAGGTACAAGGAGCTCCTTCCTAGGAATCCTTTTTCTTTCCATACCCTTTTTGAGCCAACCCCACATAGACAGAGGGTCATCGATCAAGTAGCCGAGTTGCTTTACAATCACCATCTCTCTACCTTGTGTGTCGAATGCTTGTGCTACAACAATTCCATCACTAGCACCAAAGCTGTTCATGAATTCTATGCTAACTTCCAATGGAATTATGACACACTCGTACCACCACCCAATACTCAACTAGTCCTCACTTCCATGATTGCCGGGAAGAAATTGCAAGTCTCCGAGGATACCCTGAATATCTTCTTCTGGGGTACTGAGGTGACTAACACTTGGAGGAAGGAATACCCCGAGTATTTTGACCTAGTTGATCCTGAGGCCTTCTACAAGAAGTATGATCCCACTCTTCTTGATATTCATAAATACTTAAAGAAACCTCAGTTCCCCTATTGGAAGAAGTGTACCCTTCCCTCCTCTACCTTAGACCTTAAGAACCACATATTTGCCCTAGTTGTTAACTGTAATATTCATTCCAAGAAAAATTAGAATAAAATTGTAGAAAACACTACAGTAATTATGTTATGTCTCTTGAAGAACATTGGAGTCAAATGGTCTCATTATGTACTTCACCACATGACCTATTCTAACTCCGGTAAGAACACCCGTGGAACCCACCCTACCCAACCCAATTCATCCCTGATTAGTGGTCTTTTTTTAACTTACCACTGGAAAATATCTTTTCCATGACCTGCACTACAAACCTGCCCAGAAAGGAGTTTGTATCAGTGAGACCACACTTTAAAAGTATGTGCCTATCCCTTCCTCTACCACACCCAAAGCCTCCACCTCTACCTCCACCCGTGCACCTCCACCACCTCAGCCTTCCCGACTTTCCCGCGCCTCATTTCATGTGTCAAATGAAACCCTTATGGGCTACATGATGCATCAACAAGCGTATAACCTTTAGGTTTAGGTTCACATGCATCAGGATCTTTGTGCCATCATGTCCAACATGAACCTATCCTGTATACACCCTTATCTTTCCTACTAGCCCTACTGAGAAGGTGACTATGCATCCTATGCATATGATCACTTTTACCCAGCCCCTCCACCTATTGCTTCTGCTACTACACCCTCTAATGTTGGTGGATCTACCCTGGAGTGCTGCCTCAGCCTGCTAGCCCCTTGGCCACCATGCTGGCTAGTCTTGGTTTTTTGCTCCCACATTTCTACATGCTAATGAGCTCCATGCTCTTGGCATGTCTTGGGATGAGAAGAATGCTCGTTGGCCTGACTGACATTTTAGTTCTCTTACTGACGAGGAGATGTCAGACCAGGCTAATGAGGATGCTGTTGCTGATGAGGAGGCTTTTGAGGATGATGATGGTGGTGGTGATGCTTTTGATGATGGATTTGCTAGTGACTCTGGTGATGAGGATGTTGCTGTCTCTACCGCACCTTCATATGGAGATGATGACTATGAGCCAGAGGCCTCAGATGTTGATGCTAATGATGTTGTTGATGATGTTGACATAGATGACCTATATGTTTAGATTTTCTAGTTTTTAGTCTGGATGCTGATCATATATACATCTTTCTAGGATTTTTTGTATTAAAAACATCTTGGCACATTTTTTGAGTTGTGTATTTTATCATCATGTTTTCATCATTTTGGCTTTTAGTTGGTTCTGAAGCCGTGCTCTCTGCATTGTAATCTTAATCCTTTGTACACTTACTCTTTGATTTCCTATATCTCATGATTTGGTGCCATGTTTACTATATTTTGATTATGACTTAGATTGCTTGTTTCTCTCGTCTCTATTTGGTGTATGTTTTGAGATCACATGTTGTGGATGTATGTTTGGTTGTGTTTGAAAAAGACCTATTTCTGTGCTCTTGTACCCCTTTTATTTTTGATAATGTCAAAAGGGGGAGAGAAGTTTAATGTTTTGAAGCTCAACCATATTGCTTTTATTGTCTATGTGATTCTTTTCTTGTTCATTATATGCTTTATCATGTCACTTGTTAAAGGACCATATAGTATACATGTTATATTGTTTTGTGTAGAAAGACTAACTATGCAGGTAAGAGTAAGCATAGATTGAGGGGGAGCAATTCACATTGTTCAAATCATGAACCCCCCTACAATTCACAAGGCAAAGGTATAACTTTACATATCCTTTTCAATATGATTGAAGAATGGTATTTCATTATAAAAAAGGGGGTGAATGTTGACTTGAGAGTTATACATTGCCCATATTTTGATAATGACTTAACCATTCCATTTCTATATATCTAATATGTTTGTTAAAGATTGATTTCAAGCTTTAGGTACATGAAAAGGATCAAATCACACAAGTCCTAGCTTGTCCAAGTTCAAGTCAAAAGCAATGCAAGTGTGCATTTTGGGAAAACACTCCAAATGACCTTAGATGATTTTTGTAATCACTTGTGTTGATGATATGGGTTGTAACTAAGATGAGAAAAAATCAGGGACACTTAATTCCAACATTTGATCACTCAAATGTCAATTAAGGAAATTTGTCACAGGCTGTTTATCAGTCGAGTTGGAAAGTCGATCGATCTAGTGATGGATTTTTTGAAGAGACCAATTGGTCGAGTTGCAGACACATAGAACTCAACCGATCAATCAACTAAGCAATATTTATTTTAGCTCATCGGTCAAGTTTCCCAGACGAAACTCATCCGATAGTTTGAAAATTGGCTTTGTCACTTAGTGGATCAGTTGAGTTATCTATATTAAAACTCGACCAAATGTATTATACATAAAATGTAGAAAAAGTGATTATAACTGTTGGTGAGTTGTTTTGAGCGAGAATAGATCCGTTGTAACTTGAAAAATGGCTATATTTCGCCCTTAAGTGATCCCACACTCAAGGGAACACCCCTGGCTATAAATAGGACCCCCTGGAGTTCATTTCAAGTCTACGCATTCATGCTATTCTAAGTCCTTACAATAGTTGAGTGTATTGCAACTCCTTGAGCCCCTTTCTCTCTCATTTACATAGAATTTGATGATTATGAGTGAGTTAGGCCAGTTGTAAGAGAGCTACCTCCATGTGCTTGTAAAGATCTCATTCCATTCCATCTTCCCTACCCCTTTCTTAAAGAAGAAAAGGTTGAAGCAAGCTATTCAGAGTGAAGGTGAAGCTGTTGTTGTTCTTCTTTAAGGTTGTAGAAGAGGTGAATATCTTCTCCAGGTGAAGGAGAAGGGTGAGTCCAAGATTTAAGAAGAGTGGGAAAATTCCTTCAATGACAAAGACTTGATGCAAGTGTGGGTAAGTCCTTGTTGAAGGCTGAAGACATCTTGATCAAGTGGGTAAGTCCTTGTGTAGGTGGAAGACTCATGTATTGAATAGGTAAGTCCTTGGATGTATGGTGGTCTCCTTGTATCTCTTATGAATAAATAAGTATACATGGATTGCAAAGTCCTAGAGTTTGACCTCTCTAGGTAGTGGATTGACTCTCTCCTAATTTGGAGAGTGGAACCACTCTAAACCACCTTGTCTAAGTGCATGTTTCAATTTTTCTCATCCTTGCTATGCTTGCTTAGTTAAGACTTAAAATTGCTTTTAATCTGTTGGTTTTTATTGATATAATTTGAAGGTCTAACTTATTTTGTGAGAATTTTGAAGCTCTATTCACCCCTCTAGAGCCCTAGATCCAACAACTTCTACATTGTATCTTATAGAATTTTGAAGGCACTTAAGCAATCATGGTTGGGGATATTAGTTATTTAATATATAAAAGTGGAATATGTAGATTGATCAAGTAAATGTAACTCTAAGTGAACAAAAATTATACTATTCCTATATTTTGAAGATAGTTTTACTCATGCAAAACATATTTGTCTTGATAAAAGCTCTTTACTTTCTGTAGTATCTATTTATAAATTCTTATGTGTTAGTTTTTTAACCATGTAAGCTATGATTGACCCTTATTTACCATAAATTATAGGTCTACTTTGATTTGGTATATATATATATATATATATATATTTTGTTAACAAAAGAATGATTGAAGACATGATAATTGGGCTGGCAAGGCTTAATATCCAGTAGGTTATGATAGTGCGTTGATGGAATTTTAACCCTAATAGGGCTTTTGATTTTTGTAAAATTTATATTTAGTGTAGGATTTTGAAGGAGTTGATTAAGAAGTTTTCTTAGAGATTTATGCTGTCATAAAACTTGTTCTATCATGTCAATTGTCTATAATAAAATTTCTTATTAATACTTTCATCTCTAGCTTGCTATTCTATATGCATAAACTCCATTCAAGTAAAATAAATATTTATTTTAAGAACCTTTGTTAATATGTCATGTGCTTTACACATTTTATCCAGATGAATGAGAGTGTCATGCTCGAAGTCCCCTTCTTTAGTGATTTATGTATGTGAAATAAGTAAGATATGTTTCACCATACTTCATGAATTGAATGCCATTTTTCTAGATCTTTCAAACTCTACATGATAGATTTGCATAGATTCTACTTTGACATGCACATGTACCTTTTTGTTAGTTATCAACGTAGTGCACAGTTAATCTATTGTATATCTCTTAGAATGTAGGTCTTTCTAGAGATTGATTTTGGATTTGTTATGTTTCTTGAAGAAAAATTCTGAACTAGCATATCTACATCATATAATCATGGTTGTCAAGGAACCAAGATGGTACATTGACCTTGATAGACTCTTCATGATTCATATATATTTTAAAAATAATAACTTCATAAATTTAATTGTCACTATATATATATGTAATCTCCATATAATGAGTTATATAGTATCCAGGAACCCTATGAATAAAATGGACTTGGATGAAATCTAATAAGAAAATTCCCCATGCAAGGAGTGGAAATGGATGGTGTGGGTGGTGGAAGGGGTGAAAAGATGATACATGAGTTGTCTTATTCCTTTTATACCAATTGGGTCATCCAAGCCAGCGATGACCCTATCTCATATGGATGAAGACATGATACCATTGGATATATGTACAATTTATTTCTATTTCTTCAATGTATGATTTAGTTTCATTTGTTCTAGTCACTCCCATATTCTCCGTATACTTCTAGTTCCATATTTTTATTTTGTTAAATGCTACAAAAATTTTATTTTGTAGCTCTTTTGATATTTTATGCAAGCCCATGTGGTAAGTGTTTTTAGAGTTTGTTATTAATATGTTACATGAGGTGATCAATAACATTTTTTTGAGTGTGGAACTTTAAATTTGGCATAGAATCCCACACTTGCAGTGAACAATACACTGAAAGGGAAATTGTTGTGCACCAAGAAAGAACTTATCAACCTAATTCTAAGGAAACAACTGCGCAGTCCCATTTATTGTCGTCAATTCAGACCATGGTCTTTATTTACTCAATTTGATTTCTTAGAATTATAATTGCATTGGGGATTATAAAAGTTTATATAGTGAGTATTATAATTTTAATCTCGAGTGTTGTGGGTGATATGTTAGTAAAGCACACATGATGTACTACAAGTGGGCGGGGGTATCGACATCACCAATGATCCACCATATAATCTCCATACATTGGCTTAGTTCCTACATCTTAGTTGGTTTGATGATAGTTAATAAATTATCAACACATTTTAAATTTTCTAAAGAAAACAAGAAAACACATTTGGTTAAGCCGTGGTTGTTTCCACTTATCCTGATATTTTTAAAATAGTTAATAAATTATCAACACATACAAATATACTCAGCCATTACAAAAAAAAAGCTGACACAACCATAATATGAAAAATAGATAGAATGGACAATGAATTCTTACATAGGACCGGTCACAACTTTTTGAATAGAAAGACAAGTAAGTTCTCTTAATGGTTGGCTGATTCACAACCTTACTTTTTTCTTTGTGTTAGTTTAATTTTTTTTGTTTTTTTTGAATGGTGGCATGTTTCCCCAGTTGCTTTATGAGTATGACTTTCGCTGATTCCTATCAGTATAAAGTTTCATCTGTGTTTAACTGTGGTAGCAGAAGTTGTGAGATTGGCATCTCCTTAAGACTTTCCTGACTAGATGTTCACTCTATATTATATAACTATCATTCGTCCTACTGTGTATAATATGGATGATTTTTTTTTGAAATTACAAATATGAAAGTATCTAAGGATCTATATATTGGTCACTCAAGGAGTCACTTAATGTTTTAGAAGTTGATTTATAGCTAGACCAAATTGTTCTTTTTTCTACCACAACTCTTTGGAGAAAGCTTAAGATTAACATGGATTTTAATACATTGACCTAGAGTAGCTATATCACAAATGAGGTTCCATGTGACAATGATTGCATGTGAAACATATAAAGACAACAAATAGTGATATGGGATCCTAATTATGGATATGAGAGCTTTCTAGCTTGGTCCTATGGTGTATGATTTCTTGTTTGGTCCATTGGGCACTATTAATACATTGACCTTTGTTTACTAAGATAAGTGGGAGTCTTTCCCCTAGTTATTGAGTAACGTTACCTTTCTATATGCATGTACATTATTTTAATGCAATAGAATAATTATCCTAAATGATGTATATATTAAGTTAAAATGATGAATTTATGCATATTAACTCGATAAAATGCTCTTGTCATCCTAATACATACAATTTATTCTGAAACATATTTCCTTCTGCTACTAGTCCAGTGAGACAATTCTTGTTCATACATGTGTTGTCATGATGTCAACTTTACTTATGAAATACGGTGGGTCATATGATCAATCCTTTGATTTTTTGTACTGTTGCAATGCTATTCCTGTACAAGGAACCCAACTATTGTCCATATCTCTTCTTTGTATTCTAACATGACCACTTTAGTTTTTGATGTGATAATCCAACTAATTTTGTCCATTATAGAGCATATGGTTGATGTGAAGCAAACCCTATGGTGGATGCTTCTCCTTTTGGACCTTGTCAACAATTTTTTTTACTAAGATTTGACATAATTGAAATTTCAAATAACTGTTACCAACGTCCATTATTTTACTAGATTTTAGCTTTACGCTTGCATCTTCTTAGTCAACTATAAAACCAAAAAAACATATACTATTGTATAAGAAGGGAAGTGGATGAGTAGAAAATTTACATATGCGGTTGTCTGAGCCCAGTAAACTCTAGATTATGCTTCTCCCATCACATTCTTATGGGTTGTAACAGATGAATCTTGGTATGCACACCATAGTTGTAATCATTAATGCCTCTGAACTGTGCTCTACATGGATATATATTGAAAGCACTTTTAGCTGTTAGTGTGTAACTAAATAGTGTTTTGTGTCTTAAAAAATATGGTGTACCTATTTTACTAAACTTTTGCTTCACTGTGCATGAAATCTTAGAAATGTAGAGTATGGTACATTGCTGAATATGGGGACATGTTGGTCAACAATGGTGACATGAATGATTGATAGGACCCTACCATGGTAAGTACAATATGTGTCATGCTGCTACCACAAAATTATACAATGTTATCTCATTTCTCACTTAATTTCACTATTCATATTAATCGATTTGTTCCTTGTTTGGCTACCTATTTTTGAGAAAGGTATATGTTTTTGGGTAGTAATCAAATACATCTAGAGAACACCAGTTCACCAAAGGTGACTACAACTAGTGGAATATGGCTGAAATTCCCACATTGTCGACTTGGGGTAGAAGGCTAGAAAAATAATGTAATGTGGCTACAACCACAAAGTACGTTGGAAGTTCTAGAAGGTTTTGATATTGAAAAAAAATATATTTTTTGAACTGTATTTTTAACCATTGTATATGTTTAGGCTTAGTCAAGATTTGTTACAACCCCAATTTTGGGTTCATTTGCTGAGAAATGTAATTTCTCATATTAAAGATAAATGAACAAATAAATATTGACTACATGAAATTTGTTACAATAGCCTTGATGATTGCTTTGTGGGCTTTATTGGCTATTGGGCCCAATAACAAGGAAATTCAATTAGTAAAAGAATAATTAAGTTTTTAAGAAAAGAAAGGTGTGGAAACCTCCAGAAGGCAAAAGAATATAATCCAAAGTTGGATTTCATGCCACATGGGTTCCTTGGGCTCTGAGGAGTCCAAAGTTGCAAAGAAAAAGTAATAAGAAAAGAAAAGATTAATTAAGTATTTCTTTATTAAGAAAGAAATTGAAAACGATGATGAAATGTGGAAAACAAGTGAAAAGAGGTATATTTAAGTTAGCCTTGGTGGAATTTCGTATCCCAAGGATTCCTAATGATAAAAGGGATACCAATGAGGAAAATAAAAGTGAAATAAAGAGAAATTCTCAAAAAGAGCTATTTTAATAAGAAATAAACAAGATAATGAGAAATAATGAAGTATAATGCATTTAGATGCATCTAGAAGGATAATAAGTATCCTTAAAAAAGGATTTCGAAATTTTAGGATTCTTGTAGGGCTAAGGAGTCCAAGATACCAAGATGATGGCATAAGAAAGAGAAATTACCAAATAATTTGGTTGTTATAAAGGATAACTTGCTTGCAAAGGAAATACCCTTTTTCTTTGGAATTTGGGTTTCAAATTTAATAAACGAGTGGATAATTCCAAGAAAAAGTTTCCTGTAAAATTTGAGTGAAAAATGTTAAACGAAGAGAGAGAAATGAATTTCCTAAGATTCCATGTACAATTCCCTTTTTAATTTGTTTTTTTGGAATATAGGAATAAGGGAGCAAGATCAGCCGTTGGATGCCCCGCATAGTCCAGATGACCATGAATCCAAGGGCAGCTGATCATCATCCACCTTGTTTCATAGAAGGAAAGGGAGTGAGAAAGCAATCTGATTTTCTCAAGTTTGATGCTTTAACCTGAGGTGTGGATGAGTCCATCACCTTCGAGAGTCTTTTTCAAAGTGTCTCGACCCAATTTATGGGTAATTTCATGGAGGATCAGAGAAGTACCCAAATCCTCGAACACTTGTAAGAAGTCCTATATAAGGGGAATGGTATGGGCTTCATGAGAGATTGCGGGAACCCTACCCTCAAGTTCGGAGCAGTGCGACGAGTGTTCCCATGCCCTCAATTGGACCAGCAACTTGTTCTTCCTCCTCGACTAGCCGTCATCATCATCGGAGCAACAACCACTTGCTGGCGGTAGAGGAATAAAGCCAACCTACAATTGATAGGTCGGGCAGGTTCGTGGCGAGCAAACGAAGCTCATGGACTAACTAGCTTGCTCGCTGGTGGAAGAAAACCCAAAGTCAACACCAAGGTTGACCGGAGGCTAGCACTGGCTCGCGAGGTAGCAGGACGAGAGGTTGAAGGTGAATAGAGAGAAAAGTCTCTCTTACCCCTGGCGCGTGAGAAGGAGAGTAGGGACAAAAAGGGTAAAGGCCGGATCGAAGACCCTGATCGCTAGAAAAGAAAATAGGAAGGACACATGGCGCTCTTCCATTGGCCAAGAGATAGATATTTTACAAAATCTGTAGTTAATTATTGGTAGCCCTGATGGAAACGTATAATACATGAAAATTGATCAGAAAAAATGAGGAATGTAATAAAAATGTATTTGAAGCCTAATTCTACTTTCAATTCAAAAAGTATGAAAAGATGTTATCTTTAATGGTTTATCTATTAAAAGAACCCTAATCTTTATTGATTAATGATTTGGAAGGGTTATATGGATGATTAAAGTTGATCTTAACCCGTGGTTAATAAAAGGGCACAGTAAATCTAAAAGGATGGTCTTTGCATATAATTGGTTCAATTTAGAGTTTATGTGCATAAATAGGCTTTACTGGGCCTTGAAACCCTAATGTTGGTGATTAGGACTACTAATGGATTTAATTATTTGATTTCATGTATATAATTGAGTTTCATGGTTATACGCTATTTCAAGCATTAAAGTTCCTAATTTGTGGATAAACACCCTTAATGTAGTAATTAGAGTTTTCTCATGAATAAAAGGTGGAATTAATGGCAAATCGAGTTCATATGTGATTTGGGCCATAATGAACTATGAATTGATGATAAATGCGTATAATGATCTTGTCATGGATTAAAAGGATAAAAATAGTAGCTTTAATGTAAAAGAGGCTTAATGAGCTTAATTGATGGTTAATTAGGCCTTTTCTGAAATTAGGGTTAAGTGTTGATTAAAGGTAACCTTAATATCTTTTGTGAGGAATAGATGAGATAATTAGGGTTTGTGAGTGATTGTATCAAATTAGGGTTTAAAATAGTAAAAGAGAAAGTGAAACCCTAATTGCAATGGAAACCCTAAAAGTGGACTAGAAACCCAAGGAAGCGAGCTAGGTTTAATAGATCTTGATGACATGAGTAATAAAAGGGAAATTGCATGATTATTTCAGGATCTTGTTGTATGTGCTTGCTTGCTTGGATTCTTACTTGCATGGATATTTCTATTCGAATCATCAGATCAGGTGTGTGGTTAATTTTGAATAACCGCCTTAGTTTCCTGAGGATTTTTCGGATGGTTAATCACATTGAATGCAAATTATTAGTTTGGATGTTCATACTTACACATCATAAAGTCACTATGATTATCACATTAATAATAGAAGTATGTATTCTCACACCTACATGCCACCTTGATGGATGACGCCAAAGGTCAGGCCCAGATGGGTAGACCAATGGGCACCATGAGTGGTGACCCCCAAGCACCAAGCTCGGGAATGAGAAGGCAGCCTATGATATTGCATGACTAGTGGGCACCATGAGTGGTGACCCCCATGCACCAAGCTCGGGATTGAGAAGGTGGCCTTAAGTCATTGGCAAAAGAAACCCTAAGGTGGGTATGCCAGGGTTAGGGCAAAAGCGGTGGAGAATGTCATACTGAAAAGTGTAAATTGGCTTGTTAATTAACTTGATTGTGATAATTAGATTGTTATCCATATGTGCAAACTTTTGGTTGTCCCCACATACCAGTATATTTCGATATGCTGACCGACGTTTTGTTTTTCGGCATTTTAGGTACAACCCTGAAATGAACAAATAGTAAAGTGACACATTGTGAAAATAAAACATAATGTGTAAGGAGGATTAGATAGAGTAGATTCAAGCTTGGATAGATAGATTACCAAAGTTTTAAAAGGTATGCAAAGTTTTAATTTTCTACCATATTTCAGTTTAGTTAGTAGAATTGCATAATTATTATTGATTATTTGTCGAACCTTTGATCCAGGTTATTGAATAACGGCTCTGACCTTTCGGTCTCCCTTAATTGGGGTTTACCGGGAGGCGGGGTCGTTACAAGATTAGTCGAGCAATTTGAAATCCCGATGAGTCCATTGTGTTTCTAGTAGCACTAACATGATGGAAAAATATGCCCCATAGTCAATCTTTGTGTCATATATTATATTTGGTTCTTTGTTTTAGATTGGGTCATAAAAAACTATGCATAGTTGAAATTTAGGAATTGAAGCAAGATGTGTACATGATCAAATGATAAAGATCAATGATCTATCCATTTTTTAATGAAAAAACTTGTTGACATGTGGTAGTGAAAAAAGGAATTGGAGCCTTATAGAATAGTATATGTGTCACTTCTACATAACAGTCCTGGGTACATAAACATATCTTTTTGTTCTCAACTCATGAAATCGAGTAGGATTCCTTTCCACAGACCAAGAGGAGGTACAATTTGATCTTAGAATTGACAAAGTATGGAAGAATGAGGCACACCAAACATGTATATATCACATGGTATAAGGTGATATGTAGTGTTTCATTAGAAGAACAACATTCTTAGATGCATGTATATATCCTTGGATCAATCAACTATATATACATTGCTATCATGTAAATGTGAACGTGAAGGTACTAACTCATTCTTCTGCAACAAAAGTAGCAAAGGAGGCTTTGGAGTTTGTAGAGAAGAGGATTCTTAGAGAGTAGCTATCGCCAAAGTAACTGATGTCGCTAGCTATGGCTCAAAAGGGTCTTTTATCACCACAAATAATAACATTTTCTCATTCTGTTTGTATTAGCTTCCACCAACACACATATATATATATATAATCTTTGTTTCTGTTATGTTATTATACAAAGCTACCATGATGGAGAGAATATTGCACAATGTGGTTTTTGTTATGCTTTGTTCAGGTTTTAAGGTTGTGATCAGTGGGGAAAGCATGCTCGAAAGTGTATGCTATTGAATAAGAGGAAATCATGGTGAGGGGATTAAGAGAGGATGGATATGCTATGCAGAGTCAAAGGAAAAAGTTTGAGCCTTAAGGTAACTAAGAGAAATGCAACGAGAGCGGTCACTTGTAGAAAACTTCAAGTCTAAAATCAAATTATATATATACCACTGGAAAATATACAATAGGAGATGAAGACTTTATTTATATTGATGACAACTTGTCCTACATAGATAAATTACAAAGATATCACAATGTTGGAATAAAGAGATATTTAAAGTAGTGGTAAGAAAATCATGAATCAACCTGAAATGGTGGTTAACAAGATGAAATGACTTTTTGTACTTAGAGAATAGTACATGAGGCAATTTCATTGGACTAGAGAATGTTCAAAAACTATTCAAAAGTAGTTGTATGAATAGGAAGATGCTTCTCAAATGAATATCTACAAGAACAACACATTCTCTTAGTCATGATGGCCCAACAACCACAACAACCCTAGGCAGTTTCTTACTCATAGAACTAAAGGAAAAGATAACAAAGATGCTAAAACTGGTTGAGGAAGATGCATATCCTTTCCCCAATATGATTTTAAGCTGCAATAAATCTTTAATATATATATATATATATATATATATATATATTTCCATGTACATTGTATAATAGGGGTAAGGAATATGCATCCTCCCCGTGTAAACTCATTCCTTTAATAATATGAAAGTATGATTCACTACTACAGAAATGACTTATAACGTCACATTTACAGGCGTTGGTTGTACAAAAACCGACGCCTAATCCATACAGTGTCAGTTAAATCAAAATAACCGATATCTATTTGTGAAGGGTGACCATACACAGCTATCACTTTTTATTTAGCATATGTTTCTTAATAAGAAACCGACGCCTAAAATTGACCACCAAATCCAAATTTTCCAGTGAAAAAAATTACCTCCAAAATTTAACATACAACGTCAGTTTTTAACAAAGAAATCGACGACTAAAGGTTTTCCACGAGACATAAATTTGACCAATTTTTATCGTCGGTTGTCTTACAATTACTGACGTCGATGTGTTTTCACACGCTTAACCGCAAAAATTTTCACCTCCCTTTAACGTCGATTTTTATACAAAAACTGATGACTATAGTCTTAATTCGAGAACATTTATTTTTTTCGGTATATATAGATAGACGTCGGTTTTTCTAGTTGGAACCGACGACTATCAACTAACAGAAGTATCAGTTTCTTGGTAACCGACGCCTATAGTTTTAAGCGTCGGTTAGTTCTAATAACCGACGCCTATTGTTAACTTAACAACACCCATGCGAGCCAGACTCTTCCCCTTTCTCTCTTTCATTCATTCTCGATTGAGGGTTAGGTTTGGCGATTCCTTTGCTCACCGCCGCCTGCTACTCCTATGCTTGCCGCCTCCGCCTCCGCCGCTCGCCTCTGCCGCCTCCGATTGCTGGTGCTCCAGCCACTGCTCTCCAGGTCACGACTCTCCTGCTCCCTGCTCTGCTCCCTGCTCTCCAGGTCGCTGCTCTGACCACAGCTCCTGCGTGCCTATTTGCCACTGGCACCACCACGAAGGCCTTCTTCCTCTGCCCTCAAGGTACCCTGCTCCTGCTCGACCACCATTGGGTGGCCCTTTTGTCATTAGGGTAATTTTTATACATGTTTGAGTACATTAGGGTTCTAATCTACCCTTTTATCCTATATTTGATGCTAATTGTGCATATATGTTGAGTTTGGGACTTTAGTGATGGACTTTGTCCTAAGTTGCTATTTTTTCATCTAATATGAACTCTAGTCTCATCTATCCTATCTTAGAAATCAGTAGTACATTTATGTAATATCAACTAAGGGCCCAAGGTCAGCCCCACCCCTCCCCCCCTTTTCTATATTATCAATGAGCTTCATCTTACTCTTACCTAAGAATTTTTTTTCTTAATCTCTTATACATCATTATATTTGAGGTTAGTCTGTCTACTAGAGTGTGGGGATTAACTATGTTTCCTATAGTTTATAACATTGCATTATGAATTATTGCATGTTTGAAACTATTGATTTCTTGATTTAGTATTTAATAATGCTCAATTAACCATGTTGCCTGTAGTTTATACACATTTATTATATATAAGAATGACAACACATGTATTTGGTTGCCTAGAAACCCGTCCAAGATTTACTCATTAAGAGTAAATCTTGGATAGTCCCCAGTTTGTGACTGTTCTTGAACACCTAATCTCACTTAGGATGTAAGTGTATAATGTGTATTGGGTTTTCAAGAAAATTTCAGCAGCATTTCCCTGTTTGTTCTCTAAGTACATATGTACTTGGAGAACAGCGGGGAAATGCTGCCGAAATTTTCTTGATAACCCAATACACATTATACACTTACTAGTGAGATTAGGTGTTCAAGAATGGGATAGGTGGTACACATTTATTATATATAAGAATGACATCACATGTATTTTTTGGTCTAGAAACCCGTCCAAGATTTACTCATTAGGAGTAAATCTTGGATAGTCCCCGGTTTGGGACTGTTCTTGAACACCTAATCTCACTTAGGATGTTTTAACCATCAATTATATATAAGACCTTAAACCCTAAAGTTTTAACCAAGCTTAAACTCTAATCTGTTAACCCTAGAACCTAATTTTGTTGTAATATATACTTGTTTTCTCTTTGATCATTGAATGGATAGATCATGGATGTCCATTCGCAATTGCTGCACCCCAGAGTTTATTTCTGGTCTTGATCAGTTTATTAGATTTGCCGAGAAACATAGGAAACAACCTGGAGATAGGTTCTACTGTCCATGTAGGCATTGCGGTAACAACTTGAAAGTCAACACTGGTGATGAAATCAAAAGTCATGTCATGTGCAATGGGATTGTACAAGGCTATACAGAATGACACTGACATGGAGAGATTTTAAATCTGAAACCAGAAGATGTCGATAGTAGTGCTTGTGTGGAAGAAGTTATTGCCTCCGATGACATAGATGTGAACGAACTAGTTCCAGTAGACATCGTTGATGTGATACCGGATAGTTGTGGGGTAGAGCACACCGAAACTGATCCACCTCTCATGCTTAGAAATATTGTGCATGATGCTGAGATACCGTTATACATAGGTTGTACTAAGTTTATGAAGCTTAGCACCGTGTTGAGATTGTATAAGCTGAAAGCTAACAATAGATGGAGCGACAAAAGCTTCACGTCATTGTTGTCTTTGTTGAAAGAAATGCTTCCTGAAGGAAATGAGCTGCCAATCTCAACATACCAGGTAAAGAAATTGTTGTGCCCAATGGGAATGGAGGCCAAGAAGATACACACATGCCCGAATGATTGTGTATTATTTCAAAAGGACAATGTGGATTTGAAAGACTGTCTAAAATGTGGTGCGTCACGGTATAAATTGACGACTTCGGGGGAGTCCAAAACTGGTTCTCCTGCCAAGATGATGTGGTATCTACCTATAATATCATGGTTTCAACGCTTGTTTGCCAATCCGATAGATGCGAAGAATTTGAGGTGGCATGCAGATGTTAAGAAAAATAATGATGGGATCCTACGACATGCATCTGATTCCCCACAGTGGAAGATGATTGATCTATTATACCCTAAATTTGGTAAAGAAGTCAGGAATATAAGACTTGGGCTTTGTACAAATGGGATGAATCCATACGGGATATTGAGCTGCCAACATAGCACTTGGCCAGTCATGCTTGTTATATACAATATTCCTCCCTGGCTGTATATGAAAAATAAGTATGTTATGCTGTCGTTGTTGATATCGGGCCCTAAACAACTTGAAAATGATATTGATGTTTATTTTGAACCTCTAATTGATGACTTAAAGAAACTCTGCGGTGAAGGTGTGATGACCTATGATGCTTCACGAAGAGAGACATTTTATTTACACACTATGTTGTTTTGCACTATTAATGACTTTCCAACATATGAAAATTTGTCTGGATATAGTGTCAAAGGAGCTAAAGCGTGTCCTATATGTGAAGAGAACACTGATTCAATAAGACTAAAACATGGCGGCAAGACTGTATATCTTGGTCATCGAAGGTTTCTTCCAAAATTCCATCCGTATCGTAGGAAGCGCAAAGCATTCAATGGATGGAATGAGGAACGAAGTGCACCTAAACCTATACCTCTACTGGGGGAGGTTATTTATGAAAGAGTAAAAGACTTTATCAATTAATTTGGTAAGAGATCACAATGTACTATGGCCACACGGAGTGACAAATCTTTACTCAAGAAGAAGTCAATATTTTGGGATCTTCCTTATTGGAGTTCTTTGACAATCAGGCATTGTATCGATGCCATGCACGTTGAGAAAAATGTCTGTGATAGCGTCATTGGTACTATGTTGAATATACCAGGTAAGACTAAAGATGGGACAAAATCCAGACTGGACCTACGTAAAATGGGAATAAGGTCAGAATTAATAGAATTACATGAAATGGGAAATCGGAGAACATACTTACCTCCCGCTTGTTACACGTTGTCTAGAAAGAAGAAGAAAGCTTTTTGTGAATGCTTGGTAAATGTTAAGGTGCCATAGGGTTACTCATACAACATTCGTAGATTGGTATCAATGAAAGATCTGAAATTGATAGGTCTTAAATCTCATGATTGTCACACTCTAATGAAACAAATATTGCCCGTGGCAATTCGATCTATATTGTCGAAGCATGTAAAGTTTGCAATCACCAGACTTTGTTTCTTTTTCAACAGTATGTGCAACAAAGTTATTGACCCTGATACTCTCGATACTTTGCAAAGAGAAGTGGTTGTTACCCTATGTTAGCTTGAGATGTATTTCCCTCCTTCGTTCTTTGATATCATGGTACATCTTGTTGTCCACTTGACTAGGGAAGTGAAAATGTTGGGACCAGCTTTCTTGCATTGGATGTATCCCTTTGAACGATACATGAGTGTTTTTAAAAGTGATGTTCGAAACCATTATCGGCCTGAAGGGAGTATTATTGAGGGTTATGTGGCGAGAGAGGTTATGGATTTTTGCAATGACTTTCTGAGTGGTAATGACACTCCTGGTAATGACAAGAATATTGAGGAGCAATTTGGCAAAGGAATTTTGGGATCACGGGTGAAAGTAATCAGCCATGAGCAGTTGGAACAAGGTCACTTGTATATTTTACACTACATGGATGAAGTGAGTGTTTATATCGAGGAACATACCAATTTCATCAAGAGACAATATCCTCGAGCCAATTCAATGTGGCTTGCTAGATTGCATAACAAGACATTTATTAAGTGGTTTGAAGATAAAGTCTTACATCAACTATCTCAAACACCAAATGATATTACAGAAACTATCAAATACCTCGCCTTTAAACCAAAATTGAATGTTATGTCTTATGAAGGGTATGACATTAATGGATTCACATATTACACAAAGCACCAAGATGATAAGAGTTTTGTCCAAAATAGTGGAGTCACCCTTCAAGTGTCGACTATGTTTTTTGTAAGTGTAAAGGATAAGAGTCCACGTGAAGCTAAAATGTCATATTACAGTGTCATTGAAGACATATGGGAGTTTGACTACATAGATTTCAGAATTCCGCTCTTCATGTAATTGGGTTGATAACACCAAAGGAGTTACAGGGGATGAATTGAGTTTCACTTTAGTGAACTTTGAAAATATTGGTGAGAAGGGTGAACCATTCATATTGGCATCACAGGCAAAATAAGTAATTTATATCAATGATCCTACAAATGATAAATGGTCGGTTATTCTTCATGGTAAAAGACAATTAATTGAAGATCCTATAGATGAAGAAGAGTACTATGATAAGTATGATGACTCTGGTCCATTCCCAGTTGGGTTGCCAACACCACAAAATATTGAAGCTAATGATGACTTGTATGTGCACGGAGATCACAATGAAGGATTGTTAATTGATAAACAATCACAATATTAGAGGCATGCATGTTTATATTTTTTTATATATTTCATTTTTCAATGTTTCATTTGTATATGTGAACTATACAATGTTTCATTATCTTCTAGTTATGTCAAATGTTAAATGTTTGATTTTTTAATGAAATTTTTAGATGGCTGAGCATGGGCATGATGACCATGATGTCCATGATGAGCACGGTGAGGATATCAATGCACAACCTCACAATGTAAGTTTTAAAAGTATATCATATATTTCTATCTATATGTCCATTTATAGTTATATCCTGTAAGTGTGTTTATTTTGTCAAATTTTAGGTTGATGATGTACATGCACCCTCTGAAGCACTTGAGGCACTTGATGAGCAGTACCAAAAAGTTGGCAAGAGAAGGGGCATCACTATGATGAAGAAGTTAACAACGCTAAGGGGCAATGGACCCAAACTGGTTGTGGATTTTGCTAATGCAGGAAATGCAATTGGAGTGAACCACAATTCGTTTGTTTCATATCTTGGGTATGTTATTGGTAGCCATTGTGGTTGTAAGATAGATTTGTTGTAAGTATTTTTATGACATAGTAGCTAGTCTTTTCAAGATGATACATTTTCAAGATGATATGTATATATGTATATAACATTCATTACGTAAATTTGTAGGGGTTGAAGCCATGCCATCTAAAAAGTAACAAATACGTCATTGTAGAGGCATCGACTTACCCATCCTTCCAGGGGAAATGTTTCATGGGTCTCCATTACCAAATGGTTGGGTTCGTGTGAGCCCGTTACGTATATTCCCCAATTGGATAGATCTTCTATTGCCATATGCCCACCCAGATTGTGAAACGCTTGGTGAGGCAGAAGGCGGAGTGATATTGTGGCCCAAAGCGGATGTCGTCTATACTGAAATTGTATGATAAATTTACATTACGTTAAATTTTTAGTGTGTATATATGAGGTCAATTGATCTGAAATTATATATACAGGTTAAAATGAAGACACCCAGAGCATGTATGCCTCCACCTCCACCTCCTATATTACCAAGTTGGGTTCCACAGGACCTACCTGCCCTGTTAGGTCCTAATTGTAGGGGTATGATAGTATGGTTAGATGAAAATGATATAAATTGCCCTATAAATGTTTCTATAGATGCGAATGCTGCAGGTCAATCATACGAAAACAAACTATTTATACAAGATATTTTGGAGTTGTTTCGCTATGATTGGATGAATACATCTATGATAGAGCTATGGATAAGATGAGATCTTATTTATACATCCATATACCTTGTGTAGGATCTGGTGATCTAGTTTCTTATATATTAATGCATACGTAATAAATGTTTTGCAGCTACTTAGACAAGATATGTACAGATTTTTCATTTGAACATGTAGGATTTTTGATTCCATCTTTGATTAGTCTAGTAGATAAAGACCCTACGTCAGTTCAACAATACTACTGTGATGCTTTTACAAATTTTGGTCAAAATAAGAAGACGGTGATAATAGCTCCATTCAATGTGGAGTAAGTTTACTTTGCTTATAATTTGGACTTAAGAAAATTACATTTTTATTGTGGATTTTGAGTTATTAATTTTTAACTTTTTTACCCCTAGGGGTACGCATTGGGAGTTACTAGTTATTGTCCCCGGGACGTTCACTGTCTATTATCTAGATCCTAAGGGGACTAAATTGAATCCAAAATATGGACATGCAATGAAAATGACATTATTCCGGTGAGAAATATTTCATTTTTATATCTTTTAACATATGTTATTACATTATTATTTAATTATACAATTTATTGTGTTACATTAACATGTAGGGGTTTACATGAGTTCAAAAAGGCTGTAGGATAGGTCCCCAGGAAAAAGAACCAGCCAATAATTTGGGAGAATGTGGAAGTAAGTTCCTGACTCCAATGTATATATTATTTATGTGAACTGTGCTGAGTTGTATTTTTTAATATTTTTTATGTTTCAATTTATAGTGTGCTACACAAGACAACGGCTGGGCGTGTCCATACTATGTGATGTGATTTATGCACATGATTATCAAATATGCCGCATTGGACATCGATACCATACCTGAGGTATTATATATAGTCTCATTAGATAATATGAAATATATCAATCTTATTTATATATTATTAATTATATATATACATCATTCTCTTATACATCATTCTCTTTGCAGGTGTTTAAAACTGACCCCACTACAGGTAAAGCCTTATCAGATGTACATGCTTCCTATACGACGAAAGAATTAAATGATGTAAGAGAAGAATGGGCAAAAGCCATACAAGTAGTGTGAGTTTTAAAATATAATTGGGATATTGATAGCGATAATGACTAAAGAATGATATTTTGTAAATGAATTTTCTGAATTGTCATATGTGTGAATATTTCTACATGTGTCTGAATGTTTATATACGTGTGAATGTGAAAATAAATGGAATTGTAGGTTGCTACATGAATGTTTCTACATGTGCATGTGTGAATGTGAAAATGAAAGGAACTTCAAGTTGCTACATGAATTTTCTACATGTGTCTGAATATTTCTACATGTGTGAATGTGAAAATGAAAGGAACTGCATGTTTGTGGCCTGTTTCTACATGTGTGTGAATCTTGTTAAATTTGTAGGTTTGTGGCCTGTTGTTGGCTGATATCAATGGATGTCGTAAACCTGCAGTTCAGTCCTACTAAACTGTAGGTTTCTTTATCCTACGACCAGCCACATCAGGCCTGCAAACTGATAAGAAAAAAAAAATCAAAACATAGGCGTCAGTTATTAGTCGAAAACCGATAATAAAGGCTTACAACGTCAGTTAATAGCAAAAAACCGACGTCTAATGTGGCCAGACAATACGACCGTGGTGACAGGTGATATGGCGTCGATTATTACTAAGAAACTGATGCTGATGGTGTCCTAGATGGCACCCTTTTGTGGCGCGAAGGGTTTGGACGTCGGTTGCCCTACTAATAACCGACGCCTATAGTGCCCCTACTGACGCCCTTTTTGTGGCGTGAATGATTCTGGCATCGGTTTTCCCACTAATAACCGACGCCTATAGTGCCCCTACTGGCGCATTTTGGGTGGCGCGAAGGGTTTTGGCGTCGGTTTTAAAACCGACGCGTAAGGGTTCACCTTTTAGTATTGCCCACATAGATGTCGCTTTTTAACCGTCGTCAAAGGCCTTAAATAACCGACACCAAAGGTCAGTTTTGTAGTAGTGATTGTTGGTATTTTAATCTTAACTTGATTTAATTAAAATGAATTTTTCTATTAAAAAGGCTTGTCTATCAACAAATTACTCAGTATATGAATAAATAACTACATATATATGTGTGTTTTGAATTTCACTACATATGTATCTAGATTCATAATCTAATTATATGTGGAGTGAATGCTTTTTCCCTACATATTAGCTATACAATTCATCTTTTTTCACTACACATTAACTACATATACAATTGTAGTTACACATTTATCTACAATTACAACTGCATTTAAATATGTAAAGACAATATTTTGCTAAATTCCGTACTTCATATGTATTTGTATACATACCTCAAAATTATAGCTAGAGGAATTCCCTACATGAGTATATAATGCAAAATCTTTATGTGTAAAGAAAAATATAGCTAAATCCTTTAGCTACAAAATATGGGATTTTGTCTGTAACTTTATTTGTAGTTGAAGACCATTTTTTGTGTACAATCACCACATAATGTTTTTTGACTCATACAACCAACATTAATATCCTATGTACTATTGTGGAATGAATTTCCTATGCCTACATTCTTGGTACATCATCAAATAAGTTGCCTTTAATAGTACATGTGTTCTTGTTTCCATTTTTGTCTCAGGGAGTCTATTCACCCCCATCTAGACTCTAATCTAATTTTTTATTAGATCAGGTTTTCTAGGTACCCTTCACCAAGTTCGAATCATGGATGGGAACATATATAGAATGCTCAACTTGAAGGAAAAAACAAAGAAACTTATTTACCTATGGGAGAAAGCTCAAGTAAGAAAGATTATCGAAAAATCAAGTGGAAGGACATCTATTTGAAAAGATAACCTATGATGAAAATGATGATGATGATAATGACGATTTAGATAGAAATGTGAACAAAGAATGCTCAACATCTCACAAAGAAATGATAATGATTAAAAGACCTATTCTCAAGAAAAGTGAAAATTACACGAATAAGACAAGTTCAACATGACATTTAATTTTTTTTAACATGTTTGTATATGTTAGGGAAAATATTCTTGAGTTGAGATCTTGTTATGTAAACCTCCAAATATTAGAAGAGATACATCATCTTCTTGTGAACCTAGAGTGAATAGACCTAATATTGACAATATCTTCTTAGCGTGTACTTACCAATATATTACAAAATCAATATCCTAAACCTTTACAATCTCTTCAACCATCTCGCTCATAAATGTCATCATAAGAAATTTGACCATAGAATATTTTATTTTACTACAAAGTAAACCTATTCTATTTGAGACTCGTGTTTTCATTGTTACCAAATTATGATCCATGACAAACACTATACTTATATCTTTATATATAACTTTTGTTTTGTCTATGTACTATGCTTCTATCTTGATATATGTCACACATAAATACACACACATTTTTTTGCTTTTATCTTGTAGCATAGGACTATTTTCTGTTGAAATGTATGTTCAACCGACAAGGTGGTTATCAAGCTACAAAACTCCAACTAAAGATAACCTTTCGATAGTCAAAGTAAAAAACTAAACATATTCTTATTTTATGGGATTTATTTTAACTTGTAATAGCATACTTTTTTTTACATACTTGATTTTTGAACATACACACATGCATCTTGAAAAATTATCAAATGCATTTATGGACAAATACCTCTAAAAATGTGAATTCCAAAGAACATCACTATATATCTTTCTCTAAACCTGCAAATGGTTATCACTTATACCACACTATATTCAATGTACTTGGACATGTACCCAAAAGAACACTCATGATTAACCAAAGGAACATCATTCAATTTACATTAAGAATACATACATGATATGTATTTGGTAAATTATACTCTACAAGAGATAAAATATGTAAAATTGAATTAGTTTTACTGATATCATCATACTTGATATTTAGTGTATACATATATTACACAAATTGTTATAGCTCATATCATGGGTGTGACACACACCTTTTCCTTAAAGATTGTGTAAAAATATTTCTTATAGAGCATTTGTAGATAATTATACAATAAATATTATAGAACTATCATTAATGTATTGTATCACCTTGAATTATTTTGTTTAGAGTGTTGGAAAATTTTATGCATTACATTGAATTACCCAATAAATTTATCTAAATGAAATAGTCTACATATTCCAAACATTTAGTTTAACTAGCATAGTTTTCCATCATTTCATAGTTTTTTAATTACCTTGTAAAATTTATAGTAACAATAATATAGGGTATTTTTGCCAAGAGATATACCCTAATAAATATATGCATCATCCATATAAGTTCATAAATGGTTTTACCAAAGTACAATAAGCAATACTTGGGGCATATTGATGTGGATTACTGAAGCAACATATATATTTCTCTAGAATTACTTTACATTCTAAATGGTCATGATGTATGACCATATGGTCTACTTAGCATTACATTTAGGACTTCCAACGACTAAACCAATATAGCTAAATAGTTTCTCATATTATGTACTTTGAGATGATATTAATATTAGAAACTATATCTAGAAAGCCACAATAAATCATCTACACACTCTCATATTTACTTTGTTAGTAGCATATTTTGTCATTATTCAAAGTAATTGATAAATGGTTGAATTTATGATGAAACTTTTATAGCAAGTATATTATAATTACACTAGATACGTTTGTTTGGAAGTACTTGTTTCTTATTCTCACTAAAGAACACTACAATAGTACATCTTTGAATTTTTTTAAGGAATTATATTTGATGATCCTATCAGGTAGACTACTTATATTTTAGTATAGTTGAGAAATTTTTATCTTTAAATGATTCACATTTCTCACTTTTGCTTGTCCTCATAATTATTCGCTATATCAAAAAATAAAGGATTTCATTCGATATTGATGGATTGTCAGATTTAAGGAAGCAAAGAACTGGACTAATATACATTTATTTAACACCATATGTTGATATGTAAATCCATTGTCCATATTCTCAAGTCATATTATATTGATATCCACTACATGCATTATACTATTTGCAAATTGAGATTCGTACATACAAACACCCCATTATTGTGTATCACATTCTTTAAAATATTATGCATACTCTAATGTGACTGAATATTTCTTACACACTAGTGATGTAGATTAGTGTGCTTCTACCAAACCTGGTCAAGTGAAATGAACCCAATTGCGAGGGCAAATTTAGGGGGAGGGGGGCAATCAGGGTTGAAGCCCCCCTCTCAAATCACAACACAAGCATTTATACATCATAACACGACCAAATTATATATATATATATATATATATATATATATATATATATATATATATATATATATATATATATATATATATATATATATATATATATATATATATATATATATATATATGACCTTTTCTGATGTAGTATCAAGTAAATTTCTAGCCGATTTGGTGTTTGAGTGATATTTGTGGACAAGTTGTCTAGGTTTGAATCTCACCTATAATTTATTTTTAGATCTCATTTATATCAGGCCCCTTATTGTAGGTAATACTAAGTCTTTCTAACTTAGCCCTCCCTACAGACATTTTTCTGGCTCTGCTTCTGCAAAAAAGTATTGGGTTTTGGCTTCACACAAACGACGGTCACACAATGGCAAGCCACCGCTTGGAAATCATCCGGTGAGAGATCTCAAATCATTGATCGCAGATAGTTATCAATTGCTGGAACGAAAAAAAGGACAAAGTAGAGACGGTGGATTACATGTTTCAAGAGGGTAGTCTTTAGGTGATCACGTTGGATGTTCGGTCTTCTACCATTGTTTAATCGCCATAAATTGTGTTACCAAATGATGCCTCTATCTACAAACAAACTACTATGAAATTGATGTTGGGGATGTTGTACCGATACAGTCCCGGATGTGACGAAAAGTTGTCACGGAAGCGCTACCAACAAGCGTATAAAACCCAAAGAAAAAAAACACCAGATTTAACGTGGAAAACTCTCCCCTTAATAAGGAGAGAAAAACCACGGGGCAATCCCGCTAATAAGCACTATGTAATAAAATTACAACTCACACCTCCGAGATTTAATTACCCCTAAATCCGGGTAGCAACCGCCAACCGCTACTTTGCTTCAAGGCAAAGTCGCTGGTCCTCTTTTATAAACCAAGAGAGCTTCTCTACCAGTTGTTCTTGTTCTCTGGCACCCTCTACCATAGAAGTCACCAACAAGCAACTGGAGAACTCACACCTCAACCGGTGGATAATCCAAAGGCCTCCCTAGGGGCCTCTATTTATAGGCCTCCATGCATGTGATTGCAACCAGGAATTCTAGTCCTAGTTCGAATCCTAGTCCAACTGCATGTTGCACATAGGAAGTCATATTCCTACTATTCAAGATTTGACTCCTATTAGGATTGGTAGCACAAACCAACCCTCCCAAGTCTAAATCCCACTAAGACATGGGCTGGATTATATTCCTAATCCGAACAATCTCCCCCTCCAGCCCATGAGGGAGATGTGGTCTTCAGCGATCATCATTGGGAATGTACACCACAAAGCTTCTTACAAAGATCTAGCTTGTCTCGTGTCACCACCTTGGTCATCATATCAGAAGCATTCTTCTCAGTATGGATCTTTTTCAGAGTCAACAACTTCTTCTCTATAACATCACGAAGCCAGTGATATCTCACATCAATGTGCTTTGTCCGTGCATGATGCATTGTGTTCTTGCTCAAGTCAATGGCACTCTGACTATCACAGAAAATAGTCTGGTCAATCTGAATCCTCCCCAACTCCCTTAGAAATCTCACCACCCAGAGAATTTCTTTTCCTGCTTCCGCTGCTGCAATGTATTCTGCCTCTGTAGTTGAAAGTGCAACACACTTCTGCAACCTGGACTGCCAAGATATGGCTCCCCCTGCAAAAGTGAAGATATACCCAGAAGTAGATTTCCTGTGATCTTTATCACCTGCCATGTCAGCATCAACGAAGCCCTTTAGAACTGGTTCCGAACCACCAAACATCAAACACGTGTTGCTCGTGCCTCGTAAGTATCTGAAGATCCACTTGACTGCCTCCCAGTGATCTTTTCCAGGATTTGAGAGAAACCTGCTCACAACGCCAACTGCATGAGTAATATCAGGTTGGGTACACACCATTGTGTACATCAAACTCCCTACAGAAGAAGAATAGGAAATCCTTGCCATCTCCTCCTTTTCCTCATCAGTAGATGGGCATGACTTCTTACTCAGCTTGAAGTGACATGAAAGTGGAGTCCCCACGACTTTGGCTTTGCCCATGTTAAACCGCTCAAGTACCCGTTCAACATAACTCTGTTGTGACAACCACAACTTGCGCTGTGTCCTGTCACGTGTGATCTGCATCCCCAAAATCTGTCGTGATGGTCCCAAATCCTTCATCTCAAAGGCTTTGGAAAGCTCTGTCTTCAATTTTCTGATCAAACTGAGATCCTGACCCACTAGCAACATGTCATCCACATAGAGTAGTAGAATAATGAACCTGTCATTGGGAAACCTCCTGATGTAGACACATGGATCTGCACTTGTCTTCTGGTACTCGTGACTCTGCATGAAAGAATCAAACTTCTTGTACCACTGTCTAGGAGCCTGTTTCAACCCGTACAAACTCTTCTTTAATTTGCAGACTAAGTGGTCTTTCCCCTTGACTTTAAAACCTTCTGGCTGCTCCATGTAGATCTCCTCTGTAAGGTCACCGTGAAGGAAAGCTGTCTTCACATCCATCTGCTCAAGCTCCAGATCTAGACTAGCAACCAAGCCTAGAACCAATCTGATAGAACTCATCTTCACAACTGGAGAAAATATCTCATCAAAATCCACTCCTGGTCTTTGACCAAAGCCCTTGACAACAAGTCTGGCTTTGTATCTAATATCACTACCAGTGCCGTCATTCTTCATCCTATAGACCCACTTGTTCTTTAGTGCTCTCCGACCCTTGGGAAGTGCCACAATCTCATAGGTGTCATTATTCTGCAAAGAATTCATCTCCTCCTGCATCGCCTGATGCCACTGTACCCTGTCTCTATGAGTTTGTGCCTCCTGAAAAGTCTCTGGCTCCCCCTGATCAGTAAGCAAGATATACTGAGATGCCGAATATCTAGATGAAGGATGACGTACTCTGTCAGACCTCCTCAGCTGCTGCTCTGAGGACTCTGCCTGGTCCTGATCCTGCTCCCCCTGCCCAGAAGTCTCTTCCTGTGAAGTTGATCACTCGTCTGTGCGTCTGGAACTGGACCACTTGATGTGCTATCACTCTGCTGCTCATGGTGATTATGTTGCTCTTCTTCATCATCAGAAGACTGCACCTGTGAAGAAGCTGAATCATCCTCATACTCATCGTCTGAAGAACTGTCACCTGATCCCGCAGCCTCTGCATCATCAACCTCAGGCTCTGTCACTGTCTGACTCTCACAGAAAGTCACATCTCTGTGTCTGGTCATGGTCTTTTTCACTGGATCCCATAACCTATACCCAAACTGTTGATCTCCATAGCCAAGAAAGATACATGGCACCGCTTTATCATCCAGCTTTTGCCTCTTTTCCTTGGGAACATGAGCATATGCCTTGCATCCAAATACTCAGAGATGTGAGTAGGATGCATCCTTACCTGTCCATACATGCTCAGGTATATCAAACCCCAAAGGAACTGATGGAGATCGATTTATCAGATAGCAGACAGTTCTCACTGCCTCACCCCAAAATGTCTTTGGTAACTTTGCAGTCTTCAACATGCATCTAACTTTCTCGACAATAGTACGGTTCATCCTTTCAGCTGTACCATTGTGTTGTGGTGTGCCGGGCTCTGTTCTCTCATGTCGTAGGCCATGCTGCGTGCAGTACGCCTGGAACTCCCTGGAGGTGTACTCTCCTCCATTGTCCGTTCAGAGACACTTTAATTTTTCACCGGTCTCCCGCTCTACCATGGCATGGAACTTTTGGAAACATTGAAAAACCTGATTCTTGGTCTTCAGCAAGTAGACCCACACCTTCCTAGATGCATCATCAATGAATGTGACAAAATACTTATTGCCTCCCAGTGAAGCCATCACAAACGGACTGTAGACATCCGAATGAACCAACTGTAGAGGATTTGACTTCACCGCAGACCTTGTCTTGAAAGAAACTCGTCGTTTCTTTCCTGTCTGACATGCATCACATGAACTGAGACCACTATCCTTGCCACAAGGAATCAACCTCTTCTTGGATAGAAGATTCAAGCCCTTCTCACTCATGTGTCCTAACCGTTTGTGCCATAGATCTGTCTGGTTATCCTCAACTGCATGTATACTGCCGTCTCTAAGTACTTTGAGCTTGGTCTTGTATAATGTGCGAGACAGTTTGCCACGTACAATAACCAAAGCCCCCTTGGTGATCTTGCATTTGCCGCCACCAAAATCAAGATGACAACCTTCTCTATCAAAGAAAGAACCAGAGATCAAACTCAGCTGCAAATCTGGAACGTGACGAACATCCTTCAGCGTGAGCGTGCAACCAACACTTGTCTGAACACAAATGTCACCAATCCCGACAATTCTAGAGAAGCTGGAATTTCCCATGTTCATCCTCCCAAAGTCTTCCCTCCTGTATGAAGTGAAGAACTCCTTACTTGGTGAAGCATGATAAGAAGCTGCAGTATCCACCACCCACTCAGAATCATCCTCATCAGCATGCAAACACTGTTCTTGGACTGTTAAGACCACATCGTCATCATCGTACCTATCATCTGAGATCGTCGCTGTAGTATTCTTGTCGTCATCTTGCTTGTCTTTGGCTTCAGACCCATGTTTCTTTTTCCAAATCTTGCAATCTATTTTGAAGTGACCTGGCTTGCCGCAATGGAAGCACCCTCTACCATTCTTTGACTTGGATCTACCACGAGACTTCTCGCGGTCTTGGGATTCACCGCGGCTCTTAGATCTACCACGGTCTCTCGCTCTATCAACGCCTCTGCCCTCTGTGAAGTGCACCTCTGATCCACTGTCGCCTGAGGCTCTTCGTCGAGTCTCTTCATTCAGTACACTGCTCTTCACCTGGTCAAGTGTCAACTTGCCCTCCTGTGCAGAATTGCTGACTGTCACTACGAGTGTCTCCCAACTGTCCGGTAGCGATCCTAGAAGAAGTAGAGCCTGAAGTTCATCATCAAGAACCATCTTCATGGACCCCAACTGATTTATAAGGCTTTGGAATTCATTCATATGCTCGGCGATGTTTGTACCATCCCGGTACTTGAGGTTCACCAACTTTCGGATCAAGAAAACTTTATTTGTGGCAGTCTTCCGCTCATATAACTTCTTGAGCTTTTCCCACAGATCTTTGGCATTGGTCTCTTCTGAGACGTGATGGAATACGGAGATGTCGAGCCACTTCCGCACTGTTCCGACGGTTTTCCTGTTTAGCTTCTTCCAATCTGCATCAGATGTAGTCTCTGGCTTTTGTCCCTCTATCGGATCGTATAGATCTTTGCAATAGAGAATATCCTCCATCTTGGGTTTCCAAATCTGTCAATTTGTGCTTGTCAACTTTATCATCGTCGCATCTTCATCTTTCCCCATCTGGACTTATATCTGCAACCTCGCTCTGATACCACTTGTTGGGGATGTTGTACCGATACAGTCCCGGATGTGATGAAAAGTTGTCACGGAAGCGCTACCAACAAGCGTATAAAACCCAAAGAAGAAAAAACACCAGATTTAACGTGGAAAACTCTCCCCTTAATAAGGAGAGAAAAACCACGGGGCAATCCCGCTAATAAGCACTATGTAATAAAATTACAACTCACACCTCCCAGATTTAATTATCCCTAAATCCGGGTAGCAACTGCCAACCGCTACTTTGCTTCAAGGCAAAGTCGCTGACCCTCTCTTATAAACCAAGAGAGCTTCTCTACCAGTTGTTCTTGTTCTCTAGCACCCTTTACCACAGAAGGCACCAACAAGCAACTGGAGAACTCACACCTCAACCGGTGGATAATCCAAAGACCTCCCCAGGGGCCTCTATTTATAGGCCTCCATGCATGTGATTGCAACCAGGAATTCTAGTCCTAGTTCGAATCCTAGTCCAACTGCATGTTGCACATAGGAAGTCATATTCCTACTATTCAAGATTTGACTCCTATTAGGATTGGTAGTACAAACCAACCCTCCCAGGTCTAAATCCCACTAAGACATGGGCTGGATTATATTCCTAATCTCAACAATTGATATATATATGCCATAAAAAGAGAAGTAAAATACGTGGTCTTAATTAATAAGAAAGAACGAACAAGCTTTAAACATTATGGTTTTGCATAAAAAAGGAACAAAAACAACCTGCCGAACAGTTGGTTAAACGGTTCTCTAATCAATCAAGCTAACTTTGTGTCTTCTATCTTATTTTATTATACTTTACCCGTTAAAGCCATGCAGATTATTGTCAAATGACAATATGAATTGTGTCTGTGAGGGTGGGGCAAATCAATGACTTCTTGAATTCTTATAAATAATCAATTGGAGAAAGGTCAGATTTAAGCAGGGGTGCAGCTGGGTGGGGGGTGGAGCTTCCGGGGCTGAAGCCTCCCTCTCCTCCCAAAATTATGTCAAATACATTCTTTTTTATTATAGAAGTCTAATAATTTATATAAATGCAATGATGGTTTAGTTTTGGATAAGAAAAGTATTTGAATGGAGTGGTAGAGGTGTTGTTTGCAAGAGTGAGTGATGCAAGTTTAATTCTCATTAACAACTATTATTCTTACTCAATCTAAAATCAAACTACATTTACATATACATTGAATTAACTACATTTACTTATACATTGAATTAAGCATCCCCTAATACACATTCCTGAATCCGCCACTGAATTTAAGTGACCCCAGACTCAGAATCTAGTTCTAATACTATGAATATGGTTTTCTGTAGTCAAAACGGAAAAGGTTGAGGACAATATAAATGCGGAGGGTGCGTGCATGTTTCCATGTGTCATAAAGAACAAAAAAATAAATATGAAAGAAGAATAAATATGTAGAAATAAAATGGTACATAATTAAAGAGTAAGAAACATGGAAGGTGGTCAAACAAAAAGCTATGGTTATTCCCGCATTCCATTCATGCATAAAGCACTCGAATATATTACATTTGAAAACTTTTGCGCGGAGTCTTCTCATTTCCATTTATCCATTTACCACCCATCTAACATGCAAAGAACCTGAAAACATTGAATGGCAATGAACTCACACCTAAACCCCATGCATTCATTCCAACATGTATCCGTCTGGATACATATGTATGCGACACACCGCTTTGTGTGACCCTCTCGTTCACCCTTCGACTATAATTCCGTTCCAATGTTCGAGTACAGAAACCATGGAGTTTGACGATTTTGGCCCTGATCTGGAGGCTGGTCTCCCGTCCAAGTCTGCATCACGGGTTACACGGAAGAAAGCCTCATGCCTCCGGTGTCTGACATCAGATCCCTTCCTCTGGTTAATGGAAGGCATATTTGCATTGCTGAATAACATTCTACTGATTATTCTGCTGAAAATTATAGTAGAAAAGAAGGGATATTACTTGTGGGGCGTTCCTGTTTTATTCATCTTAGACCTGTTTATCATCAAGTTTATTGAGATCTTTCTCTGCGATATCGGATCAGTGATGGCGGACGTCGCTAGGCGTCAGTTGGGCCTTGAACGTGAAGCTGCTGCGTAGCGCTATTGGACAGCCTATAAGTCAGATCGAGTTGTCAATATCTGTTGTGAGCCGTAAGTTCTTTGGCAAGTCCTTTCAGCTTGCAGAGAAAATGAGTGAATATCTTGTTCAATTGGGAGTTTTGCATATATATATATATATATATATATATATATATGTATATATATATATGTATATATATGTATATATATATATGTATATATATATGTATATATATATATGTATATATATATATATATATATATATATATATATATATATGCTGTTCATTTGTTGTCCGGCGGGTAGCCAGAATTTTCGCTACCCGCTGGAGTAACTCGGGTCAAAAGAGTAACTATATGATATTCTGGAGTAACCCGTCTGAATAGCAAGAGTAACTATATGGTATGCTGGAGTAACTCTGAGTGCAAAAGAGTAACTGCGCAGAAAATATACAGTCAATAATATATATGGACGGGTTTTTTGATTTTAGGGGGGGGCAAATGACATTATTTTTTGATCAAATTTTTTGGAGAGATAGACAAAGTTATCCTCTACAATTGTGAAATTAAAAAAAAAATATCAGGAAGTGTGAAATATATATATATATATATATATATGTATATATATACATATATACAATCAGTAATATATGTGAACAGGTTTTTTGATTTTGGGGGGGCAAATGATAGTATTTTTTGATCAAATTTTTTAGAGAGCTAGATAAAATGTTCCTCTACAATTGCGAAAAAAAATAAAAAAATATTAGGAAGTGTGAAAAAAAATATCAGGAATTGTTGCTGGGTAGCTACCCGTTAGTTACCCGCCAGGTATTAAAGATAAGCCCATATATATATATATATATATATATATATATATATATATATATATATATATATATATAGGCTGTGTATTTCAGTAGGATATCCATGTTTACCAATCACGGTTTAGATAACACACCTTATGCATAGCATCCTCTTCACTCGGTGAGGCTATGTGATTGCTGCAGCCGATTCATTTAAGTTGGCGATTTCTTGTCTTATGCGCATGCCAATGGTTCTATTTTTCCTTCCACAAAATTTATAGTTGTTACAACTCCAATTTTTGGGTTCATTTGGGTGATAAATGTAAATTTTCACATTAAAGATATTTGGACAAATAATGATATAATCTATTTTGAATAAATGGATTACGTTTACAATAGCCTTGATGATTGTGTTGTGGACTTTATTGGCTATTGGGCCCAATAACAAGGAAATCTAATTAATAAATGAATAATTGAGTTTTTGAGAAAAGAAAGGTGTGGAAACCTCTAGAAGGCAAAAGAACTTAATCCAAAAGTGGATTTCGTGCCACATGGGTTCCAAGGAGTCCAAAGTTGCATAGAGAATGTAATAAGAAAAGAAAAGACCAATTAAATATTTCCTTGTTAAGAAAGAAATTGAAAATAATGATAAAATGTGGAAAATATGTGAAAAGAGGTGTAATTGAGTTATCCTTGGTGGATTTTTGTATCCCAAGGATTCCTAATGTTAAAAGGAATAACAATGAGGAAAATAAAAGAGAAATAAAGAGAAATCCTCAAAAACAGATATTTTAATGAGAAATAAACAAGATAATGTGAAATAATGCATATTGATGCATTTAAGGATAATGAGTATTTCTTAAAAAGGAATTTTGAATTATTAGAGTTTCTTGGGATCCAAGGAGTCCCAATGAAGAAAGAGAAAAGAGAAAATACCTATAAAAGAAAATAAGAAAATAATGTAATACATTATTGATGAATTTTGATGGCATTGTTAAAAAAAAGTATTTCCTACTAAAGGAAAATAGAATTTCGTGCGGATGGTTTTAAAAGCAAGAACAAAGAGAATAAGAGGGATGATTTTCGAGATCCTAATATCAAAAGAAGAAGGAATAATAAAGAAGTATGAGAGAGAGAGAGAAAGCTAGATTCTTAATGAAGGAATTACATTCCTATTAGGATAGGGACTTTTTTCCTCTTGGAAGAACGTCTTTGGGCATGGATATCCTCCCCTATATAAGGGGGGTAAGACCTAAGGCCAAGGTCAGAGAGATACAACACACCTCTCTCCCACTTCTCCTTGTTTCTTGCAAACAAAACCCTAATGAGAGTATAGTTCTATCCCTGGAACATTTGAGGGTTGTAGTTTGGTCCAGTTGGAGGCTCGATGCACCCACGAAGCTGGAGGGAGGCATGGCACTCGTCTATTCGCTCTAACCTTGACGCAGCAGCCCCTAGATGGCTGCAAGGTCAACCGCGTAGGTAGACCTGGCCAACACGATCCAGTTCCTTTGGCCGCACAATCAAGCCATCATTGGGTGCACAGCGGTGAGTTGGAGCCAAATGAGCCATCTCTAGTGGTCGTTGGGATCCAGGGGAGGGAGGAGAAGCCCCACGATCTGAGGCTAGGGCGGCAGTAGGCTGCCGTTCCAAGGATGATTAGGTCCATTGGACTGTTCTGCCCTCCGTGGGCTAAAAGAATGCACAACTTAACCAAGGGCAATCACATCCTTTCGTTATGTTTTCCCAAAAGAAACATTGCATGAGAAAGAGGCTACGTGGCACCTCCCTATTGGCCCAAAGTAAGTTGTTTTTGCAAAATTCGTATCTCCTTAACCGTAACTCGGATAGATGCACATTATCATGAATTTTGATCAGGAGAACTCAAGGAATGCAATAAAAATATATTTGAAGCCTAATTCTGATTGCAATTCGAAAAGTGATGGAAGTTATTTACTTTAATGTAATGATGATTAAGAAACCCTATTTTATGATTAATGTGATTAGTGGGGTTTAATAGATGATTAAAGTTGATATTAACCTATTAATCGTAAAGAGATACATTAAGATCGAAAAAGATGAATTTTGTACGTAATTAGTTTAATTGAGAGTTCATGTGCATGAATATGTTTTAATGGGCCTTGAAACCCTAATGTTGGCAAGTTGGACTCTTATTGGCTTTAATTATTAAAAAATTGTGAATAAAGCTAAGATATAATGATACTAATCTATTTTGAGCATTAAAGTTCCTAATTGTGGTTAAATACCCTTAATGTGGAAATTAGGGTTTCCTAGTGGATAAAAGGTAGAATTAATGATAAATAATGTTCATATGAGTATTAGAGCATAATGAACTATGAATTGATGATAAATGAGCATTATGACTTTGTCATAGATTGAAAAGGATAAAAATGGTAGCTTTAATGTAAAAGAAGCTTAATGGACTTAATTGATGGTTATTTGTGCATTAATCTGGAATTAAGGTTATGTGTTTGTAAAAGGTAACCTTAATAACTTTCGGGAAGGATATATGAGAAAATTAGGGTTTAAAAAGAGTAAATGGAAGTAAAACCCTAATTAAACCCTAAAAAGAGGAAGAAACCCTAAAAAGGAATAGAAACCATAAGTAACAAGATGATTTGGATAGTTTTTAATAAAAAGGAATTGGATGTATATTTCATGATTGAACTGTGTACTTGCTTGATTCTGGATTGCTTGCTTGTTTGGACTATTCCTACAACAGAGTCTGCCTGACAGGTATGTGGTTACACCTATGAATATCCTGAATTAGTTTCTCGAGGATTTTCGAGGTTTTATCGATGACATGAGTCAAACTGTTGGTTGTATTTAGTTCTTGCAAATTATAATGTGGATATGACTATCACCTAAGATATGTGCCTACTAGCTTAGATCCTAGTCCCCTTTGTAATTTAATAGATTGACCTAGTGCATGGATACCGATGGGGTAGGTCCATCAGGTCATTGAATGACTTAGTATATGGCTACCAATGGGGTAGGTCCATCAAGTCACCTTGAGTCAGGGATTGGGCTACCTATGGGTAGTGCCATGTGACTCCACCCTAGATATTGATCTACCTATTAGGCAGGATCATGCGGGGTTTAATAAGGATCTACCTAGAGAGAGGTAGTATCTCAGTCCACTGTAGGGACAACACAGAGATAGGGGATAGGAAAGGATTGAGTAGTATGGTTTAAAACGTAATCTTGGCCGTTAAATGATAATTGGCTGATTACATTGTTAATATAGTTGCACGATTATTGTTTCCCCCACATACCAGCTTCTTGCTGATCGACGTTTTATTTGTCGGTGTTTTAGGTACAATGAAAAGAACAAGCAGTAAAGTGACATATGTAGAATTAAATGAGAATTAAAGTGCAAAGGAGGATTAGATAGATTAGTATCTGCGTGGATAGAAGTTTTGAAATCCCAGTTTTAAAAGGTATGCACAGTTTTTATTTTTACCATATTTCAGTATAGTTGGTAGAATTTAATAATTGTTAATGATTATTTGTCGAACCTTTGATCCAGGTTATTAGATAACGGATCTGATCTCTTGGTCTCCCTTAAGTGGGGGTTACCGGGAGACAGACTTGTTACAATTGGTATCAGAGAATAGGTTCCTCACTTAATCCTTAATAATTATTAAATTTTACAAATTCTGTAGAACCCAAGGGAGTTATTAGAGGATTATTCGAAGGACAGAGGTGTCTAGAAAAGGATCACAACCGGGGGCTGGCAATATTTTCCTCCGCACTGCTAATCGAAATACGAGGACTCCCGGATCTGTGTGACTACCTGGCCAAAGTCTTAGGGTATGAATCGAAATAAGATACATTTAGGAATCTCTCATCTTGTTCGTCCCTTCTCAACTCAAATTCTGTTAAGGACCTTAAGGATTAGGGTTTTCTCTCTTCTCCTCACCCTCTAGAGGTATGGGTAAGGTTAATAAGGTCTAAGGAATCCTCCACCAAATTAATGAAAAGCATGTAAATAAGATGTCATGGACATAAGCTTAATAGAGTAAGCGTAAAGGAATACATACATGCTTAGGTCGTATGACACGAGTTGTCGTTGCCCTCAAGAGAGACATGAGGATAGACCTCCTTGGCAGGAGGATGAGTAGAGAGAGTTAGTCTTGGAGGTAGAGACCTCCATTAAAAGTAGAGACCTAGCACATCCTTTGAGGATGATGTTAACCCTAACCCTATGTGAAGGTTAGAGAGAGATGACATGATGAGTTAGATGTCATGGTTGACCGGGTGTTTGGTTGGGCATGCCTTTGGATTTCCATACGAGCCATGAGAGGTTGGATGACCTAGCACCTTTGGCAACCCAACTCGGGAAAGGGTCGTGCATGTTAGAGCAAAGGGTAGCTCCTTCATGGATAAAGTTAGATAAGAACCTATAGAACCCTATGGGCTTATGCAGGTAGGGTATAACTTGCACCTAGAGTACGTCAGTGGATGGTAGTAGGTTGAAACCCTAGCCAGTATGCATGATGTATGGCTTATGGGATGAGCATAAAGGGCTAGGGATAATCTTGAGCCAAACATGAGTTGAGCATAGGCTTCACCCACATAGGGGTATGCTTGTGAGCTTGAGCCTTCATGGAGAAAGGACCTCTAGTAGGAAGGCTGGATGTGGAGTTAGCTCTGGAGAGAGAAAGCAGGACCCCAGCAAGAAGGTTGGAAGCTTAGCTTCTGAGACATGAGGAATAGTGGGGAGTCGAGGATGATGCGACCTAAGTGTATGATAGTGGTTTCCCTATGCTTGACCCCTGGAGGCTGGTGATATCTTGGTTATCTTTAGAGGAAACAAACCCTAGAGAGAGGATGATGCTTCTGGTTCCTATGGTATAAGTGACTATCTACTGGATGAGATAAAGAGTGCCTTAGACCCTGAGGAGGTGTAAGTAACCAGTTGTGAGGCTTTGTACCTTGTTGATTGTCCTTGAGGAGGACTCAACTCTGAAATGTTACTCGAATAAAAGGATCATGGGAAGCACATGACATACCTTGGACATGCTTGATTCGTGGTTAAGAGATTGAGCATGTAGTTAGACACCCAAAGGTGGACCTAGGGTTCCTAGGTCTAAGAGGGGAAGGAGTGTATCCGATGCTCATGATGATATTTGAGTCTCTATAGTTTCAAGCATGGTACTACTCATGTAGAGGTAAAGGAAACCCCTTAAGTTAAGGGTATGTTTGATGAACCCCTCACAACTAAGTTGATCTAATGTTGAGGAGAGAGAACAAGTATGACCTAGCATGGTTTAATAGGTGGTCTGCTTATGCCTTAGTAGCTGCTGGGTTAGGCATGATCATGTGAATGAAAACCCTAAGGACGGTTGTGACCTTGTTGTCAAGAGTTGTAGTTTCCTCCCATCCTGGGAGAGGGACCCTTTGGTTGGGTTTTTACCAGTTTTGTTGGTTTTGAGGTAACCTAAATAGGTTTTAGAGGATCTTATGAAGCTAAGTGAAGAGTACATGGTATGAGAATGAACCTGCGGACCCATAGATAACCATCTCTACGTGCATGTGGACGTGTTACCATGGAGGTAACCAGTATGGGGCTTGACCAAGGTAGGCAGGTTGCCATGATCCCTATGACAGGATGAAAGTCAGCCATGAATGTAGAGAGAGAGAGATGAAGGCTTGGGTAAGGTTCTAAGTTGAACATGTACTATAAGAGAATCCTAAGCCTATCCCAGGGTCGGGTAGGGATAAGACCGATGGAAGTAGGAGTTGCCTAATTCCCTAGTTGCACATGACCATAGGGTCGGGAGGTAACAACTATCATTGTCTGAGGGCCATGGGTTAGGAGATTGATCACCTTCATGAACTCATGGGACCCAAAGGGCAGATGAGTAGGGCACTCTATGGATGCATGAGGGAAAAGGGATGACCCCAAAAGTGCCGGCACCCTAAAGACCTAGAAGAGATGACCAAGGATTGTGCTTGGACCAAGTAAGTTCGAGACCAATTTTCCATTGAAGTAATTTTGATATCATGATGTTTGTGATGCAGAGACATAAGTTGCACGTTCTAACTTAGATTTGAAGGTGTACTGGAAAGGTGGGATGTACCATCTCTACTCTTGGAACAGGAAGAACTCTGTATTTGGACGGCCGCCAAATGCTTATTTCTTCTTATTATGGGAGTGAGAGATAGGACAATACGCATGCCCTACACTAAAGATAAAAGATGATGTGAGTTGGAACATTGCTACGAGGTATGAGGATAGAGATGATAACATACCCTGGTGGAGTGAACAATACATGGATGGTTTACCAACACTAAGAGGAGTAGCGTAGTCATCTTATGAGGGTGTTTTATCAGGAGCTATGTGGAATTTGGAAGTTGAACAAGGTCGAGTTTGATCACCATGAGGATGACCTCAGAGTTTCTTGATGAAGACAAACTTAGAGTTTGAGATGAGATGATAAGTATAATACATGGAGGTGTATGTCTTCAACATTACCTAATACCTAAGGAGGTGAAGTGGTAATGGATGCTTTGGTTGAGATATAGCTGCCTAGTTTAGCTAGAGGCTAGAAGAAGTGGAGGTTGTTCGGCTAACCCTAAGTTTGGAAAGAAGATGTGTTTTGGCTAACACTCATATGTAACAAGATATGTTGAAAAAGTTAATGGTTGTTTTATTATCCAGTTTAGTCCTTGATGTAGTGAAAGGATGGTGATAGAACCTCGGATGCACTTCTTTGATAGGAAGGTAATAAACCCTGATGAGAGTGGTTTAGGGTTTCTGAGGAATCAATCTTGAGGAATCATGACATGCAGGAGATCATGATACACCTTGGTACTACAAAGATAGTAAGTTACAGTAGTACTTTGGATGCTTACGATGAAGTTGCATGGGGTATGTTGCCATGCAAGCCAAGAGGTGAAGGACGAACACTAGTAACCCAGTGTGTTGATATAAAGGATAAAGTGTAATATCCCTGACGTGGGTTATGCCTTCACCCTAGGTGTTTTGCTTAATAAAGTTAATTATATGCTTGCTCTTATTTCTTGAAAATTAATTGAGTTTCAAGAGGAACTTATGTTTCAATTTTAGTCCTTTTCGAATAATGTTGAAACATTGTTTGGCTTGTTTTGGACTAAAGTGCAAATTGCCAAAGTTGAGGGGTTAAATTGCAAATATTGCATGATAATATTTTCCTCATATGTTGAAGCATCATGAGAGTGAAGATGATGCCAAGGAATGGCTTATGGAAGCCTGAGCACCAAGAAAGAACTGATAAAACAATGTTTGTGCATTAAAACCTAGTTTTGGTGTAAAGTGCAATTTACCCAAAACCTAGGGTTAAATATGCAAAATACTACTTCAATAAGGTCCCTAATAATTCTTGGCATCATGTATAGTAAATAAAATGAGAGGGGATCCTCATTGGAATTAAGTTGGAGGAGAGAGAATCTTGATATTAGAATAGTCAAGATTTAAAGCTAATTGAAACCCTAATTCAATTTAATGCAAAAATAAATAAAATAATTGAAGGGCTTTCAACCAAAATTAAAATGGTTGGATTTATATGTGTGTGGAAATCCTTGAGATATGCAAGGACCACGAAATATCCCAAGGAGGTGAAAACTCCACTCACCATTATTATAAGAAAAAGAATTTCCACTCAAATATGGATATTCTTATTATAAGGGTTAATGTGCTTAATTTCTTTTCCCTTAATTCTTGGATAATGGAAGGGATCTCAGTGGGGATAAAGATGCCTTTTTATACAAGAAATCAAGGGGGAAGTGGTGGCAACAATTTTGGAATTAAATGATTTTTAATAAGGCGTATTCTCTTTCATTGAATTTTTTATAAAAAGACCCTTTCCAAGCCAAATGAAAGGCTTTTCCATTTCTACTTCTTCTCCTTGCTTGGAAAACGACCAAGGGAGCTAGGGAGGACCAGGAGGACGACCCCCAACCTGTTGGTAAGTTTCTTGACCCTTTTCACCTTGATTCCATGGTGGAAATCGAAAATAAATAATTGGTTTCTTCTTATTTCGATCTCCTCTTCAACCCTAGCCAATCTTTTCAACCAAAAGCTTGAGGACGAGCCTAGGGGGGAGTTTCAAAAGCTTCATACACCATTGTTGGCGTGAGCTTGGAGTTTTGGAGCTAAATTGGAGGTGGGTTTTATAACTTGAACCCTTGATTTTGTTATTGCATTCAATTCCTTATCAAATAATGATCATTTCTCTATTCACAATAATTGATTTGGTTGACTGATGCAATCTCCATGGAAATCATAGAAGGTTTCATGGGTTTAGAGCTTGATGATGATTACATCATCATCAGCATACACCTCACCAAATATCAAAGGCAAATGGTTTACATTTAGTTGCTCAAATGGTTTCCCAAACCGTTTGGGAGCAAACAGTTTCAAACCGTTTAAGGGCAAACAGTTTCACCAAACTGAATGAGAGCAAACGGTTTCAAACCGTTTGGAAGTGTTGACCTGGGTTGAATGTTTGGAGATTTGTTGATAATGATGTTGGTTAATGATCCACTAATTATAATTGATTAGCACCAATTGGTTAATGAGTTGAAGGACAATCAATCACCAAACCCTAATCGGGTTAAGTGCTGATTTCTAATTTGATTAAGTTGAATCTTTGGGTTGATTAGCCCAAACGGTTTCAAAACTATTTGGGTATCACTCAAACAGTTTGGAGGTCTAGGGTTGGGTATTTGAAGATCTAAAGTTACCAAATAGAATAGCAATCAATTGCTGATTTGATGATTAATCCAATGATCCAAACCCTAATTGGATGACTTGGATTTGGATGTTGAGATGAGCAAATGGTCTCAAGACCATTTGGAGGTCATCTAAACGACCTCAAGACCGTTTGAGGTCAGGTCATGTTCAATTTGGATGGTGGTCCAATGGTTTCAAAGTAATTGGTTTCACAATGATTAACATTGAAGGTTCATCGATTTCAATCTCTAATCCAATTGATTTCAAACCCTAATTGATGATCAATTGAGGGTTAAATCAGTTGAAGGATGACCGATTAAGCTCAATTGGAGTATGATGTTGGTTCAATTGATGAGTCATTACATGAATTCAATTGATGATGGAGTTAACTTTGGAAACCCTAAATCAATTGGAGTGGTTGAGACCATCTTTGGTCCATTCGGTTTTGAGGAGGTTTGGACCAAACGGTCTCAAGACCGTTTGGGACCAAACGATCCCAAACTGTTTGAGGCCCAATCAATCTCGTGAGTGCTTTAGAAAATGGTTTCAAGTACTTACTTTGGCAAACGGTTTCAAGCACTACCTTTACCAAATGGTTTCAAACCATTGGAGCTCAATTAGAGGTGGGTTTTATAACTTAAACCCTTGATTTTGTTATTGCATTCAATTCCTTATCAAATAATGATCATTTCACTATTCACAATAATTGATTTGGTTGATTGATGCAATCTCCATGGAAATCACAACAGGTTTCATGGGTTTAGAGCTTGATGATGATGACATCATCATAAGCATACACCTCACCAAATATCAAAGGCAAACGGTTTACATTTAGTTGCTCATACGGTTTCCCAAACCGTTTGGGAGCGAAAAGTTTCAAACTGTTTAAGGGAAAACAGTTTCACCAAACCAAATGAGAGCAAACAGTTTCAAACCATTTGGAGGTGTTGACCAGGGTTGACTGTTTGGAGATTTGTTGATAATGATGTTGGTTAATGACCCACTAATTATAACTGATTAGTACCAATTGGTTCATGAGTTGAAGGACAATCAATCACCAAACCCTAATCGGGTTAAGTGCTGATTTCTAATTTGATTAAGTTGAATATTTGGGTTGATTAGCCCAAACGGTTTTAAAACCGTTTGGGGATCACTCAAACTGTTTGGAGGTCTAGGGTTGGGTATTTGAAGATCCAAAGTTACCAAATAGAATAGCAATCAATTGCTGATTTGATGATTAATCCAATGATCCAAACCCTAATTGGATGACTTGGATTTGGATGTTGAGATGAGAAAATGGTCTCAAGACCGTTTGGAGGTCATCCCAACGACCTCAAGACCATTTGAGGCTAGGTCATGTTCAATTTGGATGGTGGTCCAATGGTTTCAAAGTAATTGGTTTCACAATGATTAACATTGAAGGTTCACCGATTTCAATCTCTAATCCAATTTATTTCAAACCCTAATTGATGATCAATTGTGGGTTAAATCAGTTGAAGGATGACCTATTAAGCTCAAATGGAGTATGATGTAGGTTCAATTGATGAGTAATTACATGAATTCAATTGATGATGGAGTTAACCTTGGAAACCCTAAATCGATTGGAGTGGTTGAGACCATCTTTGGTCCATTTAGTTTTGAGGAGGTTTGGACCAAACGATCCCAAACTGTTTGAGGCCCAATCGATCTCATGAGTGCTTTAGCAAACGGTTTCAAGTACTTACTTTGGCAAACAGTTTCAAGCACTACCTTTACCAAATGGTTTCAAACCGTTTGAACTTTGAAAGACCAAGACCGTTTAGGGCCCAAGTAATCAAAATCGTTTGAGGCTCAATATGATTAATCCTTTTGGATACCTAATGTAGTTTATGACTAAATTAGTTAATCCACTTGGACATCTATTGTAATTGAAGGTCCAATTGGTCAATTCATTTGGGTACCTCATGTAATGGAGGTCCAATGTGATTGAATCTCTTGAGAATTAAGATGATGATTGATCCATTGATCCAATGATGATTATTTAGGTTAGGTACAAAGGTTGAAACCCTAAAGTACCTAAACGATCAATACCTTTAGATAAATTAACCCTAAAGGTTATGAGAGTAATGTCATAGTATACTATGTTAACCATAGTTGTATGTACTTGATTGAAGGATTGATGTGACCTAAACAAGTTGGGAGGATGATAGAAAGGAATTCATATATGAGTATTGATCATGTGGTGATTAGGTTATGATCCTTAATAAAGAGATCATGAAACCCTAATCCAGAAGGTTAATGAACCCTAACCCTAATTTAGGGTAACATAATGTAAAGACCCAATTATGGGAATGAAGAGTGAAACCCTCATTGGGATGAGTATCTCCAATTGATGTGAAAGGAGAAACCCTAATTGAGGATGATGCCATGAGAAACCCTAGTTTGGATAAATAGTAAACCCTAAGTAGAAGCAATGAGGTGTGAAAACCTAAAGAAGGGTGATGCTATATTCAATCCTCACCCTAATGAAGTATGATAGTATATGAAACCCTAAACCCTAATAAAAGGGTGATGGTATGGGAGACCCTAATCCTAATAATGGAATGGTGACTAATACATTGATAAGGGAATTACTTAAGGTGATTGATTGTAGATAACCTTATAACAAGCAATGTATTAACTTGAAATGAGTCCATATCATTAAAGATAGTTGGACCATTCTTATGTGCGACCTATGCACTTCATGGCATGAGTGATAGGTTAATGGATGAAAGGATTAAGATGGGAAATACCTTAATCCAAGATAAGCTGATAACTTAAGAAAGTTGGAAGTGATGAGGAAAGTGATACATCAATATATGAAAGATATCACTTTTAGTATTTTAGGATTGATATACCTTGATGCTCCTCAAATCCAATATACTTGGACAAGAAACACATGAAGTGTGTTATGTAAATTGTTACAATGAAATGTAATGAGTTTGATATACTTTGATAAGAATATGCTAATATACCTTGAGAATAAGGTTAAGTCAAACTAATGAGTATGATGTAATCATACCATGATAAGGATGAGGAGTGAACTCATACCTTGTACTGATAATCATTTAATGATAAATGTTAAGAGTAACAACCATGATTGAATATTAAAGATGTGTAATGGCCTTGTGAGCCATATGGTTAGATGTTTCCTAGTGAGAGGTGACAAGGTGTTTTATGGGCCTTATGAGCCATGCGAATGGTTGTTACCTAGTGAGAGGTAACAAGATGTTTTTAATGGGCTTGAGAATCACATGAGTAAGTTGACACCTAGTGAAAGGTATAAAGATGATTATAAAAGTCTCTTGTAAGGAATGATAATGTTCTTAATAAACCAACGAATGGAAACTTAGTAATATAATAATAATAACAAAAGGATACGATAACAATGATGAAACCTTGATTGTTGAAGTGTGGAGAAGAGAGGGATACTGGTAGTATATAAAGAATGTGATTGAGCATGATGGCATGGCCAAAGTTTAAATGTCAGTAGGAGAATGAGGTACCCAGTGTTGTGAAAACAGACATGGGATGTAATCACAGGATTGACATAGCTCAATACCTGAAATAGCTGCACAGGATTGACATAGTTCAATACCTGGAATAATGTCACATGATTGACATAGTTCAATACTTGGAATAAATGCACATGATTGGTTAAATCCCAATACCTGGAATGATAACACATGATTGGATAAATCCCAATACTTGGAATAATAAATGCACATGATTGGTTAAATCCCAATACCTGGAATGATAACACATGATTGGTTAAATCCCAATACCTGGAATAATAACTGCACAAGATTGGTTAAATCCCAATACCTGGAATGATAACACTGGATTGGTTGAATCCCAATACCTGGAATAGTTACACAGGATTGGTTAAATCCCAATACCTGGAATGATAACACATGATTGGTTAAATCCCAATACATGGAATGATAACACAGGATTGGTTAAATCCAATACCTGGAATAACTGCACAGGTTTGGTAACATCCCAATACCTGGAATAATTACACAGGATTGACATGGTTCAATACCTGGAATAGTTGCACAGGGTTGACATAGTTCAATACCTAGAATAGTTACACAGGATTGACATAGTTCAATGCCTGGAATAGTTGCACAGGGTTGACATAGTTCAATACCTGGAATAGTTACACATGATTGGCATAGTCCAATACTTGGAATGGATACACAGGAATAATGTAAGTCTAATGCTTGCACTAGTTGCACATGATTGGTATAATCCAATGCCTGGAATGTTTATATAGCATTGGTATAAACCAATGCCTGAGCAAGACATGATGATGTACATTCTCATGTCCAGCATAATGAGAAAAATCTATTTAGCAGATTGGCTAAGGCCAACAGGTTGAAACAAGAATGTTTCATGGGTGACATTTCAAGATAATGAGTGTTACAAGAGAAGTGTGACATGATGGTATAATATGATGAATAAATGATATACATGTTCTTCCTATTCCTTATTAAGAGAATAGTTGATCTATTGTTCTATCATAAATAGTTACAATGCTTTAAGATGAGAATGCTTTAAACTGCATATCCTCTGCCCAATTTTATATCTTTAACTGCAATAATAATGTTTTGGCGGAGAGTTATATCTCCCGCTGGGACAATTTACAATTGTCTCACCCCTGTGGGATCCAACGTTTTTAGGTAGACATGGATAAGGAGGCTGAAAACCTTTAGCAGAGAAGGAACAACATCAACATCAAGGATAGTAGTAATATCTCAGGTGGAGATACTGCCTGTCTAGTCATATAGTTAGAAAGTCCTATGTGTCATCTTTGTACTCTCATGTCCTTGGAGTCAGTAGTCAGTGTTTTTATTGAATCAATATGAGATTTTGGCTTGATGCCTCGAGGTTTTATGTTGTCTGTATCTAATATTGAATAGGACAGCTGATGTTGTAATCCTTGAGAAGAGATAGTACAGGTTGTATACTTATGGAACAGAATGTAAATATTATACTTTGGTTCTTGATGAAAAAGAGTTCCTATGTGTGGATCTCTTTGCAAAATGTTTTAATTTTTAGTGATTTTCAGTAATCCGCTGCAAATGATTTGCTTCCGCTTAAGTAAATCTCATTTTTATAAGTTGGATGCTACAATTTAGTGGTATCAGAGCTCTAGGTTTGCTGAGTCTACCGAGACATAGGACTAAGGTATCAAGTTTGTTCTAAGTGTACCTCAGTGTATCTTATAGTGTCTTCTGCTTATGCAGAAGAAGATATATAACTTAAAGATGTCTGAGGGACATGAAGAATACGTTACTGAGAGCAATATTGCTGCACCAGTGGGAGGTGCAAGGGATCAGACAAGGGAGGAACTAGTGCCTGAAAATCCCCATGTTGATGAAATTAGGAGAGGAAACCCAGATGTTCGTAATCTTTTTGGGAAAATCATGACTACAATGAGGTATATAGCAGACCATATGCCAACACCGACACCTAGGACACCAGTTCCCAATGAGGGATATGGGTATGGTAAGACCTTTGAACGACTACGTCATGTAGGAGCCATAGAATATGCTGGAACATCTGACCCAGCAGATGCTGATCTCTGGCTCACTGAGTTAGAAAAAGCCTTTAAGATCCTTAGTATCCCAGAGGCTGACAAAGTTAAACATGCGGTGTACCTTTTGAAAGGTAGTGCTGGACACTGGTGGGCTATAGAAGAAATAAAAAGGAATGATGAAGAGGTTGGATGGGAGGAATTCTGTCGAGAATTCGTCAATAAGTATTTCCTAAAGACTTATTTAGATGAAAAGATCTCACAGTTTGAGAAAATATGACAAGGAGCCATGTCAATAAGTGAATATGAGGTTAAGTTCATGGAACTTTTATGATTTTGCCCCCAGATGGCTGCTACTGAGGAGGAAAAGATTTGACGTTTGGAGAAAGGATTGAATTCCGAGATGTCCATTCCGGCATCTGCCCTAGAAAGTAGGGAGAGGTTTGCCACATTTGTGGAGTCTATACGGAGGATAGAAAGATCTATGATAAAGAAACATGAGACAAACCTCAAAAGAAAGTCTACATAGTCACATGGACCAATGAGTAGTGGCAGCAGACAACCAAAATCTTCACCAGTCCAACCACAATATAGTGCACCTATGCAAGGGGTCATCAAGTTGGGGTCGAGCTTGTCATAAATGTGGACAACTAGGACATTTTAGACAACAATGTCCAAGGAGAAATAATGAGATGACCCAACAGTCAAGGCATAATCTGCAAAACCCACAAGGACCTCAGTCTAGTGGAGCAGATGGTAGAGGACAAAGACAAGTGTCACAGTTTGGTCCATCTACTTCTGGTAGTAGAGGACAAAGGCAATAACAAATAACAACTAAGTCCATGTTTTGGGTCAAATAAGATGCTAGTTATCTTATAAAAGGTAGACTTGTCAAGATAGAACTTTCTATTTTGAGTTACCTTCTGTTTCCTACTATAAGAAAAGTAGTTGTTGTTTAGTTCATCTGTATAATCCTTTAAGGATATGAGGAAGAGATAAGAAGGATGAAAACTTATGTTCAGTTTAATATTCTCTTATCTGTTTAAAAAAAACACTCAGAGAAAAATCTGAGATACTAAGTAGTGAAATTTAAAGAGATGTTAAGAATATGGAACATAATATAAAATAAATACATACTACCTAATTTCAGTTCTTGAATACCCTGGCCAGGTATTCATTTATTGAAGGCAAGGTAAGTATGACATATTTAGATTGTTATCTTTTTGACTACCCTGATCAAGTAGTCATTCTGAAACAATCTCCAGAGTTTAAAGAAGAAGGAGATGTGGCATGGATATTTCTACCACATTCTAATTGATATATGAAGGAATTTGACTTAATTATAAATCAACTTATAAACAAAAAAAGGAAGAGGAGGATGTAATATGATTCAACATATGTGTAGATACCAAGATAAGGAATTCTGGTATATGAGAAATATCAAACTATTTTATGATAGTTACCTGGAAAGGTTAACTGTGGAATCAGTGCAGTTACCTAATGTAGTATGAACATCACATGTTAGGGGTTTATGCTTTGCATAAACATAACATTGATGAATATGATCCATTTGAAGGAATAATTGTAAAATTATTACAATAAAAGTTTATCAAATTAAATTAACAAATAACCTCTATCTAAATAAGAAAAGTGTTACCTGACACAGAATTAACTCCACAGTCAATAACGAAAGGACAGTGGAGTATGTGCCCTATGTGTTTGATTCTATGAGAATTTTGTGTGAAATTTTTTTGTATTGATCAAAGTTCTATGGTGTCTCCATAAAAATGAGATATTATGTGGAGAATTGATGATATAATGAATGAATAATAACTGTCTCCCTTTTATCTGGGATTTTGGGGACGAAATCCTTGTTAGGGGTTTATGATTTGTAACATCCCTGACCTGGGTTATGCCTTAACCCTAGGTGTTTTACTTAATAAACTTAATTATATGCTTGCTCTTATTTCTTGAAAAGTAATTGAGGTTCAATAGGAACTTATGTTTCAATTTTAGTCCTTTTCGAATAATGTTGAAACATTGTTTGGCTTGTTTTGGACTAAAGTGCAAATTACCAAAGTTGAGGGGTTAAATTGCAAATTTTGCATGATAATATGTTCCTCATATGTTGAAGCATCATGAGAGTGAAGATGATGCATAGGAATGGCTTATGGAAGCCTGAGCACCAAGAAAGAACTGATAAAACAATGTTTGTGCATTAAAACCTAGTTTTGGTGTAAAGTGCAATTTACCCAAAACCTAGGGTTCAATATTCAAATTACTACTTCAATAAGGTCCCTAATAATTCTTGGAATCATTTAGAGTAAAGAAAATGAGAGGGGCGCCTCATTGGAATTAAGTTGGAGGAGAGAGAATCTTGATATTAGAATATACAAGATTTAATCCTAATTGAAACCCTAATTCAATTTAATGCAAAAATAAATAAAATAATTGAAGGGCTTTCAACCAAAAATAAAATTGTTAGATTTAGATGTGTGTGGACATCCTTGAGCTATTCAAGGACCACGAAATATCCCAAGGAGGTGACAACTCCACTCACCATTATTATAAGAAAAAGAATTTCCACTCAAATATGGATATTCTTATTATAAGGGTTAATGTGCTTAATTTCTTTTCCCTTAATTCTTGGATAATGGAAGGGAGATCGGGGGGGATAAATATTCATTTGTATACAAGAAACCAAGGAGTAAGTGGTGGCAACAATTTTGTAATTAAATGATTTTTAATAAGGCATATTCTCTTTCATTGATTTTTTATAAAAAGACCCTTTCCAAGCCAAATGAATGGCTTTTCCATTTCCACTTCTTCTCCTTGCTTGGAAAACGACCAAGGAAGCTAGGGAGGACCAGGAGGACGACCCCCAACCTGTTGGTAAGGTTCTTGACCCTTTTCACCTTGATTCCATGGTGGAAATCGAAAATAAATCATTGGTTTCTTCTTATTTTGATCTCTTCTTCAACCCTAGCCAATCTTTTCAACAAAAAGCTTGAGTACGAGCCTAGGGGGAGTTGCAAAAGCTTCATCCACCATTGTTGGCGTGATATTGGAGCTTTTGAGCTCAATTGGAGGCGGGTTTTATAACTTGAACCCTTGATTTTGTTATTGCATTCAATTCCTTATCAAATAATGATCATTTCTCTATTCACAATAATTGATTTTGTTGATTGATGCAATCTCCATGGAAATCACAGAAGGTTTCATGGGTTTAGAGCTTGATGATGATGAAATAATCATAAACATACACCTCACCAAATATCAAAGGCAAACAGTTTACATTTAGTTGCTCAAACGGTTTCAAACTGTTTAAGGGCAAACAATTTCACCAAACCGAATGAGAGCAAACAGTTTCAAACCGTTTGGAGGTGTTAACCAGGGTTGATTGTTTGGATATTTGTTGATAATGATGTTGGTTAATGACCCACTAATTATAATTGATTAGTACCAATTGGTTCATGAGTTGAAGGACAATCAATCACCAAACCCTAATCGAGTTAAGTGCTGATTTCTAATTTGATTAAGTTGAGTCTTTGGGTTGATTAGCCCAAATGGTTTCAAAACCATTTGGGGATCACTCAAACGGTCTCAAGACCATTTGAGGGTCACCCAAGACCGTTTGGAGGTCTAGGGTTGGGTATTTGAAGATCCAAATTTACCAAATAGAATTGCAATCAATTGTTGATTTGATGATTAATCCAATGATCCAAACCCTAATTGGATGACTTGGATTTGGATGTTGAGATGAGAAAACGGTCTCAAGACCATTTGGAGGTCATCCAAACGACCTCAAGACCGTTTGAGGTCAGGTCATGTTCAATTTGGATGGTGGTCCAATGGTTTCAAAGTAATTGGTTTCACAATGATTAACATTGAAGGTTCATCGATTTCAATCTCTAATCCAATTGATTTCAAACCCTAATTGATGATCAATTAAGGGTTAAATCAGTTGAAGGATGACCTATTAAGATCAATTGGAGTATGATGTAGGTTCAATTGATGAGTAATTACATGAATTCAATTGATGACGGAGTTAACCTTGGAAACTCGAAATCGATTGGAGTGGTTGAGACCATCTTTGGTCCATTCGGTTTTGAGGAGGTTTGGACCAAACGGTTTCAAGACTGTTTGGGAACAAACGATCCCAAACCGTATGAGGCCCAATCGATCTCATGAGTACTTTAGCAAACGGTTTCAAATACTTACTTTGGCAAACGGTTTCAAGCACTACCTTTACCAAATGGTTTCAAACCGTTTGAACTTTGAAAGACCAAGACCGTTTAGGGCCCAAGTAATCAAAATCATTTGAGGCTCAATATGATTAATCCTTTTGGATACCTAATGTAATTGAGGACTCAATTAGTTAATCCACTTTGACATCTATTGTAATTGAAGGTCCAATTGGTCAATTCATTTGGGTACCTCATGTAATGGAGGTCCAATGTGATTGAATCTCTTGAGAATTAAGATGATGATTGATCCATTGATCCAATGATGATTATTAAGGTTAGGTACAAAGGTTGAAACCCTAAAGTACCTAAATGATCAATACCTTTAGATTAATTAACCCTAAAGGTTATGAGAGTAATGTCTTAGTACACTATGTTAACCATAGTTGTATGTACTTGATTGAAGGATTGATGTGACCTAAACAAGTTGGGAGGATGATAGAAAGGAATTCATATATGAGTATTGATCATTTGGTGATTAGGTTATGATCCTTAATAAAGAGATCATGAAACCCTAATCCAGAAGGTTAATGAACCCTAACCCTAATTCAGGGTAACATAATGTAAAACCCCAATTATGGGAATGAAGAGTGAAACCCTAATTGGGATGAGTATCTCCAATTGATGTGAAAGGAGAAACCATAATTGAGGGTGATGCCATGAGAAACCCTAGCTGGGATAAATAGTAAACCCTAAGTAGAAGCAATGAGGTGTGAAAACCTAAAGAAGGGTGATTCTATATTCAATCCTCACCCTAATGAAGTATGATAGTATATGAAACCCTAAACCCTAATAAAAGGGTGATGGTATGGGAGACCCTAATCCTAATAATGGAATGGTGACTAATACATTGATAAGGGAAATACTTAAGGTGATTGATTGTAGATAACCTTATAACAAGCAATGTATTAACTTGAAATGAGTCCATATCATTAAAGATAGTTGGACCATTCTTATATGTGACCTATGCACTTCATGGCATGAGTGATAGGTTAATGGATGAAAGGATTAAGATGGGAAATACCTTAATCCAAGATAAGCTGATAACTTAAGAAAGTTGGATGTGATGAGGAAAGTGATACATCAAGATATGAAATATATCACTTTTAGCATTTCAGGATTGATATACCTTGATGCTCCTCAAATCCAATATACTTGGACAAGAAACACATGAGGTGTGTTATGTAAATTGTTACAATGAAATGTAATGAGTTTGATATACTTTGATAAGCATAGGCTAATATACCTTGAGAATAAGGTTAAGTCAAACTAATGAGTATGATGTAATCATACCATGATAAGGATGAGGAGTGAACTCATACCTTGTACTGATAATCATTTAATGATAAATGTTAAGAGTAACAACCATGATTGAATATTAAAGATGTGTAATGTCCTTGTGAGCCATATGGTTAGATGTTTCCTAGTGAGAGGTGACATGGTGTTTTATGGGCCTTATGAGCCATGAAAATGGTTGTTACCTAGTGAGAGGTAACAAGATGTTTTAATGGGCTTGAGAATCACATGAGTAAGTTGACATCTAGTGAAAGGTATCAAGATGATTATAAAAGTCTCTTGTAAGGAATGATAATGTTCTAAATAAACCAAGGAATGGAAACTTAGTAATATAATAATAATAACAAAAGGATACGATAACAATGATGAAACCTTGATTGTTGAAGTGTGGAGAAGAGAGGGATACTGGTAGTATATAAAGAATGTGATTGAGTATGATGGCATGGCCAAAGTTTAAATGTCAGTAGGAGAATGAGGTACCCAGTGCTGTGAAAATACACATGTGATGTAATCACAGGATTGACAATATAGCTCAATACCTGGAATAGCTGCACAGGATTGACATAGTTCAATACCTGGAATAATGTCACATGATTGACATAGTTCAATACCTGGAATAAATGTACATGATTGGTTAAATCCCAATACCTGGAATGATAACACATGATTGGTTAATTCCCAATACCTAGAATAATAAATGAACAGGATTGGTTAAATCCCAATACCTGGAATGATAACACAAGATTGGTTAAATCCCAATACCTGGAATAATAAATGCACATGATTGGTTAAAGCCCAATACCTGGAATGATAACACAGGATTGGTTGAATCCCAATACCTGGAATAGTTACACATGATTGGTTAAATCCCAATACATGGAATGATAACACAAGATTGGTTAAATCCCAATACTTGGAATGATAACACATGATTGGTTATATCCAATACCTGGAATAACTGCATATGTTTGGTAACAACCCTATACTTGGAATAATTACATAGGATTAACATAGTTCAATACATGGAATAGTTGCACAGGGTTGACATAGTTCAATACCTGGAATAGTTACACATGATTGACATAGTTCAATACCTAGAATAGTTGCACAGGGTTGACATAGTTCAATACCTGGAATAGTTACATAGGATTGGCGTAGTCCAATACTTGAAATGGATACACAGGAATAATGTAAGTCTAATGCTTATAGTAGTTGCACATGATTGGTATAATCCAATGCCTTGAATGTTTATATAGGATTGATATAAACCAATGCCTGAGCAAGACATGATGATGTACATTCTCATGTCCAACATAATAAAAAAAATCTATTTAGCAGATTGGCTAAGGCCAACAGGTTGAAACAAGAATATTTCATGGGTGACATTTTAAGATAATGAGTGTTACAAGAGAAGTGTGACATGATGGTATAATATGATGAATAAATGATATTGTTCTTCCTATTCTTTATTAAGAGAATAGTTGATCTATTTTTCTATCATAAATAGTTACAATGCTTTAAGATGAGAATGCTTTAAACTGCATATCCTCTGCCCAGTTTTATATTTTTAACTGCAATAATAATGTTTTGGCGGAGTGTTTTATCTCCCGCTGGGACAATTTACAATTGTCTCACCCCCGTGGGATCCAATGTTTTTAGTTGGATATGGACAAGGAGGCAGGAAACCTTTAGCAGAGAAGGAACAACAACAGCATCAAGGACAGCAGTAATATCTTAGGTGGAGATACTGCCTGTCTAGTCATATAGTTAGAAAGTCCTATTTGTCATCTCTGTACTCTCAGGTCCTCGGAGTCAGTAGTCAGTGTTTTTATTGAATCGATCTGAGATTTTGGCTTGATGTCTCGATGTTTTTATGCTGTCTGTATATAATATTGAATAGGACAGATGATGTTGTAATCCCCGAGAAGAGATAGTACAGGTTGTATACTTATAGAACAGAATGTAAATATTATACTTTGGTTCTTGATGAAAAAGATTTCCTATGCGTGGATCTCTTTGAAAAAAGTTTTAATTATTAGTGATTTTCAGTAACCCGCTGCAAATGATTCGCTTCCGCTTAAGTAAATCTCATTTTATAAGTTGGATGCCACATAAAGTGTCCCCGAGAGGGAAAGGGAGTTCATCACTATGGATGATGAAGTCTTCCCTAGACCAAGGAAGATCAAGATGCAATATGGGTTATGGTAGATCACCTTACCTAGATGACATGAGAAAGATAGAGTACTGTCAAGGGACAGATCGGGTTGAACTACATATGAGAGAGATGGTTCAACTACACCATGATGTGAGTTCAAAAGTTCATGAGAATGACTTAAATGTTCACTTCCATGAGGTGGAAGTAGATACCTGAAGAACTCGATGTTAGTACAGTTAGCACCCCATACTAATGGTTAGTATGATCCAGACTAGAGGGTCTGATGAGAGTGTGTGTGCTCATTCAGGGTGATACAAAAGGGACAGTTCTTCAGATGTGATGTTAACCACAATAGCCTTTATCAGTATGCAATAAGTTCTAGAAGGAGGTTGTGTCGGTCGCCACTTCATTAAGATGATGTTGGTGAAAGAGGCCTCACGAAGGTCAGAAAAGAACCAAAGTGGGTGCAGATGAAGTCGCTTTGATCAAGCAATGGCTGAGAGAGAGAGAGAGAGCCCAGAGGTGACATGAGTCATGAGATGATGCAAAATAGACTAACATGCAGCTCACTGTGGGAGAGTATGTAATGTGAAAATCCGACCCCTCTAAGCTACAACTGAGAAAGCTGAGTCCCCGATATATGGGTCCATTTGAGATGGATTGGTGGAGATGGTTGTGTTTAGCCTTTCCCCTCAGGATAACATGATGTGTTCCATGAGTTTGATCTAGAGCACTATTTGAGGTACCCAAGCCATGTGTTGAGCCCTGAACCTATTCAGCTTTTGAGAGGCTACGTTGTCCTGAGTCACCTATGAGGGTATGATATACCAAGGTAAGAAAGAACTCAGATGGAAGAATATTGAGATGATGAAGGTTCTTGGGAAGCACCATGGAAAGGGTGAAGCCACATGGGGGCCATGATGGACATATGAAAGGCTTATCCTGTTTGTTTGCTTATTTGATGGAATTTTGAGGGCAAAATTCTTATAAGAGGGGAAGGATGTTACAACCCCAATTTTTGGGTTCATTTGGGTGAGAAATGTAATTTCTCGCATTAAAGATATTTGGACAAATAATGATATAATCTATTTTAAATAAATGGATTTTGTTTACAATAGCCTTGATGATTGTGTTTTGGGCTTTATTGGCTATTGGGCCCAATAACAAGGAAATCCAATTAATAAATGAATAATTGAGTTTTTGAGAAAAGAAAGGTGCAGAAACCTCTAGAAGGCAAAAGAACTTAATCCAAAAGTGGATTTCGTGCCACATGGGTTCCTTGGGTTCCAAGGATTCCAAAGTTGCATAGAGAATGCAGTAAGAAAAGAAAAGACCAATTAAGTATTTCCTTGTTAAGAAAGAAATTGAAAATAATGATAAAATGTGGAAAATATGTGAAAAGAGGTGTAATTGAGTTATTCTTGGTGGATTTTCGTATCCCAAGGATTCCTAATGTTAAAAGGAATACCAATGAGGAAAATAAAAGAGAAATAAAGAGAAATCCTCAAAAAGAGATATTTTAATGAGAAATAAACAAGATAATGTCAAATAATGCATATTGATGCATTTAAGGATAATGAGTATTCCTTAAAAAGGAATTTCGAATTATTAGAGTTTCTTGGGATCCAAGGAGTCCCAATGAAGAAAGAGGAAAGAGAAAATACCTATAAAGAAAATAAGAGAATAATGTAATATATTGATGAATTTTGGTGGCATTGCTAAAAAGAAAGTATTTCCTACTAAAGGAAAATAGAATTTCGTGCCAATGGTTTAAAAAACAAGAATAAAGAGAATAAGAGGGATGATTTTCAAAATCCTAATATCAAAAGAAGAAGGAATAATAAAGAAGTATGAGAGAGAGAAAGCTAGCTTCTTAATGAAGGAATTACATTCCTATTAGGTTAGGGACTTTTTTCCTCTTGGAAGAACGTCTTTGGGCATGGATATCCTCCCCTATATAAGGGGGGTAAGACCTAAGGCCGAGGTCAGAGAGATCCAACACACCTCTCTCCCACTTCTCCTTATTTCTTGCAAACAAAACCCTAATGAGAGTATAGTTCTATCCCTGGAATGTTTGAGGGTTGTAGTTTGGTCCATTTGGAGGCTCGATGCACCCACGAAGCAGGAGGGAGGCCTGGCACTCGTCTATTTGCTCTAACCTTGACGCAGTAGCCCCTGGACGGCTGCAAGGTCGGCTGCGTAGGTAGACCTGGCCAGCGCGATCCAGTTCCTTTGGCTACACAATCAGGCCATCATTGGGTGCACAACGGTGAGTCGGAGGCAAAGGAGCCATCTCCGGTGGTCGTTGGGATCCAAGGGAGGGAGGAGAAGCCCCACGATCTGAGGCTAGGGCGGCAGCAGGCCGCCGTTCCAAGGAAGAAGGCGACCAGGTCCATTGGACCGTTCTGCCCTCCGCGGGCTAAAAGAATGCACAACTTAATCAATGGCAATCGCGTCCTTTCGTTATGTTTTCCCAAAAGCAATGTTGCATGAGAAAGAGGCTACATGGCACCTCCCTATTGGCCCAAAGTAAGTTGTTTTTGCAAAATTCGTATCTCCTTAACCGTAGCTCGGATAGATGTGCATTATACATGAATTTTGATCAGGAGAACTCAAAGAATGTAATAAAAATATATTTGAAGCCTAATTCTGATTGTAATTAGAAAAGTGATGGAAGTTATTTACTTTAATGTAATGATGATTAAGAAACCCTATTTTATGATTAATGTGATTAGTTGGGTTTAATAGATGATTAAAGTTGATATTAACCTGTTAATCGTAAAGAGATACATTAAGATCGAAAAAGATGAATTTTTCACGTAATTAGTTTAATTGAGAGTTCATGTGCATGAATATGTTTTAATGGGCCTTGAAACCCTAATGTTGGCAAGTTCGACTCTTAATGGCTTTAATTATTCGAAAATTGTGAATAAAGCTAAGATATAATGATACTAAGCTATTTCGAGCATTAAAGTTCCTAATTGTGGTTAAATACCCTTAATGTGGAAATTAGGGTTTCCTAGTGGATAAAAGGTAGAATTAATGATAAATAATGTTCATATGAGTATTAGAGCATAATGAACTACGAATTGATGGTAAATGAGCATAATGACTTTGTCATAGATTGAAAAGGATAAAAATGGTAGCTTTAATGTAAAAGAAGTTTAATGGACTTAATTGATGGTTATTTGTGCATTAATCTGGAATTAAGGTTATGTGTTTGTAAAAGGTAACCTTAATAACTTTTGGGAAGGATAGATGAGAAAATTAGGGTTTAAAAAGAGTAAAGGGAAGTAAAACCCTAATTAAACCCTAAAAAGAGGAAGAAACCCTAAAAAGGAATAGAAACCATAAGTAGCAAGATTATTTGGATAGTTTTTAATAAAAAGGAATCAGATGTATATTTCAGGATTGAACTGTGTACTTGCTTGATTCTGGATTACTTGCTTGTTTGGACTATTCTGCATCTGAGTCTTCCTGACAAGTATGTGGTTACACCTATGAATATCCTGAATTAGTTTCCCGATGATTTTTGAGGTTTCATCGATGACATGAGTTAAACTGTTGGTTGTATTTAATTCTTGCAAATTATAATGTGGATATGACTATCACCTAAGATATGTACCTATTAGCTCAGATCCTAGTCCCACCTGTAATTTAATAGATTGACCTAGTGCATGGCTACCGATGGGGTAGGTCCATCAGGTCATTGAATGACTTAGTATATGGCTACCAATGGGGTAGGTCTATCAAGTCACATTGAGTCAAGGATTGGGCTACCTATGAGTAGTGGCATGCGACTCCACCCTAGATATTGATCTACATGTTAGGTAGGATCATGCGGGATTTAATAAGGATCTACCTAGAGAGAGGTAGTATCTCAGTCTACTGCAGGGACAACACATAGATAGGGGATAGGAAAGGATTGAGTAGTATGGTTTAAAATGTAATTTTGGTTGTTAAATGATAATTGGCTGATTACATTGTTAATATAGTTGCACGGTTATTGTTTCCCTCACATATCAACTTCTTGCTGACCGACGTTTTGTTTGTCGGCGTTTTAGGTACAATGAAAAGAACAAACATTAAAGTGGCATATGTGGAATTAAATGAGAATTAAAGTGTAAAGGAGAATTAGATAAATTAGTATCTGTGTGGATAGAAGTTTTGAAATTCCAGTTTTAAAAGGTATGCAAAGTTTTTATTTTTAGCATATTTCAGTATAGTTGGTAGAATTTAATAATTGTTAATGATTATTTGTCGAACCTTTGATCTGAGTTATTAGATAACGACTCTGATCTCTTGGTCTTCCTTAAGTGGGAGTTATTGGGAGAGGGTTGTTACAATAGGACTTAAATATGCTTTACCGTTTTCACCACTCGCGACATGAAGGGCAGATTGTTTATAGTACAATGTAGCCGAATTTGGGAAGTTTATACAATGGGGGAGAATGTATTTCATCTGAGTTTCCTATATCCTCAATGCAAACGATAGCGCAGCCTTTTGCTATGATAGGAAGAATGAGTTTCATATCTCGCCGTAGTTTGGACTTTGTGCAGATCGACCGTTACGACAGAAAGAATCGCCCAATGCGTACAGCCTACTCGATGGAGAGTCAACGGCTTCCTCGGTGAATCTTAGAAGCCTAAATAACAGCGTAATTTGGTCCGCAGAATGGACCTCTCAAGACTCAATCCCTTGAAAGGACGAACATGGTCCTTTCTCAGCGTGGAAACTTACAAGGGCTGTAAGAGGAAGTGACACAACTCACGCAAGATGAGGATACTTGTCTTCGACCTAGTCACCAACAAGTCGTTAAGGTTTCATGAGCCTTACCCGCCTGAGCTCCCCCACTACTGGACCCAGCACATCGGCGAACCCATGTTCGTCGGACGGCCTTGGCAAGCAGCAATGACTTCAACGTCGTCGAGCTTTACAACATCCATGAGCAGCATCACAGGTAGGTGAAGACATATAGGAGGCGAGTTTAGCAATGTGTAACAGCTAGAGTGGAGCTCGGTTAGATTGCTGAGGAAACAAAATGTGTTCCTAGATGAATATTTTGTCGTGGACAACTTTTTGTGTTGGGGTGTTTGTATTATAAATATGTATATGGCTAATTAGCTATGTGGCCTATGTAAAATATATTTTATATTTAAAAATACTTTATTTGCCTGTGATTAAATTGGTTCTAGTGTAATGATTGCTAGAATGCGGGAAGTTAAAGAGGAATGAGTGTGAGACTTTACGGCTTCCTTTCTATATTGTTATGAAAAGACACCTATTTTTCCAATGTATGATGAGTAGTGTCTTCCCTTAGATGAAAAGGCATTCCAGGTAGTTAGCATGTAACCCTCGACGAAGAGACAGTTAGGGTGGTTAGTGGTTACTCTCTACTGTCAGGGTAAAGATAAACTGAAAGTAGTTAGTCTCTAACTATTGGGCGAAGAGACATTTATGCTTCGTTTTAGTAAGGCCATGACTATTGCTCGGGAAGCAATATAAGATTACCAACTACTTTGTATTTGCAATCGGTTATGACCATTGTCACCAAACATAAGATTACCAACTACTTTGTATTTGTACTGTTTTTAGCGTTTAATGTCCATCAGGTCATTTTGTCACGTGAAAAAAGAATAAGGTGTGACCCATCTCACTGTACTAGAGCGTTGGCAATGTCAATTGCTTTTGCCAAATGCGCGCTACATAACTGTGGTTACTCTCCACCCTTCGGGCAAAGAGAGACTTTGAGTTGTTACTCTTACCCACTAACCCTAAGTATAGGTACACTCTAATCCTTATATGAAAAGACACAAACGAGCTCTATTATGTGGTGATTACTCTCTACCCACTAATCTCACTTATAGGCGGTTGTTCTCTACCTCAATCACCTCACTAACCCCACTATAGGTGAGTCATTTCCTAACATGATTATTACGGAAGAGGCTATAGAAGGGGAATGTTATGATGGAAAAGAGTTGTCACGATCATTTGTTCTCTCACCTTTAAGAGATAAAAAAAGATAAAGCAAGGAGAGATTAAATTTAATGAGGAAGGTTCTCTTAGTTGAGGCATAGAAGTAATTGGGTGTTGTAATAAAAATAAGTCTTTGTCACTATTACCATAAGAGTGTAAAGATTAAGAAAATGTTCCATTAAATCTATATAGGAAGAACGTTGCAAATTTTAGAAATGAGATCAAGGCAAGTATTTTAATCTTATACATATACATGGGAACATAATGTTTGGATGAATCAAATCATATTGGAAATATTCATTTTCTTTCAATTTTAATTTTTTATCATTTTGTATCAAAGTAGCTTTCCAATCATTTGATTCTCGTCGAAGTATATCTTCTATTTGAATGTTTATGTGAAGGCCAAATGTCACCAAAGTGGGCTTACCAAAATATGCATAACACATTTTGTTATATGTCGTATCAATTGTTCATAGTGTACATGATGGTAGTAAAGCTTGATGGGACACTTGATTTTTTTGTGTTATGTTTACAAGGACACCTAAAGGTGGATCACTACTGAAAATTTATGAAACTTGAGTAGAGTTATCAAATGACTAAATTTGAATGCATATCTCAAGGTTACACGTATATACCCGTAATTATAATATGTAAAAAAATGTATTGTATCATTATTGTTAATTTATAATATGTAAAAAGTGCATTTTATATCATTATTGTTATAGATATGAGTTTGTGTATTATTCAAAGGTGAACACAAATATAAAATATATTTTACTGCTTCTTTGGAAAAATTATCAAATAGTTACACAAAGTATTAGTATATGGACTTGTAAAATGTGTTATAGCCTCTTTGAATCTATGTACTGTGAGAAGTGGAATGATCAAGTTTAAATGCCTAAATTATGTGGATTGGTCTGCACAAACCCAATTTCATTTGAGTTCATAGATTTAGATCTTGCTTTAGTTTTATAAGAGAAGCACATAGACAATGCATAAGCTAAGAGTACATTCCAAAAGGCTTAGGAAACATCTAACAGGTTGTGCTTGAACTCAAAGTACATGATATGGCTGAAAAAGTCAAGCCATCAATGCCTAAAATAGACAATGCAATGAGATTCATAATAAATATAAAAGGACTTTGGTAGATAGTTATATCTAACTAATCTATTATATTAACTCTAATAAGTTGACTATCAAGAAATTCATATGGTCATAACTCTTTCATGGTCATAACAATACGATGAACCTAGCCAAAAAATTGGAATTAATAGTTGTGGAGTTAGTCCTTGCACAATTTACTATCAATTCACTTCCTCTTGAGTTTAGTCAGTTCCAGGTGAATTACATTACCATTAAGGATAAACAAAACTCTCAACAAACTAAAACTATGTTACATTAAGAGGAACAATGATGAAAGAATTATAAGAAAACCTTTTTTGATCTCTCAATTCATGATGGAGCCAATAGTAAGAAAAAATGACAAAAATGGAAAGGAGAAGGATAAGGCTTCAATGAGATCAAATGAATGAAAAATCCATAAAGTAAAAAATGTTTCATATGCAAGCAACATGATCATTTGAAAAAGAATTGTCTCAAAAGAAAGTCTGAAATTCAGAAAGAAAGGTAGTTGTTAGATTTATATATGTTTTGGATCATATCTTATTGAAGTTCCTAGTAATAGTTGGGGTTAGACTCTGGTGGAACTACTCATATGTATCTTATGACACATGGATCCTTTTGATCTAGCCCATAAAAGGAGTTGTTAAGCTCCTATATATGGGGAGTACATAGAAGTAATAAGAACTTTCAGATTGATCTTGGACATAGGGTGTCACTTAGATCTTGAAAATTGGCTCTATGTTTCCAGTTGTGCTACAAATTTAGTTTTGTTGGGAAGTTGGATGATATAAACTTTCAGTTCGAGTCTGGATATGGTAAATTATTTTTCTATAAAAAAGTGCTATTATGAATTAAGTACATTAATCAATGGTCTTTATTGTTTCAACCGTGATAAAAATTATGTTGACTCTCTACTTCATGTTGAGAACAATATTGGAATTAAACATACTACAATGTAAATCTTATTTCATTGTGACATCAAGTATTAGGACATATTTTAAAAAAAGTATATATAGGTTAACTACGAAAGTAATACTACCTCAATTGAATTTTATTAATGTGGATCTATATCAAAGTTGTATCAAAGGAAAACAAACAAAACATACACATGCAACCAAATAAAAGAAGTCTAACATACCCAAATAAGGGTACTTACTCATACCTCCTTTCCTCATAACCATTTCATCAAAATAAAATAAAACATTATTTCCCAAAATTATATTATGAGTAGAACTTAGTTCAACATACTTCTCAAATGCACACTACATAAAGGGTTTAAATATTAAATAATCATAATGAAAATAAATAATAGATATGATGTATTAATGTCCCAAATAATAATGTTTGATCCTCTAGAATACTAGTAAGAGTAAAGGATGAAGAAATTAAATTAAAGTAAGATATTGTGACATATCAGTGCCACTAAAAGAAATAAGTAGATTAAATGAATACTTAAAATGCAAATATTGAAACATAATAGGAGATGCTTTCAAAAGGTAATTTTAAGCCTAAAATCAAATCCCTCATGCCTTAATTAACATAAGAACTTTTTCTCAAGTCAATTGGACTCCCATTACCCTCTCAATTAGTTGATTGAATTTACATACCCTAATATATATTAATGCCATAAATTAAAACTAAACTAGTTTTAATTATTATCGCCTTATAACGCCTCTTTCCCCTCACACGGCCCATCATCCACATGATGACCGTACTGGGTGCGCTAGTTGGGGGCCATGACCATGCTGGGTGCGCTAGTTGGGGCGACTAGAAACAAAAGTCATCTTGCCATCTTCCGTTCCTTTTTCTTTGTCACCTTCACTTCCTTTCCTCCTTATATATCTCCTTCTCTTCCTTTGTGCAACTAGAACCTCATGCCCCAACTATTCTCTCTCACTACACCCAGCAACCTACCATTGCCTACTGTTGTGGCCAGATCATAGAACTTGCTGGCACCTAAAATGGTGGTGCCCCCTCCTTTCTTCACCTTAGGTTCCTCCACCAAGATTGCCTCTAGCTACCCTATATTCCCTATTCGATATCATCTACCCTTCTTCTCTGGTATTCATCACCTCCCGATCTGTGTTCTCTAGTGTCACCTGCCTTCCTCTCCCCTGGAACTACACATATTGGACAACAAGCATCCATGGCACCTCTTGCCATGTCCACTGTCGACCCAGTCACACCTAATTGTTTCAACAACTAAACATAGACTTCTCTTATCACCATGGACATCACCAAGCGTCAGGGACCAGCGGCAGCACCCTAGATCAACCTTGCACCACCAAGTGGGTAGCAAAAAGTCACGACCATAGTTGTAGTCGCAGATGATGGCTCTAGAAACTAACACAAACCATCACAACCTACAACACATTTTCCTCCTCAACTGCAGTGCCTAGATCCATAGATCAACCCCAACACCACCACCGCCTACCCTACTAGATCAACATCTATGCTACTCCCTTCCCTAGCCAAACCCTTCCTTTCATGACAACATGGAGCATGCTGGTGGGTCTCTAAGGCTGCCACTGTGCTCTACCAACAATCCCTAACAAGGCTCCTCACAACATTCTATCACCAATTGCAATTGTCGACCATGTTGGCAACCTACCTCAAATCCCCGACAGCCAGATGCACAACATTGTGGACAAACTTGTTACAAGAACTACAACAACTTCAAATGGAACCCTGTGCCCAGATCTAGAGATTTGTAACTCACATTGTTGCTAAGTCCTGATTTGGAATCAGGAAACTCAAACCTGACTCTTCACCACACCACAGATCGTAGACTCATCATTGTCTTGCCCTACCACAACAGACACAACCCTAAAGCAACCTCACAAGGCTGACTTCCTAGAACCTGGTCCCTCATCCCTCTTGACCATGCCACTCGTTGTTCAACATTCACCATGTTTCCAAGAAGTTCAGGAGCATGACGGGGATCTAATCATTTGGTTTGTACCTACAACTGAAGATATGACACGTCGTCATGATCTGCAAACTGATGACAGATCTACAGACTGCAATGCTCAAATTGCTACCCTTGGTTGGATTCCCATCCACTTCCACCTAAATCTCCATGAAGGATAAGGAACATCATCTACAAGAACTACAAAGAAATCAACTTGAGGAGAATCAATTATTGATTCATCAACTTTCAGTAGGTCAATATTCTTCTTAGTGTTTCAAATAGTTACTATATCATTAATTTAGTAGATGTGAACTATACAGATCTAACCTGATTGTATAATATATCGATCATTTCATCTAGTATATATATTCATAATAGGATATACATATTGCTAAATGCTAATTTTGATGAATATGAAGCACAACATTTCTATAAGATGATGCCAATATTGAGTCTAGATGAAATCTAGATCTCTAGGTTAATAGTGTGATAATCATACCCATTGATCTTTTTACCTCAATCGTCATCATAATTATAAATGAAGTAGAGTATTAACATTAGTAAATATTAGGCATGTGACATTCAATTTCAAGAAGCTAGTGTTAGTATAAGCTATTAAACAAAATATGAAATAATAATCAGCACATACTAGATATATATGGGATGGTTATCATACACATAGTTGTGTGAATTAATAAGTTGTTAAGTGGTGATTAAAAAATTGCAATACTTTTAAAATTAAACCTAGTATACTATCATGTTCCTTTCTTATATTAAAAACCCTATATTGACTTATATGTATATACATAATTTATGGTAATTAGAAAGGTAAAACAATCTTATAAGCATATTCAGACCTATGGGATACAAATATGCGAAACCTTATTGGTATAAATGCAAGTATAATGATATTAATTGAGGAAGGTATAACAAGACATAAATTGGAGGAATACAATGCCCACCATACATGTAACCTAAGATATAATCAGACTTATGTATCTAAAGATGAATATTGCCAATAAAAGCATATATCTAATGGATCATACATCCACTTAATGTTATTACGATCATAATATGTTATTTAGATGATCAAGACTAGCGTAAGAACAATACGAAAATATATAATAGGAATGTATGCATGTGTTCATCTATGTTTGACTAACACATCCAATGCTTACTAGGATGAATAAATTACTTTGGAGACCAAGTATGACTATTGACTTAACCTTTGACTATTATGTGAGCTTCCTTATTTAATTTTGGGTATAATTTGACTTAAATATTCTTACAATGAGGCATCCTTTTAATATTGTCCCTTTTTATTCATCCATGTTGAAAATTATTTAATTCATGATATTGAATCATTTGATTCCACTTTGCTTGTTGAATACTTTGTTGCCTCGAGTCTATGACCCCACCTACTTGGTTGTTGTACATGGAAATGTGAATGGAGAAAGTAAACTATATTTCCACTATATATATGCATGTTAGATAATTTGACTGGCTAACTACCTATACTCTTATGTGTAACGATTAGGGTGTGCTACTTCTACCCATACATATTCAGAGGCATGCTAATTCTGCCTATGGTTGTTCTATTTCTACCCAAAATATATATAGGACAATGGCTCAGTGGTTTCCTGACCCTATTATAGTTACTTTAGTCCAATATATCTACATGCAAATGTTTATGGTTGTTGTGATATTGTGAATGTTAAATGGCAAGATGTATTAGCTCACTCGTTTATATATATGCCTCATTCTTTTAGAATTCATTTTCTTGATATATCTATCATTGAAACTTACTTATATTTTGATGAACCTCCTTATTATGGGAACATCTATTTTTCTCTTTTTACCCATTTAAATGTCCAAAATATTGTTATATGTACATCCTAAGCCTTTGCTGATACATACTCTTTTGTTTCCTATTTTTCTGGGTGTTCCCTCCACCTAGGTGTAGGTTCTTTATAGGGCAGAGACTCAGGATGATCGTGAGCTCATTGGTGAACTTAAGGACAACTTGAGATAGCCTTGTTACTCTCTGCATATGGGCTTATGTGTATATAGATGTAACCTTTTCATTTTATGTCCCACCTTAGGGTGAGAAAGTTATGTACATGGAAATATTTTGTAACTTTGTTAATATTTATGTTTTCCGCTTCTTAAATGTTTCACGACTCATATTTGTACCATTGAGTGGGACCACTATACGGTTCCACTCCTTACAAGAAGCACTTAACTACTGGAGTTAGTGCATACTGACATATGTGGTCCTTTTAACTATCCATCATTGGGTGAAGAAAAATATTCCATTACCTTTGTAGATCATATCTCATGTTACAAGTGCATATATGTGTTGTTTTAAAAAGTCTCAATTGATAGACATCCTTAAGGTGTTCATCAACATGGTAGAAAGTAGTTAGTTCGAAAAGTAAAGATTGTGATATCTAATGGGGTGGTGAATATTGTATTTTTTCTTAAAAAATCGACAATGTCTAGGACCACTTACAAAATTCCTTAAAAGAAAGAGGATATGTTTTCAATATATTATGCCTAATACACCAAAAAGAAATGGTGTAGCTAAAGGAAAAATTGTACTCCCATAGAAATGTCTAGATGTATGTTAATTCATTATGGTGTAATAATTTCATTATGGACATATGCATCAGAGACCGCTGCATATTTGTTACATAGGGTTCCTAGTAAAACATTTTGTAGATCTCCTTATGTATATGAACATGAAGGAAATCTAGTTGAACAAATCTTTATGCTTGGGTATGTCTATTGAAACTAAGAGTATAAAACCCATATGAAAGGAAGATATATGCAAGGACCATCAAGGATCACTTTCTTGGCTTTCTTGAAAATTAAAAAAAGATACATATTTAATTGTCCTCACCATGTTACATGAATATTTGAGTCTAGTAATGCTCGTTTAATTAAAACTAATAGAAACAATGAGAGTCAAAAGAATGCAAAAACTAGATATTAAGGAAGTCCACTTGGAATTTCCTACATCCAATGTTTCTTCTCAAAATTTTCCTCACTCTTGTTGTATCACAATCTCACAACATCATGAGAAAACAAATTAATACTCATATTACACAAAATATTATAAATGATGAGCCCTCAGATGAAAACCAACTCAGAATTGATTAAGTCGTATATGAATCACAAGATATGGCATTACATAGGTTTACATGAAAGAAGCAACCATCTATTTGTAATGATTACATGGTCTACTCACTTGAACACTAATATGACTAAATAATTGATGATGATCCAGTCTCATTTCTGCAAGACATGGAATTAGACAATTTTAATGAATGTTTAAATGTCATGAAATAAGTTAAAATCACAGCCGATAAAATTGTATAGAAATTACTTGAGTCTCCTAAAGGATCAAAACAAGTTGGTTATAGTTTGTTATTCAAGACTAAAGGAGACTCTAGGGGCAAATAAGAAATATAGGGTTAGACTTGTCACTGGAGGTTATAGTCAAAAGGATGGTATTGTCTGTAGGGAGTCATTTTCTTCTAACTTAAACAAAAATTCTTTTGAAATCATTATGACTTTGGTGACTGATTATAATTTAGAGCTTCATCCAATTGATATAAAGAATTCCTTTCCTCAAAATGGTGACCTAGAAATAGTAGTATATGTGGATCAACCTCAAGGGTTCTTGACAATAGGAGAGGAAAACATGGAGTATAAGTTACCTCATGGAGTGTAAGTTATATAAGTCAATGTATCAACTAGAACAAGCTTCCCAAAATGGTATATAAACTTTAATAATACCATTACCTCATATGATTTTGCATAGAATATATTGTTCATTGTTTCTATATGAAGAATAGTGAGAATAATTTTAATATTTTGATCTTGTATGTTGATGACATCCTTCTTGCTACAAATGTTGTAGTTTGGTACATGATTTAAAGGATCTTTTCTATACAAATTTTCATATGAAAGTTATGGATGAGGAATTCCATGTAATAAGAATAAGAGTATCATGTGACTGACATCAAGGGTTTTTGTGGTTTTCTCAAACATGATATATGAATAAAATTCTAGAGAGGTTTAAAATTGAAAAGTGCATGAAATGATAGGGAAATCCAAAAAATGAAAAATATTCCTATACATCATTGGTTGGAAGTCATATGTATACCTAAACTTGTACTTGACATGACATCATCTATTTGTTAGAATATTAAGTTGATATCATAGTAATAATGGATTAGAATACTACAACTCCACAAAGAAAGTTGTGAGATGCTTACAAGGCACTAAGGATTATCTGCTCACATATACAAGACCAAATAGTGGAATTATTGTCTATTTAGATTTAGATTATTCTAGACGTGTAAATTCAAGGAAATCTACATTTAGATACACCTTCAGGCTAAATGGAGGATCATTAACATATAGAAACACAAAAATATATATTATTTCTACTGTCACCATGGAGGACAAATTTTGGGAATGTTTTGAGGCCATAGTTCACTTATTGTGGCATGAACTTTATCATAGGACTTAGTATTATCAATCGTATATCCAAACCACTAAGAATTAGTTGTGAAAATTCTATATCCGTCTTCCTCTAAAATAATTATAGGTATTTAAAGAGTACAAAACACATGGATATGAAGTATATATCAAAAAGAAACAAGTGCATAAACATAATGTGTCAATTGTGCATATCAATGCTAACTTAATAATAGAATATCTATTAGCGAAGGGATTTCCGCCTAAAATATTCATCAACCATGTTAGAAGAATTGGTGTAATGGGAAAGTCCTTGTTAGCATAATAGAATGAGATGTATATGTATACATATGATTTTCTTATGATCTAATGGAACTTGTGAAATAAATAAAAGATATATTTCTAACATAAATCTATTGTCAACTGTAAATTATAATCATATATGGTTTGGCATGATAATATATAATATGTGTATAGAAGATTGTAAGTAAATGAGGATGAATTTATTTACTCACTAAAGTGACATTGAGTACTATTGACTATATGATACATGGAAGAAATTTTGTTGCATATGGCTCATAAAAACTATAATCTAGTCAATTCAATTTAAATTGAATTTGTAACTTGTCATGTTTGACATTATGATCCATGCTTATATCTTATAGTGGAATCATCAAGTCAATACATGGTCAAATGGAAGATTGTTAGAAAAATTTGTATGACCATTTATCTATATGGCCCATGTAATATATTTTATTTGTATTTAATTTAAATGAATCCAATTGGATGGTTGTTGGAATGTTCAAAGCTAGATATAAAGGTGTGGGAGAACCTCCCTCTCCCTTTCCATTTAATTATTTAGAGATACCCATTTCCCTCACATAAGGTAGTTAGTGTCTACCCTTACACAAAGACACACTTTAACTATTTAGTATCTAACTGTTAAAGAAAGAGTCACTTAGAGTGATTACTCTCTACCCTTTAGGAAAAGAAACACTTAAGATAGATAGTCTCTAACCCTCGAGTCAAGATACACTTAGGATGGTTACTCTCTACCCTTTGGGAGAATAGACACTTGGTATGGCTAATCTCTAATCCTTAGGCAAAAGACATCCACCAAAGATATTGGATAGTGGTTACTTTCTTCTCTGCAACCTCATTGAGTAGTAATTACTCTCTTCCCATTAAACCACTAGTTGGTGGTTTCTCTCTACCCCAATAACCTTACTATAGGTTATTGTTATTTAATTTGGTGGTTATGGAACAGTCTATAAAATGGAAAGGGTATGGATTGGAAAAAAATTGTCACACTCATTTATTCTCTCACAGTGCAAAGATCAGGAAAGACAAAGAAAGGAGAGATTAATGAGAACTCACACAAAAAGTTTCTATTGATTGAAGATACATAAGTAATTGGGAGTTGTTGTAAGAATAAGGATTTACCACTGCAACTATAGGAGTGATAATATCAAGAGGGAAAGGTTCTTTTGAACATCTAGAAGTAGACACCACTACAGTACGAGACATGGATAAAAGCAAGTGTTTACATATTGCACATATGTATGGTTATGCCATGTGTTTTGATGAGATATTTGACAATGATAATGCCAACTTTGATCGATCAAGTGGTCATACAACTATCCATTGCAAAAACTTGTACGTTGTGATCAGATCGTAATACTCGACATTTATTATTACAATTTTAGTGCTAGACCGTTTCACAAGAGAGTTATAATATTCAACACATATCTTTTTAACTAGTGAAGGCACATGTGTTGAAGAACATGCATTTTTATAACTATTTCTTGTGACACACTAATACTATGATGGTCATTTATTGTGAATATATATATACTAATATATTCCTCTCATGAGCTAAAATATAATATAAAGGAAAAATGATAGTGTGCTTTGGTAGCTAGAAAATGATCTAATTTAAAATTTCATGTAATTGGTTTATCAAGAGAGTTTCATGAATGTATTAAATTTTTAATTGCTATATTATAATTTAAGTATCATTGTGTTCCTAACTAGATAACATATAAAATTATGACAAAAATTTCATGATACGTCAATTTGTCAATAAAATGTAAATATTTCCCTATTAAAAAGGAAGTTCCGTCATCTTTATGTTTGACATAATGTATAATATTGTTTTTAGAGAATATCAATCAATTTACTTTGGTCATATTCAATAGAAAATACAAAACAACCCCACTCCACAAAAATTGATTGGTGTAATAAAAAAATAACATGAGTTTTGCAGTACTAAGAATCTGTTATTCTTTTGATATCAGGATTAGGTACTTTAACTACTATTTATTGAAATACTATTATGATTTACATTTGAATTGTATCTATAAAAAGTTATTTTGATGATATGACATGAATACTTAATAATAACTTAGTTCAAACAAGCATTGTTTAAATTCTACATAAGAATAAAGTTGGAACTATAGGTTCAATAACCACAAGGGAGTATCTAAATACTAAAATTACTTACATTCATTGTAGAAAGGGAAATGATTTTATTGCTATTAGACAGTCTCCTGGAATTAGGAAGTGGTTACTAAGGAAGCTCTGGGTGTCAACATTCCATAGTTAGTGAAAATTGGATCTAAACATAGATTGTGGGTTCACAATTGTTTATCATAATGGTGGGTAGTTTTAAAGAAACACATGAAAAATAGAATATATTTAGATAAATACTAATTGAAAAAACAAATAAATGGATATTTTTTAGAATGATAAGAAATAAGGAAAGAGCTCATTTTTTTAGTATCAATCCTTATTAGTTAGAATTGTTGTAATAGAATATATCTCTTTTATTGTTTATATCATTTCTCTTCCACTCTATTATGGATTCACTCTATTCATCCTTACCTAGAAACAATTGATCATTATATTTAAACACTCAAAAAAAGTATTTGAGACAGTAACATTATGTGAACATGTATGTCTAACAAAAGACTGATATCCACACATGAATGTCTAACAAAAACCAATCATGTATGTATCAAGAAATGTATAGAATGTTAGATTGGCGAATCGGTTAAACTACTAGAATTTAGATGAAATAATTGATTTGATTTCTTATGGTTTACTTTGAAATGAGTTGATGTGAGGGAAAGGTAAATAGAACTCAATGAAACTTATTTTCCAAAGATTACAAAAATGTTATGCAAGAAAATAAATTATGTACTTAGTGTTGCACTATATTAGGTACATCAAAAACCTAAACATGCATTATGAATGTTTATACTTCGTATCTATTTTATTAATTTTAACTCTTAATATAATGGAGAACTTATATATTGTGCAGTGTGTCATTTTAAAGTAAACTTTGCTGGATCATGTGGTAGTCTACACATCCATGCAAAGCTCCTACTAGGTATCAAATTATAGCCTTTAAATTTTGATGTTACACCTTTTCATAAATGAGTTGTAATGTCATACACTAATTTTAATGGATATAGTGATATGATAAGAGAAATTTTCGATAACGTGAAAGACAAGTAATGCCTCGTGACCATAGATGTGAAAAAAATACCATTTATTGTGCATTATAGCTGTGTACAAATCTATGTGAATATTCAAAACATCATATTTTTCTCAAAGTCAAAGTCTGTGTTTATTTGTTGCAAATTTAAAGACCTCATATTATTGGTTTCTTAATTGCATGATATGATAATGACTATTATCTACTAATCAAGATTTTTTCTACAGGTTCTGCTCCACCCTGGATTTTTTTATCATGTGGTTTGGTCATATAGACACTCAAGATCGTCACTTTCCCACCTCCACTACATGAAAGAGCCAACTATCAAAATATGCACCTACGGAACTTGGATGTACACCCTTCCATGTATGTCCTATGCAAGGTCGATAAATGTGGTAGAAACATCAAGATGTGGATGCCCAAGGATCGTGCCAGATTTAGTGACAAGCCATTGGTGATTCCAACAATGGGTTCCTTTAGTGCTCAACCTTGAAAAATTGGTTGCCTTGTGGATACATAGGCCAACTCACCTTCTAACAAGAGAAGTTCTTATTCATCCATGAGTGATGTGAGGTAAAATATACATACTACTCAAGACATGCATACCTTTACTTTGTTTACTATGATCTTTTCTAAGAAGACTTACTACAAGTCAGGATGGATGAGATGGGGAAGATGCAGTAACTTGAATAAGGATAACATGGATGCTATGTCACACATCTCACTGTATGAGCTGGGCCTCCCAACCATTTATCTAGGGAAAAAGCACCATCGAATGAGATGGGGAAGATGCAGTGACATGAATAAGGATAACTAAGGATAATGAATCAAGATAGATAGAGAGTCAGTGAGATCCATGTAGTATAAATGCCTAAGAGAAACAACTATAAAATGTAAAATAATTTACCCTATTCATGAAAAATTGAGAATAGAGCTTTAATCTCTTACAAGAATACTCAAATTACTTTGTTATAGTTTTTACTCTATATAATCCATATTTCACTGCATGTTTTGTGGCCTGTGTTCAGTCCAATGTGTGAATATTTCCTAATGCTATGTTTGCTATGTGGTGAATGAAAGGGATGGGTTTGGAAGTGAGGGGAGGGGAGGGGTGGGGAGTGGAAGGAGAACTTATTATAATATGTTGTGTTATCTTGGGAAGGTAATGGTAAATGGATATAAAAAACAAAGTAAACATAAAAAATGTCATATTGTTTAACAACCATACTATTTGAAAGGTTTCCTCCACCACACACATATAAGTACAAGAAAGGTTCAGATAAATTTAACTCACTTGTCTCGTGATTATAATAAACCTTTCATATAACCTTCTTTGTAAGTGATCTTTGCATACTTTCTTTGTTGTCATGCCATTTCATCATCAGTGTGTTGACTCTATGAGGATTATTATCTAGTAACATATAATGTTGATTATACAAAAATGGGACATCTTTTTTTATGTTTATTTTGGTTATGAAAGTAGTGACCCCCATATTTTTGGATCTCAAACAAACATTTCCTCAAGGAATTAAATATTCCTCCTTAGTTTTAGACTTCCCTCAACACCCTCACTTCCCCTCTCCTTGGTTTGAGACTTCCCTTCACATTCTCCAAATTTCCCTCTATTATCCTATCTTTCATTTACTTCTTTTATGTTTGTAACTTTCATTTTCTAGAACTTTCCAAGTTTCCTATCACATTTTCTTCTATTTTTTTATTTTTTTTTCAATTTGTGTGCTAATTTTTTTTCTAGTTTCATTTTATTTTTTTCTCTCTAATTTTTCCATCATTTTTTTCTCTTATATTTCATATTGTTCCTCTATGTTATGAAGAATATAAATGAGAGAGTACCACTTCTCTGTTCCCATTGATTTTGGTCTTTAGAAGTATTTCCCACCATATTATTTATATATTTATAACATTCTCAAATCTTGGTATATAACTCCATATTCTCTCTACTACATTAGTATTAAATTATTTTTCATTCAAAAAGATTAATTAGTAATATTGTTTTTTAACAAATAACCTTTTACATAATGTTAAGGATAAATTAATGAATTACGTCTTGAATTGTGGCTAATTTTAGAAATTCACCAATTAATTATCTTTTATTTAATTTTGGATCTTGTGAGTCATTCAAAGGAAATTTTATGAAAAGAAATAGAAGGTTAGAATATAATGTATCGAATGATTAAGGAAGCCACTAAATGAATTAGTTGAGTACATAACCTACATGTAACTAGATAAACTACCAGACACTGTCAAATTATGAAATTAATGTAAAATATGGAATTCTCACACCTAAATTAGGGCACATGTGATTTTTGGGTCAATTGGATGCTATTTTCTCTTCTAATTTAATTTGAAAAAGAAAGGAAATAATTGATTATTTTGATTTAAATTAATATCATTGACTCAAATATGTTTTGTTTATTCCTTAAGGTAACACCTAACATTCTCCATATTGCTAATGTAGACATTGGATCACCCGTTTCTTCAACCATGGATGTCCCTGGTTGTTACTGATGCCCGTTCTCCCTCCTTTTCTCTTCTTCTTTTTACTTCATCTTATTTCCTATGTTGTTTCTTTGTTATCCTCCTATTCTCCTCTAACTCTCCTCCTCTACTTCCCTTCTCTATTTCATTCTTCCTCATCCTAATCCCTATCCGCCCCACCTTAATCCACAGACTTGTACCATCTGGGACATAGAGCACTAGGTATCTACCTACAAATCTTTCGCCAGACATCTTGTCAAATTGAGAGGTGGTTGCTTCTAGTCCTAGAGATCGTGATCATGCTACAAAGCTTCCTCCTCTATAGTGAGACACGTATAACCCTCTTCCTTCACACATATGTTATGGTCCTAGTTGTTTTTCAGAAACACATCCACCAACTATTGGGAAATAGGGTGCAAATATAGGCAGCAGAAATAAAATTTTTATTGCCATATGCCCCATAAAGTAGTAGATCACATCAACAACTATATAATGGAAAGGATGATTTTGAGGAAATACTTAGTCTTGGAGCAAGTCCAGTGACATATTACTCATCATTGTAGTTGCAAAACTATCGTCTAGTTGCTCTTTGATGGTGTCTATGTAGCTCCTGGTCTTCACCATAGACAACAGAATAGAATAACATCTATAGAGGCTCCTGTGGTCTTGCCACAAACTACAAGTTGTCATTGTCCTCCTAGAGGCAGACGATGGCCTCTCTCCTCTAGAGTAGTCCACACAGACCACTGGGAACTCCACGTTGTGCTACCAGAGCCAACAAGAAGGAGGTGTCACCTTCTATTAATGTACTAGTCACCAACATGCTCTCCCAAAATTGATCCTCAGTTGTTCTCTCCCTTGCTATCTATAAGGCCCCTGACTTAGCTTAGTGCTTGAGTATGCTTGCTTTGCTTAATAATATTCTTAGAATCTTAATATAATCCTTTGATATGCTTATCTAAAATGTGACAATCTTATGTTTCTAGTTTGGCCATGTTATGATGACGTTTGAGCTTTGTATGCTTGTTTTGGACCAAGTTTTAGTTTACCCTTGTTGAGGGGTTATTTTTGTAATTTGTCACATGTTGAGTGTGACCTTAGTCCATTAGCATAATGATAGAGATGATGATGCTATGGGGTGCCTTGTTGGACGATGGTTGATGAGGTGGCATCATGCGGTGGAGGGTTTGCTTGGTGTTGACCATGTTGAGCTTGGTTAAGTGTTGTGACCTTTATCTCGACCATGTTGGTGTGATTTGGGTGTGTCTCGACTGAAACACCTTCCTTGAGTGGTTTGTTTTGACCTTTATGGTCTTGGGGTGTTTTTAGCCAAGATGGTTGTCTTCTTGGTGTGTCTCGACCTAGTTTGTTTGGTGACCTTTTGTTGTGGTCAAGACAAGATGTCTTGAGGTTTGTTTCGACCTCTAGGGTGGTGGTGACCCAAGTGGTCGATAGCATGCCTAGGTTTTATAACCATAGGTTTCATGCATGAATATAGTGGTTGCATGTTAGTTTCTTTTATGGACAACTGTCCCTTTGGTGCTCTCTTATGTTGACACCTCACACCTACCTTACTTCCATCCTCCTTGAGTATATAACCTCTCTCTTCTTCGTGCAAGTATCTTTTTCAACCCTCCTTATTCTCCCTTCTCTTATGATCGTCCTTTGATCTTTGAGGAGCAAGAAGGACTGATATTGGGTGCTTTGGAGGTTGACCGACCTTGCATGTGGTTCTTTGGAGCTTGATCACCTTCCTTGTGGTGATTCTTGGCTGTTTCTTTTCTTGGTTACTGATTCTTTTCCCTTGATCACATTTTTACTTTAGAACCGTACCTTTATTCTTCTCCTCCTTGACCGTAAGACCATGTTTTGACATGGTGGCTACCTTGAAGATCTTCTCCTCACACAGGGGCCATATATTATGTTTTGACATGGTGACATCTGAGTGAGAAGGAGATCTATTCTCTCTTCTTTATTCTTGGTTTGGCCTAGGGATTCTTACCCTCTTTTCTTGAGCTATTGTTGACCTTGGTGTCTTCTTCTTCTTCGTGAGGTGATATTGTGGCTGAGAGTTGAGCTTTTGGTGGAGCTTCATCTTCCTCATTGGTGATCGAGAGCTTGAAGCTTATTTTGTTGGTATGTATGCTCAGAGAGCCAATCATATGATGATTGTGATGGCATAACATGTAAAGGATTTGATTAATAATAAAGACAAGCTTATAATTTATTTATATCACTCAGTATTGAGATAATGAGGATACATAGTAAATGTCTAGAGAATTATATTACTCAATGACGTATGTTGTCAAGTTACTATCCTTGTGGATGAGATCATATAGATGTAAGAGTATATATACATATTCTCATTATGTCCCTGATCGGTTGTTATTGTGGAAGGTTTATAGACAACAATAACCCATAAGATCAAAGTATGAGTTGGTTGATGACTAAATATCATTAGTCATGATATGATAATATAAAATCAAGCACACAGATACATGTTAGATAATAGTGTATCAGACTGACCCACCGTGAGACTGACATATGGAAGCCATCTTCATGGAAGTCATAGTTAGCTCTCACAGTGATGGTGGTGGTTGTGGTTCTTAGACCTGAAATCACTGCACTCATCACATGTCGTTGGGTACACTTTGACATCATCCAACGTAATCATGAAACATAGGTTGTTATAACGGTGATGATTGGGTGACTTTGACACATGGGGATTGACTGTGAGTGATAGAAATGGGATTTGTCCCTCCTATATGGAGTATGATATCCTAGGTCTCTTGATTAGCAAGATAGAGAAAAGTATGGACATACACATGTGAGTCAATATGTTGAGCTCACATATATCTCATGCAGCCTGCTTTGGTTCAAGAAACAAGATTGAATAATAATGAGGATGACTGCTCCATGCCTCTAGTTCAATATGGATATCAGTGACAAAGGAACTATACAAACACTATAACACCATACACAGATTGTATGTTGAAGTTTCTCCCCAACTTTCCATTCACTTGGGTAGCAATGATGTGCGACTGGGCACTACTCATTGTGTGTGATGTCATAAGATAGTTATGGACATTCACTACCAAAGTGATATGAGACCTATAGGGTAACACACATAAGAACTCATCTAGAAGAGGAGTTTGATCTTGAATCATAATTGAATTGATTAGTAAAGTGTTTAGGTATTTCAACTCACATAACTGATCAGATGACTAGATTGTCAAGCGACCGGTTCAAGTATTGAGACTACTGTTTGGAGTGTCATGCTGATTATATTGTACATTAGTTGGAATTATGCTTGACTTGGGCTATGAGATGTCCATCTTGCTTGTGCGAAATGGCCATCTGGCTTGGTGCGAGACACCCATCACAGTTGCACCAAATGGCTATTTGGTTTGGTGTGAGACACCTGTCTTAGTTGCACCTACGCCCGTTTCAGGGGTACATCAAGTTGAGTACTAATTGGAATTGAATTGCCAACATATGTGCAGAACTGGAAGGTGTAAAATGGCCATTTTTCTTAGAGAAATGACCATCTCATTGGGCGAGACGACTGTTTCATTGCACACAGGTTTTGAAACTTCTAGAAAAGTTGCAAAAATTCAAGATCTACTTGTCCTTTCCACTCCCTCTTTAGTCTCACATTGGATGGGGCTGGGAACTCTGACCCTAACCCCTCCTATACATAGTGGGGTACTGGGGGCTTCCCAAAAGCACAATTACTACACAAACAATTGAGAATCAGTTGCTCTGACAAGTGTTGTCCTCTCTGGTTATGATAACCACGAGAGCCCAGGAAAGTCCTTCCCAACTAGTCACCAATGAGAGGGACAACTCCTTCCTGTCTGTGCCTGCAGAATGACATGAGTTCTAGTTGGTCCATGTGGACTACACTAAAGGCAGGAGTCTGTTGGCTACTGCTAGGAGGGCAACGTCAACTCGCAGACCGTGGCAAGATCTGAGGAGCCAATGCAGTAGTTGTCTGATTCTGATGTCCATAGAGGAGCAGTCAGACGAGTCTGAGTGCGACTAGGAGCTGCACAACTACCATCCAAGACAAAGTGTGCATCTACATCGAGGAGGATTGTCGCTGGACTTTCTCCAAGACCAACTATATCTTCATGAAACCACCCTTTCCATTGCATAGTTATTGATGCGATCAGCTGGTTAATGGGAATAATTAGTAAATTTTTTATTTCTGCTGCCTACCTGCTGTATTTCCCTACAGTGGTATCAGAGTCACGTCAATTAATTATGTTTTGGGATAATTGATATGATCAATTTTTGGATTTAATATGTTTATTTATTGCATGCGATGTGAATATTTAAATTGTTTGATGTGCAAGTCTGTCTAATCACCACATAAAGAACCTAAACAAACAAATATGTGTGTGTATGGTTGTGATTATTATTCCTATTGTTAATAGGTCTGTGTACCGAGCCTCTCTCTCCTTTCCACATGTAAATTAATACTCTTCTTCCTATTTCCCCTCGAATGTAACTCGAAGTTTTCTCATATATAATGTAATAAGAAATAGGATAGTTATAATTTATGTTTCGACGTGAGATGACCATCTATACAAAGGCGAAATGACTGACTCATCAAACGACTCAATCAACTGGAGGACCGAGGAGGCCAGATGACAGGAGGATGAACTGATCAACTGGTGGCCCAACCGACTGGCTGGAGGTGTCCAAATGCTGCTTGGACCTGATAACCAGAGGACCGTTCCAGTAGAACCCAACCAAGCAGCCAAGAGATGAGCCGAACGGTCTACTGATCAACTTTGATTGGTTCGAACATAGATCATCACCAAAAATATGTTGCATATGATGTGAACCATAGGTGGTAGTAATTCCTTATGGCTCGAAGGAACTACATTAGAATGGCCATAACCGTTGCTTGTGTGTTTTATTTATTGTATGTTCTCATTTGTGGTTATATCTTGTATATGATACGTACTATATATGTGGTGGTTGGATAAAATATATGTATTTATACAAACAAACTCCCTCAACTTAAATATTAAGTCTAAGATGCCTTCCATTAGCAATACACATGAAAAGCTTGATCGACCAAGCGTAGATTTGCACAAAGCATGTTGCACCGTCTATATCATGGAAGTGTGATGGTAGATATGTAGATTTACACAAAGCATGGTGCATATCTATCGTATTGGCTATTGGCCGTCAAGCTTAACTGGTGACTTGGAGAGCCCAAGCCCAGAGGATGCAGATGATTATGGCAAAAACTTGTGCATATCATCTATCCAAGAGTTGCATATGATGTAATTGGCATGATGGCCTACCTAAATAATCAGGTTGTGGGCGATCGACAAAAGCTGACTCATGACCTGATGAAATATTGATCTTGATCCACTAGAATATTGTACGCTGCAATATTCCAAATTGATATTGAAGGCTATCAATTCAAATAAAATACTCAGAGCGATAATAATTAAAGACCTAAATAATATCGTACAAATTATCAAATCAAATGAAATAAAAATGTTTTAAAAAATTGCAATATTTCTTTGTAGAATCAAATGTCAAACACAAAATACGTTCAAATTGCAATCAATCCTCAAGAAGTAAAAAATGGGATAAAGTTCCACAATTGGTTAAGGACTTTGAGAAATGTTCTTGTTAATGAGCAAAAGCTCTATGTCCTTGATAGTCCAATGCCAGAGGAACCCACTCCAAAAGCATCTAAGGCTAAATGGATGCTTGTTGGAAGCATGCAATGATGCCATAGACATTTTGATACATAATGCTCTATTGTATGAACTATGAGTTGCATGAACAACATGAATACACAAACATTCTCAAGATGGTAACACATCTTAATAATCATGTAAAGCAAATAAGGTATAATGTCTCTAAAGCGCTAATTGAGTTCAAACTAACAAAGGGAGGTCTAGTATAACCCCATGTGCTTAATGTGATGGGACATATGGAATGACTGGGATTTCTCTTAGGTCAAGGTTGACCATGAAAATGATTATGCAAGCATTGCATGAATCATATAGTTAGTTTGTCACATTCTTGACATGTTGATGCCAAAATAAGGAAGAACAAGGACAAATATGTGATGGTGATCAACGAAAGTGAATCCTAGGGAACAAGCAAGTCTAAGAGGTGTTCTGAGGCTAAGATGAAACCCAAGTCTTCTGCACTCAATGAGGAGAAGGGTAAGTGTAAAAGGAATCTATCTGCTTCACTTAAAGGATAAAGAAAATAAAGTGCCACCATTGTCACTTGTTTGGACATTGGAAAGGAATTATCCTCTTCATAGAGGATCACAAGAAGAAGATAGAGATATAGATCTCTACTTGAGGACCTGAGAAGAAGTAAGCTAAAACTATATGGAGAAAGGGTTGCTGCCACTATAGTTCAAGGATGTCATTCATGGGAACATAATAGAATTAGTGAATTGCTATTATGTATTTGCCAAACATCATATGTTTTGTATGACAAGAACATTATGATCTTTTGTGGTGATGCCCTATATCTCATAAACTATGCTTGATAGTTATAAATAAAAATGTGTATGACACATATATTGAATGACTTGATAACTCAAACAATGAATACCTATAGCACTATCATCTAGAGTGCATAAATGAGAAATGCATTTCTAGAATCCATATGATGGTTATCTAGACTCTTTTGGTTATTGAACCAATAGAGACATGCATGTCTTATTTTTTGTACAAAATGACAAAAGCATCTTCACTAGATGTAGTGGGAGATTGACTATTCCATTAGGATTAGTACATACTGATGTACATAGACCTGTTTGGATGAATGCTAAAGGTAGTTACAAGTACCTCATCATATTTACTAATACGATTAGTAGATATTGAAATTTATATTTAATGAAATACAAGTTTGGATCTTTTGAAGTGTTTAAGGAGATCATGAATGAAGTACATAACTAAATTGGTAAAAGTATTAAGATACATTGATGTGATCAATGTTGAAATACATAAACCAAGAGTTTGAGGACCTTCCGGGAGATCATGATAGTTTTGAGTCTGTATCTGAGATGATATGATTTAGTATATGTGATATGTTTTGAGGATGGCTGCAGTCATACCTCGGCAGGAGAATGGTTGTAGTCGTATCTCGATTTCACTAGTATTGTGACCTTTATAAGGGTGGACTAGGTTGTTCACTAGTGTCTTGACATGTACAAAGGGCGGACTAGGATGTTTTTCATCTTGACCTTATGTGTTGTTGCGGTGAACCTATTCTGACTAGGGGTGGAGAAGATCTAGGACTCCGGTCATCCTAGACCTTGTGCGGAACTGATCTTGACTTAGTAGTGGTCAGTTGTATCTTCGGTGGTATGACTTAAACTTTCCAATTATTAATAAAAGACATAATCTAGCCATGTAGTATATCTGTTAGGGTTATACACAACCCTTCACATTGGATGATACCCCTTGTTTGCTCTTTTCACATATATATGATGTATAGTGTAATAAGAGAAGCCATGTTTATGCGGTCATGTATACTAATATTGTTGGTTATATTTATGATTCTAGTTACCTCAGGCTATTAGTAATGCCTATACTGTTAACAATAATGCATATACTATTAGTTATGCTTATGTTATTAGAAATGCTTATATTTCTAACCATGCCTATGTAGTTAGGTATTCTTATATTGCTAATAATACTTATGTTGGTATTTGTTCTTATGATGTTAGCTCTACTTATGATGTAGACATGCTTATCCTGTTAGACATGATATGTTGTTAAATATGATCATATTGTTAGCTTTGGTCATCCTATTGGATATGCCTATGATGTTAGATATGGTATATTGTTAGACATGCTTATGCTATTAGTTTTGTTTATGATTGTAGACATGCTATATTGTTAGACATGCTCCCACTATTAAAAAATGATCATATTGTTATCGATAATTATGATGCTAGTTAGGATCATTATGATGGTTATGCTCATTGTAATATCTACACCTAGTAATTGAGAATAATTGTAGATTCTAAGTGTCTGGTTAGAGTTACTCTTAATAAAGCCCTTATAATTGATAATCCCATTTTGTCACATTATCTATCTATCTGCTTAAGTTTCTTGATCTACTTAACCTATTTATTTACATAACTGTTGTAATCAATAAGTGTTATTGAGAGTTATATCTCTCGCTGGGACATGGGTCTTACATGTGGTTCACCACAATCTTTTTAGGTGATCACTAGTCATAGTAGCAGACCCGTGGAATTGAGGAGGAACTTTTGATGGATCATAGAAGTAAAATTTATTAGATGTCTAGTGTGTCCTAGAGTTGTCCTTGTGCTCTCATGTCCAGGCAGGAATGTTTTGTACATGGCATTTTTACTGACTCAAGCTTTCATAGTATTCTGACATTGTAAATGTAGATGTTATATCATGTGTATATGTGGTGGCTGAGGCCACATAGTCAATGTAAGAGATGTTTGGTATGATTTATGAAATAATATAAGATGTTGGGGTTTTATGAACATGTTGTTGAGAAAGTTTGTGAAAATTTAATGGGTTTTAGCGGAACCTCTTTTTTGTGATGTGTTTTATTAGATTGAATGTTTTTATGTTTTGAGTAATTTGTCTTTGTGTGATGGGTTGTCACAAATTAATTTAAGCTTAATAGGAAAAACACTAATCAAAACAAGAAGCACAATAGTTTTTACTTTGAAACATATATGTTCCTCTCCATTTCCACATCATTTCATATTAGTCATCATCAATGAGCTATCATCCTGCGACATAATCTCACTATCCAACATTTTCCCTAATTAGGTTTCTCAAATATAATCATCACATGCTAGTTCAATCCCAAAATTATTCTTATTAATTCATTTTATATCATATTTTTCATAAAAAATCACATAGACATTAGAACACACAATGATACATGCATATGAACCTCTTATATCATTTATCATGCTTAGAACAGGTTCAACATATGCCATATGTTTACTCCATCCTTTTTGTATAGATATGAATATATCTCATAGAATAAATGAGAATAACACACTTAATACTCTTCATACACTTATTTTACTATTTTCCATTCTTTATTTAGGCTACTATTCAACTCATCATGATTTGATTTGAAATCCATCACACTACAACTTTCTCAGATATGCAAGTATTCTACAGGCAATCACAGTCTAAGAATGCATTGTTATCAACCAATTCAATCCTTGAGTTTCATCTTGTAATCGAATCAAACTATAGTTACATACATTTCTTAATGCCTTGTTATAGTGTATTATTCATTTTTATCACATAGCTCATCATATTAGGGTTACGATTAAGTTCTTAGATCAACTACAAATTTTCTTCACTTTTCCTTCATCTCATAATCATTAGTAATAATTTCTTTCATATCATATTGACTAATATTATTGGAATCAATCATTCCAAATTTATTTATGTATAAAGTTTCTCTCTCATTGAAATCCTTCATAGTCTAATTTTAGCATATTTCATTGATAGGTTAATCCAAATATATTTGAACTAAATTAAGAAAGACTTCCCCATACTCATTTCAATAATATTTCACTTATTTTCATCAACAAAATTTGTTTTACCCTTGTCCATTTATAATTTTGTATTTAGATACATGTACCATGCCATTTGACTTCTACTGGCATTTTGGTAAGTAAAACCAAAAACCTCCATTCCTAATGATGGAATCAATAGATCAAAAACTAGAAGAATACAAATCCATGAGAAAGAACCGAAATTAGTAGGATTCTTTTTACCGAAATCTTCCCAATTGATTACCCAATCACATACAAATACAAGTATTAATTTTATTGATTCTTAGTTAGATGGAATTAGAATTTCAATATGATTAGATATCTTACTATGAATATAAT